>PITA01000271.1:228441-314884 GCA_004023965.1 Spilogale gracilis | reverse complement strand
AAAAATCGCTTTGTTTTTAATGTAGGAGGGAGACCCTTGTCACAGGTTCAGATGGTCCTGCACATCGTTCTGTTCCTAGAACTGATGGCGCAGGCCTCCGACCTTGGCCAGATGGAGTGCCTGTCCAGAAAAGTACCCATGGGGGCAGGAAAAGGGCCGCAGAGCCCTTGTTCAAGGTTACCCAGGGAACTAATGGCTGGCACCCAGGGATTCTGCCCCGAGTTACTCTGTTCTTTGTAGGAATTTCACCTTGTTTTACAGATTATTGCTACTTGTATGTCAGCCTGTTGTATTTTCCTAGGGAAAGATCCCTCAAAGCAGCTCTCATTCTTTGAAAAAGGCAGGAGTGGAGACCTCAGAGTGTAGGACTTCCCAGGTAGGGCATCTTTAACCACTGGTCACACAGGTAGGTGCCTTCTAGCTTTTCAAGGACCTGTAAAAATGTCTTGAGACTGGGGCACCTGGGTCGCTCAGTCGGTTAAGCGTCTGCTTTACATGCTCACATCATGATCCCAGGGTTCTGGGATCGAGGCCCATATCCGGCTCCCTGCTCAGTGGGGGACCTGCTTCTCTCTCTGCCTCTGTCCCCCACCCCGCCCCCCACCCCCTCCACAACCCCAGGCCAACTTGTGTTCTCTCTCTCACTCTCTCTCAAATAAATAAAATCTTTCAAAAAAAGTCGACTTGGTAATCAAAAATATTTCATTTGGAAGCAATATGTAGGCTGGATTTAGGTTTGAGCTTAATAATTCCAAGGTATGCTAAGATAATTGCTGATAAATTAATAGCCAATTATGTTACTTATAATCAACCTATTTCCAAAGCAAAACTATAGATATTTTCAGGGCGTCTGGGTGGCTCAGTTGATTGAGTGACTGCCTTCAGGGTCCTGGGATTAAGCCCCGCATCAAGCTCTGCTCAGCAGGGAGCCTGCTTCTCCCTTTCCCTCTGTCTGCTACTTCTTCCGCTTCTACTCTCTTGCTCATGCTGTCTCTCTCAAATAAATAAATAAAATCTTTTAAAAAACAAAGAAACAAAAAACTACAAAGATATTTTCAAGAAACTATGTTAGCCACAAAAGTATACTTCATGTGGAGGTTGCCCTATTTGAGTATGTTTGTTATGATGTGGGATGGGACCTATCTTTGGTATTCACAGAGAGCGAGTTTGACTCCTAGAGGAGTCCTTCATCAGCCCAGTGGCTGCTCGCGAGGGCTCAGGAAGGGTGGACCAGGAGCAAAGTCAAGGAGCAGAGTTAAGAGTGTTCTTTCTCTTTAATTCACTTTCCAAAGCCTCCTCCAGTGATTGCATGTTTGATAGTCAAAATTAAGGGCTCTCTTTGTCCATTTCTTACAGAGCTTCTTCTGACCTGATGGCAGATTTCTGACAGTGTATGGGATACTGTGGAATTCACCAGAAAATCTGTTAGATGAATAACAGAGTTCGGCCAGTGGGAAAGGCTGTGGGTTTGTTTTTTATTTTCTATTTTTAAATTTGAAAAGGTAGAGGAAGCAGCAAAGCACAACTCAAATGCAATGGCGAAGGGTGCACGGGGAACTCAAAAACTGTAGGTGCTATCAACATCCAAGGTCACGGAAGAAGGTAACAAAAGTAGACACAGGAAGATTGCCAACAGTGAATAATAGTTCATGGACTGGGAATCTAAAAAGAAAGAGAGAAAGATCCTCAATAGCTAAACCTCTCCTGAGATAGAACATTTCCTCATCCCAAATCAATATTTATCGAAAGTGATATTAATGCTGGGATCTCTGATGGAAGAGATCGCAGTGGAAGGTCACATCTGGCAGTAACTATTAGTCACACTCATCTTAGTCGATCCAAAGGTAAAACTTTTTGATGAGCTTGGTGAAGGAATACTAGAGAGAAAAAATTTAAGTTTTAAAACTGAAGATATCTATTCTCATTCTCTCAACACCTGAGAAATCTGAAATCTAAAGACATTATAGATTTTGTTCAAAGGTAGGCAGAGATTAAATAAATCAGCATTCGGCTCTGTTTTGTTGGCCTACTTACTTCGAAGACTCAAATCAGTGTGTAGGTTCTGGGAGCCACTCTTTCCTCCCTGAGATTATTTTATTACTAACAACACCTCAGGTTTACTGCCTGCTACAAAGCCACCACTGTACCGAGCACCTTATATACATTATTGCATTTAATCCTCACACAATACCCCCGAAGAACAACTCTGTTATTATTCCTCTTGCATAGGCCCAAACACTCAGCCCTATAATATTTTTAGGGAAAAAGTAGGAAATAGCGATATTATAATAAAGACATAGGTGGATTAAGTCAATTTAATCATTATTAAAGACAGCATAAAAGTTTTCCTTATTATAAAGTGAAAAACACGAAAATGAGTCAGATTGCATTCCACGTACACACACGGTGTCTGTGGTTAGACGTACGTGTCAACCGTCAACCTGTGATCTGGTGGCAAAGCTCAAATCCACCCCTTCCGTCCATGCTTGGGCCCAGGCCACCCAAGCTATGTGCGGACGGAGGAAGTGCACAAAGGAACTACTGTTTCCAGAGTACTCATAAGGGTTGTGTGAGGGTGTGAGTTAGTAACTTTGGGCATGATTTCTTCAGATATCATAAAATGAACATGAAAAGGAAAGAGAGGGGCGCCTGGGTGGCTCAGTTGGTTGGGCGACTGCCTTTGGCTCATGTCATAGTTCTGGAGTCCCAGGATCGAGCCCCACATCAGGCTCCCTGCTTGGCGGGAAGCCTGCTTCTCCCTTTCTCACTCCCTCTGCTTGTGTTCCCTCTCTGGCTGTGTTTCTCTCTGTCAAATAAATAAATAAAATCTTTAAAAAGAAAAGGAAAGAGAAACCATGGAAATGCTTGAAGTACTAAACCAAGTACACAAAGAATTTCAAAAGTCTATGAATATTCATGACATAAAGTTAGGGGGTGGTGAGGGCATCTGTTGAACCCCAACACGTGGGTTCATGATCAGTCAGTTATGACTGGTAGTGATGAGCTAAACGGCTCTGCCTTCAGTCGTCCCCAGTCAGCCATCATCCTACCTGCTGAAGCCAAGACTTTTGGAATTATTCTTAATTATTCATTTTCTTTCATTCCTCACATCTGAACTATTACCAAGTTCTGTTGCCTAAGTACAAATCGAGTAAATCTAGGCCGTTCAGTTTCTCCTACATCCCAGTCCAAGCAACTATGGCCTCCTGCCCAGACCTCTGCAGTAGTCTCCTACCTGGAATCTCTGCTTTGACAAGGGTCGCAGTGTTCCCATGCACACTTTCTGCCACAGCACTCACGGCCAACCTCCCTGACCGGTCTCCATCTCACCCACCATGCTCAACTCACACTGGTCTTTTCTGTTTCTGGAACATGTCACTCTTTCCTGTCTTTGGGCCTCTACACTAACCTGACTGGAATGTCCTTCCTGCAGATCTTTGATTTTCCTATTCCTTCTTGTTGTTTTAAAATGTTCATTTAAGTGTTATCTCTCCGAAGAGGCCTTCTTTGACGTCCCAAGCTAAAAGAGGCCACGCAGGCACACTCTCTCACATTACTGGGTTGTGACTCTGCAAGGCACAAATCCAGAAGCGCTGTTTGCCTATCTCCCTTCCTTCCTCCTTTCCCCTCCCCTGTCTCCTTCCCGGAAGGAAGGGACTTTGTTGTCCTGCTCACTGGTGCTTCCTAGAGTCTAAATGTCCTTGGCATGTAGGAATAGTTCAATAAATATCTGATTAGAAGTGCTTCATCCAACAAGGCAAAGGTGGGCATATTTTTCACAAGGATGTACGTAACGTATTAAATAGATGTGGCAATACACACACACACACACACACACACACACATCCTCGCACAATGATGATTTTATAGCTTTTAGACAAATAACAGAGACAACTTCACTCCAGTTTGGGGAGCAGCCTTAGACCCTGAATTACATGTCAAAGGCAGGAAGTAAATATAAGTTTTACAATTATAGCAGGCCGTGTGGTAATTATAAAGGAAAGTCCAGACAGGGTCTTGTGGTCAGAAAATACATTTGGTTCTGGCCACACACAGCCCTGGTATTAGTCATTTGTCTGTCTTCAGGCATCCCAAATTTGGCTACCAGTACGACGGTTTTATGCCAGCTGGGAATAAAAGTTGATTACTGTGTGCTTTTTCAATTAAGCCTGAACATTTTTCTAAGAGGACTTTTCTCCTCAACATTAGTAGTATATAAAGAAAATACTTTGCAACATCTCCTGACTGCTTGAAATGCTCATTGCCCTCTCCAGGTTCTTTTCCTTGCATTGTTCCAGTACTGCACATTTGAAGGGGCTGAAAGGATACAGGGAAGATTTGGGGGGGACCTCCCTAATGGGCAAAGGAACGCTGATTCCAAGTTTAGATGCAGAGCTAGACAGCTACAGCACTTCAAACGATTGCTACACATTTGTCCAGGCCAGTTCCTGACTATGTCTCCTGCCCCATAAGCTGTAACCTACGGCTGGGTCTAGGAGTGGCCCCCCTTGTGAGCTGGGGCTGACACTCCATGTAGAAAAGGAAGTATGTGAGCAGGCCCAGTCCCTAACCCTATGGCTTGGAATTAAGAGCACTGTGTGTGTGTGTGTGTGTGTGTGTGTGTGTGTGTTGTTTTGTGGTTCACTCCACTGTACCACTGGTTGTCCAGCACTGTCTCCCAGTTTCTTCCTGGGACGGGTGGCCTGTCCTGAACACCAGCTGTCTGGTTGGGCCAACTTGCCACTGAATAAATGGGTTCCTAGTTTCCTACTGTCTCAGGCTCTGGTTCAGACTCTGCTGTGTGTGTGTGTGTGTGTGTGTGTGTGTGTGTGTGTGTGTGTGTGTATAGCTTTTGCAGAATTAAGATGTAGGTCGTGTTCAGATAGGGTCTACATAATTAAAGATTTCCAAGATGTCATAACTTTCACAGCATAGCAAAATTCAACAGAGATTGAATTAATACAATTCAATCAGAACACTGGCTAGAACATAATAAGGATCTAGCAAATGTTATAGATCGTATCTATTATAATCAATGTTACATACTTATATAATTATAAATTGTTATCACATTATTGCTTTCACCACGACTATGCACCAGGTATTGTCCTTGTTGTTGGCAAAAAGCAGTCCCTGCCTTAGGGAGCTCAGTCACATAGGACCTTATATATATATATATGGTGCAAAGCAGACTTGGGAGGATTATGCATATACAAGATACTGTGGAAAGAAGCTTCTGGGAGAGAGCAGAGTTGGCCTCTCTGAGGAGCTCACATCTGAGCTGTGTCACTGAGAAGACTCTTTGAACCTACGTTTCTGATGCAATTCTGCTGCCCCCTGCAATGGGAGCACTTTACTAATAGCCAACATTCTGATGGGTTGGGTCAACCTGATAGATTGGGTCAACATTCTGATCAATGTTCTTCTTTTTCTTAGCTGTAATCTGTACTCCTCTTAGATTCTGTGTTGGAGAAGCTATCCAATCCAACCCAATCCAACCCAATCCCTGCAGCCAATCTCCTTCTTTGAAATCCAGTAACACGGGCTGTACTGTATTCTTAACTTGAACTTCTTCACTCTTCAATTGTTTCATGTAGACAGAAAGTGTTTTCCAGGTAGACCAAAAGCTCCTTGAGGAGAAGCACGGTGTGTTCAAGTTAAGCCAACTCAATTCAACCTGTATTTATCGAACATCTGCTCTCGGCCCAACACCACCCAAATGCCAGGCATAGGGGCAGAGAGGATTAAGATCAGGTCTGGGAGGAGAGACAGTTACAAATATAAACATTTTGCACAATGAATGTAATAATAATAAATGTGAAATCATACGTGTGTTTTGAACAAAGTACAGAAGTAACCCACAGAGGATCTCTGAAGGGGGCGGGGTGAGGAACAAAGATGAACTCCAGGAGAAAGTGATGACCAAGCCAGGTTCTTCTGGGAGGTAAGAACTTATATATAACTACTGTAATAAGGAACGTGGGCTCTGGAGACAGCCTGCCTGGGTTCGGATCCTGGTTGCATCACTTTATTAGCTGGGTGCTCTTGGGCAAGTTACTGTATCTTTTCTCTGTTTCAGTCTTCTTAGTTGTCAAATGGAGGTAATACTGGTACTGACTTCATGGAGCTGTATGAGGATTAAATGAGTTGATCTATGAAAAGTTCTCGGAATGGTATCTGGCAAACAGCAGGTGATCAGTGAATACTCTTATGATTATTAATATTATTATTCGGATTTCTCCCCAGAGCTAGCGTGGAGTGGGTATGTGCAACATATATGCTCAATTCAATAAAAATCACATGCTATGGAATCACTCCAAGAGAAACGACATGACTGTCCAATACAGGATTCGAAATGGGATGAGCGCTTCCACGCCCCAGGGCAGAGTGAAGCCTGAACGAGCTACTCCACTTGTAGTCGGCTGCCACAGAAGCTACTGACATCTTCAATCTGCTGCCCATTTCCACTACCATGGGTCCTTCAACTCGCTCTCCCAGGATCTCGAAAGTAAACTGAATGAACAGTTTTAGATTATTTCTTCTTCCAAGTGAGCTGACATTTTAATAAGATGGACCCTTTCACATTATCATGCACTTGTTAATTTATCTAATTTATCTCTTGTTTCAGACATATCCTTTGTCCTCAGTGGACATCATGTATTACTTTGCCTCCGTTAACTTAAATATAGTCAAAATATGTGATATGTCAAAATATGAAGGTTTGATTTATTTTTTTTATTATTTATTCATTTATTTATTTAAATATTTTATTTATTTATTTAACAGAGAAAGAGATCACAAGTAGGCAGAGAGAGAGGAGGAAGCAGGCTCCGATGCGGGCTTTGATCCCAGGACCCTGAGATCATGACCTGAGCTGAAGGCAGAGGCTTAACCCACTGAGCCACCCAACACCCACTGGCTTGTTTTCATAAAAAGATTTTATTTGAGAGAGAGAGCATGAGCGGGGTGGAGGGCAAAGGGAGAAAATGTCAAGCAGACTCGCTGCTGAGCACAGAGCCCAACACAGGGCTTGATCCCAGGACCTCGAGATCGTGACCTGAGCCAAAGTCAAATACTTAACCCACTAAGCCACCCAGGCACTCCAAAAATTATAAAGGTTTTAAAATAAAATAATTCAGTGCATTCTACCGGTGGGGCAAAAACCAATCAGTCAAGACCTGGTCATACAGTACCATTTTAAGCCAATAAATACTGCAAATTTTCCCAAACTCTGTACTTTTCATTTAGTGCTTCTTTTAGAATACAGTTTATAAATGATCTTCTCTAGGTTACCAAGCAAAAGCAGGAAATCTATGTCCACATTCTATTTCTTCTTTTCGGCAATTAACTAGAAAACCATGGGACAGGAAAAGTCTGACTAGCCAGCACTAGGAGGGTCTACACTCTTGGTTACTCAGACCCATGGTAAAGTACAAAGCAAGCACAGATCACAAGGTGAGAAATCCCTTTCAGGCTCTTCTGATGTATTCTTTATTTTAGACGGTTGGAAATACCACCCATCTAGGCATCCAAGACAGTAAACGCGATTTGTTTGCATATTCTTTCCCATCTCTGTCTTTGAACTTTAAACAAATTTCACCCTGTCTCCTCCCCTCTGTTCTCACTGCTTCTGTCCTAAATTAAGCCCCTGGCATTTCCTATTTAGAGTATTACAGAAAGTTCTTCCTTCATCTCTGCCTCAGCCTCTCCGTGATCTAGTCCCCCCACTCTAGGTAGTTATTCTTTGAAATTCATGGCCTCCTAAACAGAACAAGACTTCATTAGCTGGCCCAGAGCTGCTGCTGCTTCTTTGGGCCCAGAGCCTCGGTCCCATCCCTCATATCTGCCCTAAACCAATGACTGCTTGCCCACACCTGCCCTGCTGTTGCACACCCCTGTTAGCCCTTCACCGAGCAAGCTCTGACCACTCTTCAGAACTCAAGTCAAGTCATTTCCTCAGTGAGGTCCCAAAGCAGAGGTGATTCCTCCTCCAGCCTCCTGAGCATCTTTGTACCTGCAGTCATCATTTGTTTCCTTTTCTTCCTTCCTCTCACACTGAATTCCTTAAGGGAAGAAACTTTGCCTTATTTATCCTATTTTAAGGGGGCCCAGGCAAGGTGCAGGAACTAAGTAAATGTTTAGCAAATGGTCAGTTGCTGAAATAAGAGAATGCTTTGACTGTCGTAATATAGAAATTGATAAGATGAAAACAGTGAAGAAGACCGTTCTGAAGGCAAATATTGTAGGATAAGACAACCTGGTCCTTGACCTAATTACTAATTTTCCACAAGGGAGCCATAGGACACTGCCTAGGTCATTCTACTCTACATTCTCTGGTTCATATCTGTGCAGAAGCAAATTACCAAAATGCAAGAGGACAGAGGTCATACTCCAAGAAATAAGCTATTCTCCATGATGCCTTTTGATTAGTTCTGATTCTATCTGCCCTTAGCCATCGATGTTCATAGGAAAGTATTAACAATCAGTTATCAAAACATGAAAATTATCTTGTTTGTTGAGTTTCCCCAGGTAGGGCAGAGTGTCCGTGCAATCATGTTCAAGTCCAGCAGTTCTTACAACAGAGCAACACTGGGGAAATCTCCTTATCTGACAGACTAAATTTAACTGAACTATAGCATCACCACTCACAAGATCTGATAGCAACTGAAAACCATCTCTACCGTCGGAAAATGCTTGTGTTATAATATGTGGCGGAAAAAATGAGATTCAAGCTGTATATGTAGCATGACTGATTAATTTTGAAAAATGGTATATAGAGAAAAGACTGAAAGAGAATGACAATATCCTGTGGTCCATCGTGTCTCTGTGAGTTGATGGTACAGGAAACATGAAAGAGGTCGAAGATATCTGAAGAGTAAGGATCTAGTTCTCACTTTCCATATCCAGCACTCTTCATGAGACCAAGTAATCTGTATGAGATAAGTGGAACTGACAGCAATGGGGATGGGCGGATTTGTTTATTTGATTTGTGAAACTGAAACAAAGTATGAAATCAATCCAGAGATCATAACATTAAAAAAAAAAAAAAAGGAACTTTAGAGTTTACACTTGCTCAACCTTAAACTGCTGAGTTTCAATTTTGGGTAACACAGGGACTGTGACACCATTTAAAGCCTCGGTATTTTCTAGATGTATGATCCTAACAACATCTGTACTATTTCAAACTTGTCTGCTCCCCTACAAGGCACTCAATTCATGGCAACTGCATGTCTACGGATCTCCACCCCCCACTCCCCACCCCCGGGGCCTCTTATTTCAGAGCTCCAGACAAAACAATAACTAAATACCTGAACAAAACAGGAGGCTTTGGTAACAGAATAAAGCTAGAGCTAATATTGTACTTTGTTTTATAAAGTTTCTTAGAATTTAAGGATACATTTGTATCCCCCAAGGACAGAAGGTGAAGTGCCACTGAAACCATCCATTTAGGGAGAGAGCTCAGAGAGGGAAGCTCTTAGGTCACTAAGTGAGGCCAGGCCTGGAGTTGGATTCCATACCTGCCTCCCATAGCATTTACTCGGCGTGGTCTTTACAAAATGCCGCAGAATCTTGGTGATAATTAAATATGCTTCCTTTCTGCTTGCATTTGGTGAGGAGTATCATCATTTATTTTTGATACATTTAAAAATTTGTTTTTTTATGATGGCACGATACAGTCATGTTAAAAAAGAAAGAAAGAACAATCCCAAAGTGCACATTCAATATGGAAGAAATTTAAAAAGGTCAGAGCCTGAGGGTCCAAAACTAGCGAGGCTTAACGGTGCTGTCAGCAACAAAGTCAGCAACGCCACCCAAATGTAGCTGGCTCCCCAGCCTGCAGAGTGCTCAGAACCAGTCCGGGCAGGGCTGCCCAACTTCCAACAGCAATGAGTCCATAGATGCTCTGGTCGGCCTAAACATCTGTTTTTAGTTTGCAGGGTCTTGTTTGAACTTAGTCTAACAGAAAACATAACAAAAAAAGAAAAAAAAAAGCCTGCCAAATGGAAAGAAGAAGTAAAATGAGAGAGGGAGAGAAAGGGAGAAAGAAGAGGAGGAAGAAGGTGGGGAGGGGAAGGAGGGAGGGAGGAAAGCAGGGAGGAAAGGGAGAGAAGAAGACAAGACAGGAAGGAAGGAGCTAAGGGATGTGGGAAATCAAGTACCACAGAGCCCAAAGAGAGGCACTTCTGCTTACATACCCTAGCACCAAGTCCTGAGCTGTAAGCCTGCCTTCCTCCTTTCTCTCCCCACACCCCATCCTTCACTTTTCACCCTCTTGCAAACCTTCCTCACATGCAGAGGAAGACATGACTTCAAAATCGGGATCAGTTTAGGACATAGCTCTTGTGAATGTGTACAATAGATCTGAGTCATTTGTTCGTTTTGTAAACATACAGAAATCACACTTTTAAAACTTCCTCCTTCATGACATTCACAGCACTTGACAATAATGCTTAGCATGGAACATTTACTCTTTTCCTTATCCACACCCAAAGTGTCAAGGGGGGCAGACTTTCTTTCTGAGAGCTCACATAGTACAGGGCGACGGGAGGGAGAATGAGAGGGAGGCAGAAGCAGCATGGAGAGCAGCTACGGGGCCCATGAGTCTAGGCTGAGCCACACAGGAATGCAGAGCAGGAGAGTGATTTGACAGGACCACTGCCTTCCTCTGGGGAGCCTTCTCACTGGGGGACCGCCCCCGTGCCCCCAGCCCCACCCTGGACACCTAACACATCATGGGTAAATTATCTGTTTATGTCACCGTCTTCCCCAAAGATCTGGAAGTAACTCAAAACCAGGGACCACTTCTGTTCATCTCTGTATCCCCAGCGCATGGTGCATGGTAGGGCCTCAGTGCCAGGACACGGACTTCAATCTCAAGGGGTCCCTAGTGGCTTAAAAATTGTCTGTTCCCTACCTAGCTCCTCTGCAGAGAAGAGTTCTACAAGGCGTGGACTTCAGGAGGGTGCGCCAAGCCCAGATGTTGGCTTTGCCATAAACTGAGGGATAGGTGTTAAATTTCCTGCAGGGTACCGCTCTCCGTGTTTATTCTATGAGGACATGGGGAAGAGGAGATAAAATGCTTTGCCCTCATTAGAGGAAAAAACCTAAATGAAAGCACAAAGCAGAGTGACTGGATGATCTTGGTTTTCACTTTCAAAGCCCATGGCGGGGGTCAGGTTTCTGCACTCCAGGGTATAGTCCACATCCATTCATAAGCTCCAGAATATCACGTTAATACGAGTGAAAGAAGAGAGTGGTCAGCAGAGACACGAAAAAGGAAGTAAGGAAAAGAACAGGAGGAGAAACAAAGGCTTCTCAGGACTTGCTTAACAAACTCGACAGAAAAATATGAAGATCTCAAACAACTCCCTTTTTGAGCTGCGGATGGCACTGTGGGGGCTTACAGCCACACTCTCCAGCCAGGAGTGGGGGTCTAACCTAGATCAGGGGTGAGTGGCAAGACAGCACCAAAGAGTGGACCATCCCCCCAACATCGCAGGACAAGCCCCTCTTACAGCTCTTCATTCCTCTGACTACAATTCTGTTCCTTTCCTAAAAAGGCCTCCTAAGACAAAAGAAAAACATGGTAGGGCTACTGGTTGGGTGACTAGAGAAGCCTCTCTCTCACTCTGACACCCTTGACCATGAGCCCCTCCAGGGAAAAGAGGGCAGGGGATTCAAGGGTGAGTAAAGGAGGCAGCCTCAGAACACATGAAGGGAGAACATCAAGGAGGCAGAGAAATTACGTAGGGGAGGTAATGAGCATACTAATTATAGGGGTCATAATGAGGAGCAGTGGAATGAAATTAAGGAAAGGAAAAGGTTAATTGTCAGGAAAAACTTTCCTGGGCCCACGGAGGGAGAGGTGGGTTTCCCGTACTCTTCACACAGACTGGAGGCCATTCATCTTAACTAAATTGGTTCAGAATGAGCTAGAAATTATTTAGAGGGATTTTATTTTTGTTACCAAAAGTAGACTACGTTACTTGATGACACACAGAGGCCTCTTGTATTTAATTTTATCACTCTGTTCTCTATTCTAAATTAAATAGTAAAGTAGCAAATGATAAAAAAGCCGATGACTATTTCATTCCAGAAATATGATTCAACATCTCAGGAGCTCAAAACTGGCAAAGTGAGAATAAGTGAGAAGAATGGAAGGGCCAAACATGTTTCCATTTACAACAGATTTCCAGAGGAGACCTAACTACAAAGGAATACTAAAAATAGGGCTTGTTTCTCCTACTTTCCAGAACAAATTCAGTTACTGTATTTTTCAGAATCGATAACAAGATGGCAATTAAACCTAATCACTGTCAGGAAATGGTAAAGAGCACTAGTTTCCGAAGCTGAACCCAGTTCATAATAACAACGCAGCTGGACAGCTGAAGCTGACAGCCCTCAGCTGGGCAACCCTGGGTCTTTTAATGAAGAGACTACAGTATTGGAGGCTTAGGGTCAGGAGTAAAATGCACAGAAAATGTCTTTTCTCTTCCTCCTTTAGGAGCCCAAGGTGTGATTCATGCAACTTTCATCTGGTAAATGTCTGCCAAACTCGCAATTTCCTAAGTGCAGAGGATGCAAGCCCAGGGGCTGAAACAGACAAGCCAACACACGCTGGTAGCCTCACGTGCTGCCCGCAGCATGGCTGTGAGCGTGGGGGGCTGTGGGAGCCCGGGGGGGGGGGCTTCCACATGAGACTGTAGGGGGTACACTGGCGCTGCGAGGAATCCTGAAGGAAAAGTAGGTTATGATGAGCAAAGGCCAAAGCGTGAGAGAAAGCATGCTTGCCACTCTGTCCTCAGTGATTCAGATCACAGGGACAGATCGACCCTGGCAGCCACGTTAGAACAAATTAAGTAAGAAAAGCATTTTAAAGTCAGGTGTTCTGATATTACTTGGTGTGTTCCCAGTGTTCTTATTATGTAAATGCCTCTTAGGAGGTTTGCTGCACAGGGGCTTGTCTGCTTGCTTCCTCCTCCACGCACCCACCCACCACCAGTGACTGATGCCCATTGTGCATCGTGGGCCCCGCGCACACCAAGGTCAGTAAGACAGAACCCCTGAGCTAAGGGACTTGCTGTCAAATGTTGGGGCAGAAAGTACCATTGAAATACATGGGCTAAGTTCTCTGAGCTTCAGGCGCGGGCTCCAGAGGGCAGAGGCAATGCTAAGCAGTGTTGGGAGTTCCTGCCAGGCCCACAGGCAAGAGACCAAGGTGCATTTGGACAATTCTCCACGTGTGGCTCAGGAACGCTGGAGAGGAGGAGGCTGGGAGTGGATGGGACACAGGCAGGCCTGAATGACCCAGACACTGCAAAGCAGTGACCAGACCAGTGACCCTTCTGCAGCAGCAAGGTGTCAGGGCACTTTTGGAAATTTATCCTCCCCGTATGTGAATCACAAACATGCAACATTTTGAACAAGACTGTACGGTAAGTCATTATCTGGCAGTGCCCTGTGCCTTCCCGCCCCAGTTTGTCTGCTCATCCTTGTCCTTTTTGTCAACTATAAATTCAGGGCTAGAGCTATACATACGTTTCCAGAGAATCCTTTAAAAACCTTTGGTCTGATTTCAGATCCCAAGATGTCTTAAGCACCGCGATGGCCTGATCCAATCCTTACCAAAAAAAACTTTTCCATAAACATTCAATTTCACCATACGTACTCTATTACTCCTGTAATACATTTCATTTATTAAAATTCTACTACTGACAACAGACACTGTATTTTGAAATGACAGATAGCCCGCAGGCAGATTTAAAAGGAGAGTTTACAACACTCAGGACTTCATAATGCGGGCTTTCATCTGGTACAATGTTAACTATATAATTGCTAACTTGATTTTTCTTTCTTTTCTGTATTGCTTCTGAGACTCTGATGGAATGTTCGCCGCCATTGCTAATAAAATTCAGAAAAGGGCCATCGGTACAGGCATTTTTTTTTTTTTCCCCAACCAACATCTAGGGTAGAAAAACACAATGCCTTCAAGTCATTGTTTGCCAATTACAAGAAAACAGTAGTTTGGTGGGAAGTGCACAGGAATGACTGGCCGTCCCAGCTCTGCCACCAAGCAGCTACGTGACCCAGGAGGTTGTACCACTTATGTATTGTATTTGACCTTGTTCTCTCTACTACCTGAAAAATAAAGGGATAAGAAAAGGAGGAAGGGTAGACTCTGCAGTCTCAAGAACCTACCCCAGTTTTCAGTCCTTTATTCTTACAATCACTATCAGAATCTTACCCAGAGAGGAATCAGACTATGTTTAAAAAAACAACAAAAGGTTTTATTGAATATTTGGGCTGTCAACTCAAGTGACTCCCCACACTGATCTCAAGGTTAACTTGTTGCTTTCAAGGGTCAATTTATTTGCAAACCAAACTTGCACAACATCCTGATTTATGTTACAGAAATAAGTGGCCATTAATAACCTAGCAAATACAATTTGGATTTCAAGTGATGAAAGCATGTTTCACTATGACCAATATTAAGTATAAACTGAACAGAGATGGTCACCCAAGTACAGCAGGGAGGTACAATGTGGTTATTATGAAGATTTTGAAAATTGTATTCAGGAAACCTTATTAATCACAGCATTATTTTACAAGAGTCAATGGACTACAAAGAAGAATATGTTCAGACTTGTCATATACTTAGAGGAGGAGGAGGGCTGTAACTACTCTGCAACAGTAACAGAAATTAAATTGGTGGCTAGGATATGTTTTCCCGGTGACATGATGAAGCCGACTTCTTACTGAGCCACGGACTCTGACCTTTAAAGCAAAAACATTTGCCCATTCTTCTTCTTGTTCCTCAATATTGCAAAATCATCATCTAGACTAACCCCATTTTTCCAAAATTATAATTATTTTTTCAAAGGTCCCTAGGAATCAGTTGCAATTCAAGCAAACTCATCATCTCACATGTATTAGTAGACCACCATTGAAAAGGGCAAGAAGATCAGAGTTGGGGATATTACTATTTGTAGATGGCCAGATCATGGTAGCAGTTGGGGCAGGGGATTCCCTTAGCTTCCAGGGACCTGCTGGTGTATATGTCTCTGTTGCCAACAAGACCAACAGGTGAAAAAATAGGAAAAATCACACACCGGAGCCAGTGTTTTTCTGGGAACTGTTACTTAAAGATCCACCAACCTGGAAGCCCAAGCTAGTCCCAAGTAGGAGAACAGGGAACTCGCATTTCCCAAAAGAGCGACGTGCATGCAGCTATTATTTAATCCTCCGTGTTGCAGATGAAACCGTTACTGACCATGTGAATTTCCTTGAGGTCTGCTTCTCCCATTTCCTGTTTCACTCAATAAGACCACTAGCATCCTCCTCCCTGCTCCCAGACCCTTCCGACCCTCACCAGCCTTCGACTGCTTCTGACTCTGCCCATGACCAGTGCTCTCTTCTGCCCCATGCCCCATTTCTGAGGCAGTGTGCAGTGCAAGGGGCGTGGGGGGGGGGGCTCAAAGTCACAGCAAGGGGAATCCTGCCTCCCCACCCAGCCTCCGCTGTCTGACCTCAGGCAAGTCACCACCATGACCCCTAAGCCTTTGTTTCCTCATCTATAAAATGGGACTGTTGTAACGACTATTTAACTGAGTACTTAGTGTAATTTAATTGAGTTATGGATTATTTAATGTACTCAGCACGTAATAAAGCCCTCAACAGTTCCTTTCCCTCCTCCGCCCTCCCCTTCCCATGTATTCTAAGATACTGGATGTATCTGCTTCTGCCTTCTGCTTCAATTTTGTCTTTCATATATTCTTCAAAACCATTTCGGTGACCCATTCCTGCCCACACTGGGGTCCCTGTCCGTCTCCCTGCGTTTCCAGGTGCTATGTGATAATACACGGCCTCGCCCAGTGGGTCATTTTCCTAGTGCTGGCTGTTCACTTCCTTGCTAGCCATAAATGATGTTCTCTGAGGACCTATCTCCCGCAGTGCCACCACATTACCTGTTCCGATGACACATCAACCTGCTTACCTACTTTGAACTTTCTCCTTTGGTGAAACAATACCTGGTTCTCAATCTCAAACCCCTTAAATCATCAGGAACTCTTTTCATATATGGCACATGCTTATCTTTCTTCTGGGAGCCTTCCTCTTTTCATTCTCACTGCGTCATGTCACCATGTCAATGATCTGCCAAATAAGCAATCTCCAGTCATTTTCCACTTGTCCTTTTTTGAACATAATTTGGATGACTGTCAGAGCTTGTGTTTCCCCCACCACCTCACCCCCAAGCCCCTGGCCTGTGAACTAGTCCTCATTTTGTTCCTTTCTTTGTTTACAGACAAAAGGGAAAAATTTTAGTTGCCTCTTGGCTGGCTATCTAGAACTTTTCTCCCAACAGCCTCAGAGAGGCCTCACGGCGGGAGATAACACGGGTTTAAATCCTGCCTCCCTGCAGGATTTAAAATCCAGCGTCTCTCTGTTACCTAATCTTCCCAAGTGTGTTTCCTCATCCACAAATGGGAAAACAATACCTGCCTGGTAGGGCTGCTCAGAGGACAAAAATGTTTTAGGTAGAAAGCTAACCATGGGGCTTGGCACAGGGTAGCTGTCGAGATATGGGGGAGAGGCGTTTTCTTAAGCCTCTGGAGCTCCCTCCTACTAGCCAGTCCTTCTATCGAGCCCCTTTGCAGTCCTTCCATGGGCGGGCATTTCGAAGGGTTGGCCTCCCTTTCGGAATCCCATCCTGACTTCCCTCTGCACCATAAAACCTGCCCAAGGAACTTAGCCACTGCTTCAAGACTTTCTTTTAGGTTGCTTCAAAATATTTCATAGCTCCTTTGGGCTAAATCCTCTCAAGCGCACCCTGCCCACCATACCCGAGGCCACATCCTGACCTCAAACTCCCCAGGAAAGCCTTTCTCAATTCAATATAATGTATGTTGTTAGATTTTGACCTTTGAGAGAAATAATACCATTCCGGCCTGAAGGAAGGAGGGGAGGGAGGAGGAACTCTGGCCGGATCAGGCAACCTGCTCCCAACCTCTGTGACCAGGGCCAAAGCCCTTCAACTTCTCCAAGCCAGTGAGGCAGACAGGATATCGCTGAGCCCCATCCAGGCTGGAAGGCGAGATTCTCTGAATGATGATGCTAGGTCTCCTCTGCCCCTGAGGGTTGTTCTGTTGCTGTGGGAATAACTTCTAGGGCCCCGGCCCTCAGCTGGCTGTTCTCAAGGGCAGAGACCGTTCTCTGGGTCACTGGGCCCAGCCAAGAGCTCTGTGCTAGAGGCGGTACTTAACCCAAGCATTTCCATGTCAATGATCAAAGCAACTCCAGTGAGGCACAGACAGGGGCCATTGGATGACTCAGACCTCTCTGCAAAATGGCTGAATTTAGCACCCTTCCAGTTGTCCAAAGAACAGACTCCAAGAACGAAGTGAACTGAACACCCTTTAACTAATGTAACCTCACAATGGCCCTTGAAGGTCAGGAGTTTTTATCTCTAGAATGCAGATGAAAAAGTACAGACACGGACAGCTTCCTCTGCTCCTCCTGAGTCAACAGTGGACCCAGGGGCCTGAGGGCACAGTGGAAAAAACCAAAAGTGACAGCAAGCAGCAAGGGAGATCTGAGTCCCAGGCCAGACTCTGCTATCAACCGTGTGTATGATTTTAGAGGAGGGCCTTCTCTGGCCCCATTTTTCTCATCTGGAAAATGGCCTTGGGCAGTGGGTCCCAAGCTTAGCAGGGTATCAGCACCACCAGGAAAACTGTGTTAGAAATGAATCTTCATCCTCAGGTCCACTCTTGAAGATTCTTTTTTTAGATTCTTATTCTGTAGGTCTGGAGTGGGGCCAGGACCGTATTTTCTGTGTATGCACCCCATCCCCAGCCCCACCACGGGAGCAAAGGCAGCACTAAGTGCCTGACCCTCGAGTCCCAGTTCAGTGTTTCACTCGGACAACTTTGTCTCTCCCCAGTTCCAAAACCCATGAGATCATCTCATCCTCTGCTCTCTCTTGAGGAGAACCCAAACTGGACTATTTCCAAGCATATTGCATGGTAGCTTACCACATTCATGAGAACCCAAAGAATTTGGAAATCAAAGGTTGGTTCCTAAGACTCACAGAGCAACAAAGAGGTAATCTTGTTTTGACAGAACTCCAAGCTCAAGGGCGGGAACTCCTCCCAAGCGTCTCGTAACCAAGCATGGAGCAGTGAAGAGGAAGGGGGAAGAGCTAATCTAAGAACCTGCTTGCTGTGTAACGCGAGAGCTCGAGAGCTCTTATCAACTGAAAGCTCCCGGTGTGTGCTAGGCCCTATGCTAGGCATTCACAGCATTGCTCCATTTTACTGACACAAGTCTTTTGCAAGTACTAATTTTCACATCTCATCGAAAACCCAAGTTCACAGATGTAGACAAATCCAGGTGTATTTGACCCCAGAAACCGGGCAGTACTACAAACATGACCTTAATATCGAATGCGCCTACGGCCAAAATTTCTACAAAATCTAACAACAGGTAGCAAAGCTCAGCGAGTCTGCCAATTTTGGAGGAATCTGTGAATTGGAGATCCTTGATGGAATTCTCAAATTTGCTCTCCTTTGGGGAATTCAGGCAAATGAGAAGAGGATAATAAACATAACCTAGAAAACTGGAATCCAACTTCAATTCTTGATGTTGGCTTGCTGTGTATGTGCCCTTTGAAAAGTCAGTTTTCCCATCTGGCTGTGGGTTCCACATCAGCCGAGTGAGGATGACGAGAGCGACTTACAAGGCAGGGATGCTGTGAGATTAAAAAGATTATGGCCACAAAGCAGCTTTGATCTCTTTAGAGAAAGGTACCAAACAAATGAATATGGAACTCTTGCTAGGCCTGACTGAAGCTCATACAAAGCACTTCGGAGACCAGACTTCCTCCACTCTTCTCTGAACTTCCCCCCAAATTTTTAAGATTTATTGATTTATTTATTTTAGAGATAGAAAGAGAGAAAGAGTGTGAGCAGGGGGAGGGGTGAAGGGGAGGTAGAGTCCACAAGCAGACTCCCCCCGCTGAGCACAGAGCCTGATAGGGGCTGGATCCCAGGACCCTGGGTCATGACCTGAGCTGAAACCAAGAGTCGGACGCTTAACTGACTGAGCCACCCAGGCACCCCTGAATTTTCTGAATTTTCCCCCTGCAAATAAATTTGTGATTGCAAACAGTGGGCCATCCTATCCACTGCAACTTTGCTGTTGACTGGAATCTGAAATACCGTAAGCTTGTCTTAAAGCCCTTGCAAGGCAATTTGAGTTCCCAAACACTGAAGTGCCTTCTTATATATTATGGTCTGCTTTTGAAGGGAGTCCTCAGACTGCGCTATTATAAAGCATTAATTAAGGGGCTCCTGGGTGGCTCAGTCAGTTAAGCATCTGCCTTCGGCTTGGGTCATGATCCCAGGGTCCTGGGATCAAGCCCTACGTTGGGCTCCTCACTGAGTGGGGAGTCTGCTTCTCTGTCTCCTTCTGTGCCTCCCGCTGCTCATACTCTCTCCCTCTCTCTCTAATAAATAAATAAAATATTTTTTATAAAAAGTATATATTAGGAGCTCAGTTGTTTTCTGTTAAAAAGTAAAGAAAATACGTTTTTTTTTTTTTTAACTTTAGGAAGTAGAGAATTTATAGTTTTCACTGGTCGCATGCTGAGTTTTCCTACCTCAGCTGAGGTTACTCTTTGCTATTACACGGCACTTGACATTTACACAGTGTTTTACAATCTGTTTACTATCTGATGTTCATGGGCACCCCCCAGAGGGAGGGCCCTGGGGACTGATAGCTGCTTTATAGGCGAGGAAACAGAGTAGTGAGAAACCTTTCTCTCTTTTCTTCCTTCCTCCCTCCCTCCCTTCTTTCTTTCTCTCTTTTAAAAAATGTTTTATTATTATTTTTTTAAGTACTCTCTACAACCAACATGGGGCTAGAGCTCACGACCTTGTGAACAAGAGTCATAGGCTCCACTGGCCAAGCCAGCCGGGTGCCCAAAACCTTTCTCCTTCATAGATGACATTTACCACCTCTTCCAGAGTATGTATACAAACACAAAACTTGATGCACAGAGGGAAGGTGGTCTGGTTTTCTCCTTGAGTGGACTAAGGATCCCATGAAACCTGCAAAGAGCCTGGGGGTCATCCAGTACTAACTGTGCACTTGGCAGATGGGCCCTGGGAAGGGGTAAGGCCGCAGCTCGCTGGACCCAGTATCAGGATGCCCACTGCTCATCCAAATCTGAGAGTTACAGGTTCTTGGTGGGATGGGCAATTCTAAAGGGTTAGATCCACGTTCTGTTTTTCTTTAGCACCTGCCATGCACTCAAGGCTTCAGGAATGAATCACTAGACACGGCTTTGAAACTACAGCCTTTCAGGTGCAAGCTCACCATTCCACCCACAAATTCCTCAAGCCTTTAGACCAGATCTGTGTTTCTCTGAGGCTTGCCTTCCTCCTTGAGGTTGGCTGATGATCAGAAGGGCAGTGGCGTCGATTTCCACACTTCTTCATAGTGGGTCAGAGGCTAGTTCTGTTTCCCCTCTCACTAGAGAAGCTTTATTCCCATTGCTCTAAAAGCCACGTGGCCTGAACACTTAAAGCTGCCCCTTACCTCCCCTGCCTAGGTCATCATCCCTCCCCCACTTTAGGCTCTAACCCCCAACCTCACAGCCCCAAAGGTCAATGGTTCTCAGTAGTGGTGGTTCTTGGGGACAGACCTAGACAGAAGCTGTAGTAACAAAACCAGCAACAACCACTCTTATGAATAATATCACTGCCATGGGGACCATGGTTACCCATCATTTTAGTGAGGGCTCCCTATGTTTCCAGACCCTGTGCTAAGGGAACACTCAGTGTAAACTAACCCAATTTGTCTCGCTACAGCTCTATAAGGCAGGTTACAAATATCATACCCATTTTACAGGCAAAGAAACTGAGGCACAGAGAGGTAAGTTGACCCAACATCGCAGAGCTCCGAAGTATGGTCCTAGAGGCCGTCCTCATTGCCACTCTGTACTCTGAGGTGATCAGAAGGTAAAGAAGGGCCGCCAGACTCCCCAGGTTCGTCCAGGGGTGTCAAGACAAGCCAGAGGTGTGTGGCTGCACGGTAAGATCCTCTGGCAGTGAGTTGTCTGTAATCACAGGCAGATGTGGGTCCATGTAAAAATCAACATGAACACCTAACCCCAAATGTAAATAAAGCACAGTATTTGTTCAAAAGGAAATGTTCTTATTTACTGAAAAGAAAGGAAACAGGATATCAACACAACAATGGCAAATCAAAGGCTTTGTGGCGGCTTTGAAGGAAGAGCCAGGCTGACATGGCCGGCCCGACACGGGGCTCCCGCAGCCACACTGCTCTCGTCCCCAGACTGGACGGGCCCGGGGATGTGGGCAGAGCTGCAGCAAGCTTTTAGTTATGTTCAAGGACATCTGAATTACTGTCCTAACCTTTTACAAGAGGAGGCCCCGTCAGGGACTGCGGTCAGGCTGGCCTTGTGCTACTTCAGCTGAAGCATCCTAGGTTGGGGTGTCACTGAGGCATGGGGTCCGCCCTGAGGTCACGGCAAAGGATTCAAGAGTGGTTTTCTCTGGATCTAAACTCACAGCTCAGTCTTGGGTGTGTTTGGACAATGCTTCTCGGGTGTCTTTGGTCTGCAGACTGCTTGAGGGGACGAGAGTGGTGTGGGCGTTCGAGAAGGCACTGAGCGTGGGTCAGGAGATCTGACTCTGGGTCCCACTGAGGCAGCGGCCAGACATTTCCTCATCTCTGAAAGGTTGGGCGAGGTGACCTCAGATATTATTTCTAGCCCTAACATTTTACGATCATAACGCCCAGCCACTAAAAAAGAAAAAAGGGAAACACCAGAAAATGGAAAGCCTGCTGGCTGCAACTGGTGGACAGGCTGACACGGGTTCTGATGAAACACTGGGGACGGATATCCTATCACTGATTCATGCTGGAAACCAAACACTGAGGTTGGGGTTTCGTGTACCAGCCTCTGAATCATAAGGAGGATCCTCAAGACCACATTTTGAAAATCCCTGAGCTGGGCTCTCACAAGAGAACGACTCATCACCCACCTCTGGCTTGGCAGGGAATCAAGTTCCCAGACCAGGAGGGCTCAGTATACACGTTTTCTCCATTGAGAACGTGTACTGAGATACTGCCCAGCACCAAACCCAGCCCTGCCCAGGCCTCCAGATGCTCAGTCATTTACCGGCCTAGAGCTCTGCACATGTTTTTACACACACTTATTTTCACCGGAAGTGGTTGTGACACGCCTGGAAATTGATCCTTAAATGGGGAATATAGTGATTCTACTTAGCTCCACTTCACCTTTGCACTAATGCATGATCTTGTAAATGATTTAGGCATGTCTTCTAAAGACATCCTGAAGTTTCCTACAGCAGGGTTTAGTCGTATGCTGCCTGCAGATATAATTCTGACAGTTTCAATGTGATAACTGAAAATACGAAATGACATCTGACTCTTAAAAGTCACTGTCCAACTTGGAAAAATGGCCAGTGCTGTTTCCTTAAAAGTTAGTGCCCCTAAAGTAAACAGTTTTAAGAAATGTTCTTCCTTGTGCTGGAAAACCTCACCCATAGCTATGCTAGTTTCTGAATAGGCAATCTTTTAGTAAGGAGGAGCTCTTCCATACACTCTAATCTCCAAACACTCAAGAGTCCCAGATTATCTAGGCATCAATCCACTCAGACCCATTTAGAGATCTTGAGAATCTTTGCAAACCCATTCATGATAATCCCTATGATCATTAGTTAACGACTATGGTTTTGCCTTTAATTCCTTCAACAATTACGAGACAAGTATTTTATGGTCACTCATACCATATTGCAGGACCCCAAATGGGGTCCTACAGGTCACACAGTCAAGTCTATAATATTCCCAAAGAAATCTTACTTTGAACACCTTTTACTTCTTTACATTCTGTGCCCAATACTTGTATGAAGAATACTTCTCATCTCCTTGGTTCTACTCTCGTATAGTACGAAACTTTAATTTTTAGCTCAATTTGTAAGGCCTTCTGAAAAATAATAATCTCTTCAATCTGATCAAGAAGTGAGACATAAAATATTTTAATTATTTGGGACAAGCCCACGAAGACAATTTCCTAACAGCATGATTTTTAAAATCTCCCCACAAGATGACATTCTATAATGACTGAAAAGAAGGAAAAACAAACCAGATTATTATTTCAATTCTATTCTATCTTTCAATCAGCAATTATGTTTCAACAGACAATTCCCAACCTTTATATTTGTCTTTCCTTCCTTTCTTTCTATCTTCTTAAACCAGAATTTTCATTTTAAACTTAAAAAAAAGAACTATGCACGCATATGGTTAAAAAAAATTCAAAAGAAGTGAATAAAATGAGAAGTAAAAGCCTTGCTCCCTGGTCCACAAACCCACAAACCCAATGCTCAGAAATTACTGTTAGGTTCTTGTGTATGCTTCAAGAAACCCTCTACACACACTACACATATAAGTGCATATATTTGTACATACATACTATATATATATTAAACATCACATATGTACACACACATCCATACACACATATATAATGCCTATTTTTTTACTCAAAAAGGGATCACATGTTAATATCTATTGTTTTGCACCTGGCTTTTCACATCTAATAATCGATCCAAGGGATCATTTCATGTGGGAACATACAGATTGACTACATTTTTAAAAATAGCGGCTTACGGGCACCTGGGTGGCTCAGTCAGTGAAACCTCTGCCTTTGGCTCGGGTCATGATCCCAGGGTCCTGGGATCCAATCCTGCATCAGGCTCCCAGCTCAGTGGAGAGCCCACTTCCTCCTCTTCCCGCCCCTCTGCTTACTTGTGCTCTATATCTCTCTGTCAAATAAATAAAATATTTTTTTAAAGCCGCTTAATCTATTTTATAGGCATCCACAATTCATTTACTTAATCCCCTGATAATGAACATTTAAGTAGCTTTCTGACCCCGATTTTGTGGAGGTATAACTGACCTATGACAGACTAACATTTCAAGTTTATGTTCTGATTAATGTGATGTGTGTATGCACCCATGAGACCATCAGCACAATTAAGATAGTGAGCATATCAATCACCCCAGAAGTTTCCATGTGCCCTGGGTAGTCTTTCCCTTCCACACCTTCCTGATCCCCGGTCCCTCCCCCAGGCAACAATTGATTTGTTTTTCTGCCACTTAAGGCCAAAGGGCATGTAAAGAATGCTATATAAAGATTCATATTTTATGTGGCCTTTTTGGGGGGGAGGGGATTCTGTTTCCTCGGTGCAGGTCTCAACAGTTTTGATTCTGCTTTTTCTATGCAGTATGATATTCTAGGGATCAAGTGTTTATTCATCAGTTGATGGACACTTGGATTATTTCCAGCTTTGAACGAAAAGCTGCTAGGAACATCTGTGCAGTAAAAGTGTTTTTGTTTTTTTAAAGATTTTATTTATTTGACAGAGAGAAACACGGCCAGAGAGGGAACACAAGCAGGGCGAGCGAGAGAGGGAGAAGCAGGCTTCCCGCCGAGCAGGGAGCCGGATGTGGGACTCGATCCCGGATCTCCGGGATCATGACCTGAGCTGAAGGCAGTCGTCCAACCAACTGAGCCACCCAGGTGCCCCTGTGCAGTAAAAGTTTTTAAACAGACATATGCTTTCAATGTTTTTGTGTAACACCTAGGAATGGGATGCATGGGTCATGCGGTAAGTATATGTTTAATTTTTAAAGAAAAGCTTTCGAAAGTTGCATCCTTGGACATTCCCAACAGTTGGGATGGAGAACTCCATATCCCTGCTACCACCAGGTAAGATCAGTCTTAGTTTGTTTTAAATTTTAGCCATTCTAATAGGTGTGTATAGTGGTATCTCATTAGGTTTTAATCTGCATTTCCTTAATGACTGAAGAGGTTGAAAATCTTTACTTGTGCTTACTTGTTACCTGTTTCTGTTCTTTTAAGGATCCGTCCATTCCAATATCTTTCTTTTTCTATTTTTACTGGATTATTCTCTTACTATAGAGCTTTAGGAATTCTTTTTGCATTCTGGATATAATTTCTTTATTAGATTTGTGATTTGCAAATAACATATCCCAGTCTGGTCTTCTCATTCTGCTAAAAGTGTCTTCTAAAGAGCAGAAGTTTTTTTTTTTTTTTTAAGATTTATTTATTTATTTATTTGACAGAGAGAGAGAGAGAGAGAGAGAGATCACAAGTAGGCAGAGAGGCAGGCAGAGAGAGGAGGAAGCAGGCTCCCTGCTGAGCAGAGAGCCCGGCGCGGGCCTCGATCCCAGGACCCTGAGATCATGACCTGAGCTGAAGGCAGAGGCTTTCACCCACTGAGCCACCCAGGCGCCCAAGAACAGTTCTTAATTTTGATAAAGTCTAACCATTTTTTTCATGGTTTCTTTGTGCTGTGTTTAAGAAATCGTTGCCTAAACCAATGTCACAGTTTCTCTTGTTTTCTTCCAGAATTTCACCACGATTTTAGGTTTTACATTTAGATCTCTGACCCCTTTTGAGTTGATTTTACAGATGGAGTGAAATTTGGATCAAGTTTGTTTTTTACGTATACGGATAGCCAATCACTACAGGACCATTTGTTGAAAAACAATTCTCCACTGAATTATTTTGCATGCTTGTGGAGAAGCACAGAACTGCTTTTTGCACCTTTGTGGAAAATTAATTGGCTGCCCATGTAAGGATCTATTTCTGAACTTTCCCAGTCCATTAACCTGTTTAACTGTCTCTGTCCTACTATACTGACTTGCTTACTATAGCTTTACAAGTCTGAAAGTTAGGTGGAGTACATTCTCTCTAGGTCCTCTGCATTTCCATATGAGTTACAGAATAAGCTTTAAATATCTGCATTAAAAAAAAAACAAAAAACACTTGTTGGGATGTTGATTAGGGTTGCTGGAATCGACAGATCAATTCCATGAGTAAGAACATATTAAGTATATCCAGTAGTCCATGGTATATCTCTCCATGTATAGGTCTTTGATTTCTCTCAGCAATATTTTACAGTGCTTAATGTCTACTCCTTGCACATCTTTTGTCAGATATATTTGTAGGTATCTCATATTTTTTGATATTATGAATGGCACCGAAAAATTTCAATTTCTCATGGTTTGTTGCTAGTATGAAAATACAACTGATTTTTATTGATTTTGTATCCTGCAAATCTGCTAAACTAATTTATTAGTTCTGGTAGTGTTTTTTGTAAGATCCACTGGAATTTTTTCCGCAGATGATCATATAATCTGCAAATAAAGACAGTTTTACTACTTTCTTTCTAATCTAGATGTTTTTAGTGATTTTTCTTGCCTTCTTGCACTTGTTATAATCCTTGTGCAATGCTAAATAGAAGTGATGAGGAGATGCCTTTGCCTCTATCCTCTCAGAGGATAAACTTTCAGTTTTTCACCATTAAGTATGATGTTGCTATAGATTTTCATAAATGTCCATTATTAGTTTTAAGAAATTCTCTTCTATTGTCAGTTTGCTGAGAGTTTTTATCAAGAATCAAATTTGGAGACCTAAACATGAGACCTGAAACCATAAAAATCCTAGAAGAGAGAACAGGCAGTAAGGTCTCTGACATTGCCACAGCTATGTTCCCTGAGGCAAGGGAAGTAAAAGCAAAAATTAACTATTGGGAATACATCAAAATAAAAAGCTTCTGCACAGTGAAGGAGACAATCAAAAAAATTAAAAGGCAACCTACACAGTAGGAGAGGATATTTGCAAATGACATAGCCAATATAGGATTAGTAGCCGGGCATCTGGGTGGCTCAGTGGGTTAAAGCCTCTGCCTTCGGCTCAGGTCATATTCCCAGAGTCCTGGGATTGAGGCCCGCATCGGACTCTCTGCTCGGCAGGGAGCCTGCTTCCTCCTCTCTCTCTCTGCCTGCCTCTCCACCTACTTGTGATTTCTCTCTCTGTCAAATAAATAAATAAAATCTTTTAAAAAAAGGATTAGTATCCAAAATATATAAAGAATTTATATAAGCCAACATCCAAAAAAGAAATAATCCGATTAAAATATGGGCAGAAGACATGAACAGACAGTTCTCCAAAGAAGACATACAGATAGCTATGAGACACATGAAAAGTTGCTTAACATCATTCATCATCAGGGAAATGCAAATCAAAACTACAATGAGTATCAACTCATACCCGTCAGAATGGTTAAAATAAAAACCAAAAGGAACAACAAGTGTTGGTGAAGATGTGGAGAAAAAGGAACCCTTAGGCACCATTGGTGGGAATGCAAGCCAGTGCAGCCAGAAAATTTAAAAGAGAATCACCCTATGATCTAGTGATCATACTACTGTTTATTTACCCAGAAAATACAATATGCTAATATGAAAGGATATACACATCCCTATGCTTATTGCAGCAGTATTTACAATAATCAAATTACTGAAGCAGCCCAAGTGTCCATTGACAGATGAATGGATACAGAAGATATGGTGTATGTATATACAATGCAATATTACTCAGCCATAAAAAAGAACAAAATCTTGCCATTTGCAACATGGATGGATCTAGAGGGTATGCTAAGTGAAATAAGTCAGCCAGAGAAAGAGAATTACTGTATGATTTCATATATAGGTGGAATTTAAGAAACAAAACAAATGAACAATGGAGGAAAATAAGAGAGAGAGACAAACCAAAAAACAGACTCTTAACTATAGAGAGCAAACTGATGGTCACCAGAGAGGAGGTGGGTAGGGGAAGGCAGAAATAGGTGATGGGGATTAAGGAGTGTATTTGTCATGATGAGCACTGGGTGATGTATGGAATTTTTGAATCAGACATTATACACCTGAAACCAATGTAACACTATATGTTAACTATACTGGAATTGAAATTTTAAAAAACTCAATAAAAACTTTTTTTAAAAAGGATTTTATTTATTTATTTGAGAGAGAGAAACAGCATGAGAGGGGAGAAGGTCAGTGGGAGAAGCAGACTCCCCGTGGAGCTGGGAGCCCAATGCAGGACTTGATTCTAGGACTCCAGGATCATGACCTGGGCTGCAGGCAGTCGCTTAACCAACTGAGCCACCCAGGCTCCCAATAAAAACTTTTAAGAAAGAATCAATATTGGATTTTGTCAAATGCTTTTTATGCATCTAAGAGGTGATATGATTTTTCTTTTTGTTTGTCCATATGATGAATTACACGGATTAATTTTCAAATGCTAAATCAATCTTAGATGCTGAAATAAACCCCACATGTTCTTGATGTTTTATCTTTTTCATATATATTTGGATTCCATTTGCTAAAAATTGACTTGTAATTTTTGCATCTATGCTTGTGAGGGATACTGGTCTGAAATTTTCTTGTATTAACTTTGGCTTTGGTATCAGGGTCATGCTGGCTTCATAGAATACACTGGGTAATACTTTGTCCCCTTTAATTTTCTGCAAAAGTTTCTGTTGAATTGGTATTATTTCTTCCTTAATATTTGGTTGAATTCATCTTGAAGCCATCTGCATCTGGAGTGTTCTTTATGGAAGTGTTTGTTTTTTTTTTAAGATTTTATTTATTTATTTGACAGAGAGATCACAAGTAGGCAGAGAGGCAGGCAGAGAGAGCCGAGGAAACAGGCTCCCTGCTGAGCAGAGAGCCCAATGGATGTGGGCCTCAATCCCCAGACCCTGAGATCATGACCTAAGCTGAAGGCAGAGGCTTTAACCCACTGAGTCACCCAGGCACCCGCAAGTGTTTTTAACTACAGTTCAGTTTCTTTAATAAAGCATGATTTAGGTTATTGATTTCTTCTGAAGTGTTCTTTGGTAGTTTGAGCCTTTAAAGAAATTTGTCCATCTCACCTATGTTGTTGGATTTATTGCCATAAGTTGTTCATAATATTAGTTGATCCTTTTAACCTATACTGATGTAACTTCTTTCATTCCAGATACTAGTAATTAGTGTAATCTTACTTTTGGTTTGCTTTTTACTTCTCAGTCTGGCTAGAGGCTAATCAATTGTAGTGATCTTTCCAAACAGCCTTTTGAAAAGCTTTTGGCTTTTTCTGACTTTTTCTACTGATTTTCTGATTTGACTAATTTTTTTTTTTTAAGATTTTATTTATTTGACAAAGAGAGAGATCACAAATAGGCAGAGAGGTAGGCAGAGAAAGAGGGAGAAGCAGGTTCCCTACTGAGCAGAGAGCCTGATGTAGAGCTCAATCACAGGACCCTGAGAACATGACCTGAGCTGAAGGCAGGGGTTTAACCCTTTGAGACACCCAGGCACCCCTATTTGACTAATTTCTGATCGAATATTTAATTCTCCTTTTATCGGCTTACTCTGTATTACATTTACTCTCTTTTTCCAGTTTTTAGGCTGAAAATGGGGGTGACTGATCCGAGACTTCCTCCCTTACTAATTTGGGCAGGTAATTAATGCTATAAATTTCTCTCTGGTGTCTCTTTAGTTGCACTTCATACACTTTGATATGCTGTACTTTCATTTTCATTTAGTTTTCAAAGCACTTTTAAATTTCCCCTTTGATCTCTTTTTGAACACAGGTTATTTAGAAGTATTTAATTTCCAAATATTTAGAAAAATTTCAGGTATCTTTCCGTATTAACCTCTAATTGAAATCATAACTCCGTGGTTATGGGGCACCTGAGTGCCTCAGTTGTTAAAGTGTCTGCCTTCAACTCAGGTCATGATCCCAGGGTCCTGGGATTGAGTCCTGAGTTGGGTTCCCTGTTCAGCAGGGAGTCTGCCTCTCCCTCTGCCCCTCCCCTTGCTCATTCTTATCCCTCTGTCTGTCAAATAAATGGATAAAATCTTTAAAAAAACAAAAAAGAAGAACTCTGTGGTCAGAACATACTTAATGTTATTTGCATCCCTTAAATTTACTGAGAAATGCTTTATTGCCCAGAAAATTGTCTAATTAAATAAATGCTGCAAAGGCATTTGAAAAGAATGAACATTCTGCTGTTGTCAGGTAGAAAGTTCTTTAAATGTCAATTAGGTGAGGAGTGGAGATGGTTTTTTCAAGTTTTCTATATCCTGATTTTCTGAATATTGCCTAACAATTGTTGAAACCTCTGTTTACAACCAGGGATCTGTTTTTTCCTTGCAGTTACTTTAGTTTTGTTTCATGATTTTTGAAGCTTTGTTATTAGGAACATCAGTGTACATGCTCTGGATGAGTTGATCCCTTTATTATTGTAAAGTTACCTTCTTTATTGCTGGTAATATTGTTTCCTCTGAAATTGATGAATATTGTCATTTAAGCTTTTGCTTGTTTTTTGATTAATGTCAGCATGTGTTTCCATTCTATTAGTCTTCTTGTGTCTTTAAAGTGGGTTTCTTATAGGTAGCAAATAGTTAGACCTTGTTTTTATATCCAGTCTGATAATCTCTATCTTTTAACTGCTGTGTTTAGACCACTTACATTTAATGAGTACCATATGTTTGGATTCAAACCTTGCATCTTGCTATTTATTTTTTTATTTGTCCCATCTGTTCTTTATTCCTTTTTTTGTTCTCTTTTTGGCCTAATAACTTCTGGATTAATTGAGTATTTGTTATGATTCCATTTTTATCTTCCTTGTGGACTAATTAGCTATAATCCTTTGTTGTGATATTCAGTGATTGCTTTAGATTATAATACTTATCTAACTTCTCACCATTTACATTCAAGTGATAATATACTACTTCATGTATGAGCGATTTAAAATAGTATGCTTTCATTTCTCCCCTCCTGGCCTCTATTATGTCATATATTTTACTTCTATATGCTATATAAAATTTATTATTTCCACTTTAAAAAGTCCATGATCATCTAAAGAGGTTAAAATATTAGAAAAAATTAGTTATCATTTATAGTGCTCTTTATTTCTTTGTGAAGATCTATACATTTTCTTCCTCCTTGAAGAATTTCCTTTAATATTTCTTGGAATGCAGGTGTATACGTGATGAGTTTTTTCACATTTTGTAGGTGTGAAAAACACTTTATCTCATCTTAAAAAACAAAAAATAACCCATATATTTTCTGGGTATAGAATCCTAGATTGATAGTTTCCCCCCTGCCTTTCAGGACTTTAAAGATTTTACTCCAGTTTTCTAGTTTGCATTATTATTTTTGTTTTAGTTTGCATTTTTTTTTTTTTATAAAAAATGTCTGTCATCTTTATTTTATTTTACTTTGTATGTAATATGTCTTTTGCCCTTCTGGATGCTTTTTAAGATTTTTCTCTTTATCACTTGTTTTAAGCAATTTGATTATAATATGCTTTGGTGTTGCTTTCTTTTTGTTTCTTGTGCTTCAGGTTTGTTGAGTTTGGATCAGTGGGTTCATAGGTTTTATCAAATCTGGGATACTGTCTGCCATAACTTCTTTAAATATTATTTCAGTCTTCTGCTCTCTCTCCTCTTCTTTGGGAACTTCAGTGATACATGTATTTGAGCCTTTGAAGTTGTCCCATGTCATTAGTGCCCTGTTCATTTTTTTTTAAATCCTTTTTGCTTTGTATTTCATTGTGGATAGTTTTTTATTGCAATGTCATCCAGTTCATTAGTCTTTTCTTCTGCAATGTCTCTGCTATTGCTATTCCATCCAGTGTTTTTCTTTTTTTTTTTCTTTTAAGTTTCAGCCATTGCAGGCTTCATCATTTTAATTTAGGTATTTATTTATTTATTTGTTTGTTTGTTTGTTTATTTATTTATTTATTTAAAGATTTTATTTATTTGACAGAGAGAAACACAGCCAGAGAGGGAACACAAGCAGGGGGAGTGAGAGAGGGAGAAGCAGGCTTCCCGTTGAGCAGGAAGCCCGATGTGGGACTCGATCCTGGGTCTCTGGGATCATGACCTGAGCCGAAGGCAGTTGCTTAACCAACTGAGCCACCCGGGCGCCCCTAATTTAGGTCTTTAAATACATCTCTTCTGCATCTCTACTTAACAGGGGCACTCTTTCCTCTAGCACTCTGAACATATGAAATGTATCATAACTGTTTTAAGGACCTTGCTTATTTATTTTTCTATCTGTTCAGTTCAGTTTCAGTGGATTGATTCTCCTCCTCCCTTCCTTTTACAGATTGTATTTTCCTGCTACTATGCTTGACTGGTAGTTTTTGATTGGTTGCCAAGCATTATGGGGGTGATGTTTATTTTTGTCTTCTTGTAAACATTCTTGAGCTTTGCTCTGGCATGCAGTTAAATTAAATTGGAAACAGTTTGATCTTTTTTGTCCTGCTTTCAAGATTTGCTCAGGATGACCAGAACTGTGTTTAATCTATGATTAATTTTACTCCACTACTGAGGCAAGATTTAGTAACTAATACCTCTTAATTATGAAATTTGTTTTCCTTTCTGGCTTTCCTTGAGGACACCATTTCCATCCCTCTGTGAGTTTTAGGCACTGTTCTCTCTAATCCTTTAGAATGTTCTTTCTCAGGCCTTGGGTCATTTCTTTACATGAATGCCTTCATCTGTACTCAACTCAGTACCCTAGGGAGACTCTCTCAGCTCTCCAGATTTCTGTCTTTGTGCAGTTCTCCATTTTAATCTAGCCATCTTGGCTTCCTGGACTCCTAGTTATAATCTTTTCCAATCAGGGAGACCATATTCTATGGCCTGGGGACTCTCTAGGCAGTAAGCTAGAGCAATCATGGGGCTCATTTTGCCTCCTGTCTTCAAAGATCACTGCCTTTTGATGATGCATGATATCCAATGTCTTGAGTACTACTGTTTTTGTTTGTTTTAATGGTTTCAGGTGGAATTAAATGTGGTCCCTGTTACTTCATCTTGATCAGAAGCTGAAGTCCTGGGTGCCTGGGTGGCTCAGAGGCTTAAGCCTCTGCCTTTGGCTCAGGTCAAGATCTCAGGGTCCTGGGATCGAGGCCCGCATCGGGCTCTCTGCTCAGCAGGGAGCCTGCTTCCTGCCCTCTCTCTGCCTGCCTCTCGGCCTACTTGTGATCTGTCTCTCTGTCAAATAAATAAATAAAATCTTTAAAAAAAAAAAAGAAGCTGAAATCCTGCTTCTAGTTTTGGCTGATATAAAAAAGGCTGCAGCAATAGGTGAATCTACTTGTTGAATAAATTATTTAAGGTGCCACTGTTAAATTGAAGGATAGGTGCATTTTAAACAAATGATTTTGCCAAATTGCCATCCAAAAAGGTTTTACTGATCAATACTCCTACTAACGGTTTTTTTAAAAAGATTTTTATTTATTTATTTGACAGAGAGAAACACAGCTAGAGAGGGAACACAAGCAGGGAGAGTGAGAGAGGGAGAGGCAGGCCTCCTGCCAAGCAGGGAATCTGATGTGGGGCTCGATCCCAGGACTCCAGCATCATGACCTAAGCTGAAGGCAGATGCTTACAACTGAGCCACCCAGGCGCCCCTCCTACTAACAGTTTTTGAGAATGCCTCCTTCTCTATATATTCTATAACACTAAGCATCATCAAATGTGTACATCCTTACCACTTTGATAGTTATAAAAGTTATTTTATTTTCATTTCTTTTGTAAGATGTTTTGATGAAACATTTTGTTATATACTTACTGGTGATGGGCACTGCTTTTTCTGGAACTGCCTATTTATGTCCTTTGAAATTTTAGAAAAATGGTTTTTCATTTTCCTATTGATTTGTAAGAATTTGTGTGGGAGATTAACTCTCTATCATATGAATTACAATTCCTCCCAACCTGTTCAGCTGATAGTTGTTTTTTGACTTTCCTCAGGGTGTTTTTTTGTTTGTTTGTTTTCTGCCATGAATAATTTTTAAATTTTGTATGTAGTCTAAGTTATCAAACTTTTCCTCTGTGGCTTTTGGGTTTTGTATATTTTCTGGAGTATGTATGTACATGTTAGTAATAGGAGTTTATATCCTAAATTCATAATTAATAAGTGAGACAATATGGTTTCTTTTTTTCCCTAAAAACTGAAGTTAGGTAACAGTGTTGCTACAGAGGTCATGTACCTTATGCAGATCAAGCTCTTTGATGGCAACTTTGATTAATAAAACATGGAAGAGATACATTATTACTTGTGAATGAAATTTGATAAGGACGAATTTTAAAGCACGAAGGAAAGCAGAGACACACAAAAGGAATCTTTTGGGGAGGGTACTACTGGCTTTAAATCAAGGTCTTATTTTTCCCAGAATGGACTCATCTTTGGGGTTTGCTGGGAAGGTGGAGAGATGATATGAAACCAAAAGCAAGGGTAATTCTAAGACATGTTGGTTGGTTATAAGCTGGTCCCTAAAGCTGGAGCCGCCCCTGAAAACTCCAGCAAATTCTCCCCACCCTGGATGACCAGTGTACTTACTGCTAGTGCCATAAACATACTTAGAACAGACTTTGTACCTTGTCATATACTTTCTTCATATTGTTGCCTAAATTTTATTTTCCCAATAAAAGAATTAGTCACTTGAGAGTAGAGCATTGAGCCACATGCTCAATATTGAGCTTAGGCATACATACAGCTGAATCGAGCTTTATAGAGCTTAAACATGCACTATAGAAAGGAGGAAAACTGGGTACAAGCTAGCTCAAATTAGGAGACAGGATTCAAGAGTAGAGTATGCTATTCATGTGCTTGCCTGGGGCTGGCATTGGTCATCACCTGGCATTCCACAAGAGGAGGCTAATCCCCAGCAAAGGAAAATGGAGGCAGTGAGGCCTGATTTGGAAGATCACTCCTTGGAAAACATGAGTGTTAAGAAAGGCCAAGTTTTCTTTCAGGTTCTCTTGGCAGTTAGTGAAGAAATAACTGAGGGACTTAAAACCACAAAGTGTCATTTTTCTTTAGGGGGAAGGAACTAACCTTCAGCAAGGGTCTATGATATGTGATGATGGAGGAGGGGGAGAACAGCTAACATTTATTGCTTATCATGAATACAGCCCTGTCCTATTAAGCACTTTTCATGAATGAGCTCCTTGAATCCTTACAAGCCTGTGAGCAGGACAGTATCATTCTCATTTTGTAAGGGAGGAAATGGAGATTCAGGGACATGCAAAATTACTTAGGTATCACAAGAAGGCAGAACAATTTGAACACAGGTCTAGTTGACTCTAAGGCCAACTTCTGTGCTACAGCGCACCTGATTTCATCCTCAGAGCAACCCAGACAGAAGCTTTTCCATGGTGTCCATGTGGACATGAGCGCTGAGGGAACCGAACTGCCTAAGGGCTGTCCAGGTATTTCTGACTCTAAAGCTCATATATTATTGTTTCACTGTGTGGAGATTCACACTCCCTACTCTATTCCACCTGTCCCCATCCATCCCTGTAATGCTCCTTCCAACTATTCCCAGCATTCACACGCACATGCCCATGCACGTGTGCACACACACCACACAAAAAGAAGAAAGGTCTCAACATGTGAGAAAAGACACGCATGGCCATTCTTCTATGTCTGTCATGGCTCATGTGATTCTCTGTGCCTAATGATATCTTCTTCTTCTAAACCATTCAACGCAACCCTAGTTACTCTTTTGAGCCCCTCTTCGATCCCTCTCAAGTCAGTTGCTCTCCTTCTGCCCTCACACACCTTGTTTACACTTCTGCTGTTACACGACATCTCATGCTTGGCCCATTTCCCTACTAGACCCCACCTAGCATCTTATTTAACTGCCAGCCGTGGGCACACTGTTCAGGCATGGAACACAATGAATGGACTCAATAGCCTGAACGAAAGTCTGCAGGTCTCTACCCACCACTTACTATTAAGGAAGCAAGCTACTGCCAGACCACAGTCCCACTTCTGGAGATGTGAAAAAGATAACCGGCAGACAACCACCACTTGGGTCTGGTTATCGTCAGGGAGGGGTTTAGTGTTGAAAAATGCAAGGCTTCTTGAAAGGAAACTACAAACCTAAAAAAGCACATTACTGATTTATGGGATTGGTATAAGCTTTATAGTGGCAGGGAGGAATTAGCCTGCTGTTTCAGTATGCACTTAGGCATAAAAAACTTTGCTTCTAGTTGCTAAATTATGTTGCTAAATTATGATGAACAAATCATCTTCTACATACATGCAACTCTAATCTTGGCGTGTTTGCTACCCTATTTGATGACCAGTTCCTGAATACCTCATTGCCTTTGAATACCCTATGCCTGTCTTTTTCACTTCCCCGGATTCTAAATGGCTATCTTGCTGTCTAGCTGGAAGTTGGTCACCCAGAGCCACGCAGGAGGCCTTTGTGGCTGGGGGATGACAGTAAGAAAGCACGAGCAGCTTTCTGCCAGTATTTCAGCATAACAGCTGGTAGACTAGATCTCAGGTCTTTTCATGTGGGCTTGCTTAGATTTTTCATTTTGTCCTGCGAAACCAATTTCTCTTACCTGTTCAGAGAAGGAAAGGAAAGTTGTGGGTTTTCCTCCTCCTTTTTCACCAGACTTGCTACTAGGGTCCCACTGTCCATGAAGGAATATGGGACATCAGTATGTTGGGGCTAAGGATAGAGGAAGGAGCGCAGTCTCCTAATTTTGTGGATCTGCCTCAGTCTCCTTAGTTTATGTGCAAGTTGACAACAAGAAAAGGGTTAGCTGGCAAATTGTGAGCTCCTGCTCTTTATCGTTGAGTACAGCCCACCTGTCATTGAATATAAATCTGGGGCTTGCAGCTGGCTCAGCCTTGACATATAGGCCCTTTCTTCCAAGTGTTTTTCACCTGCCATTTTTAGAGTTGGGAGAATTCTAAAACACAGTATTGAGCTTTCATAAAATGCACCCAACTGCTGATTCTGTCTCCCTGTAATAGACTTTTATCAGAGCGAACCCTTCCTAACTTTCAGGTCCTACCCCACCACTCTTGCTTTATGCTCCAGTTACACCTGCCTGTTCAAGTTTCCCGAACAGCAATTCATTCGAGCCCCCGGGCCTTTGCACGTGTGGTCTCCTTTCCTGGGTATTTGAGCTCTTCCCTGCTGGTTCCTTCTGGTTCAGCTCAAAGGTCATTTCTTCTGAGAGGTGTCCCTTGTCCACTCTTCTCAAATAGTACCCCCATTCTATCACACCAACCAGCCATCTTCTACTCACCCTATCCCGTCCTGCTGCTGGGCAGAAAGCTAATTACATAATCCTTACACTTAAATGGATCTCTCTTCCCTTCTGCTCTGTCCAGTATACTTTCTACTACCCTGGTCCACCATCCTTGTTCTGGTGGAAGAACACACATGGATTGGTACTTCAGAAGGCTTTCTAATAATGCTTTCAAACAAAACAAAAGGTTTCTGTTAACTGAGTAAATCAAGAAAAAAAAAAAGTGGGGTGCCTGGGTGGCTCAGTCATTAACAGTCTGCCTTTGGCTCAGGTTATGATCCTAGAGTCCCGGGATGGAGCCGTGCATCAGGCTTCCTGCTCAGCGGGAAGCCTGTTTCTCCCTCTCTCACTTCCCCTGCTTGTGTTCCCTCTCTAGCTGTGTTTCTGTCAAATAAATAAATAAAATCTTTAAAAAAAAAGTAAAAATAAAAAAAAATAAAAACTTTCCAAGCTTTTGAAATTTTATTTTACTCTTTCTATTTCAGCTTAGGTCCTAAAATATAACAGATACATCTTTTGAAAAGCACAGAACAGAGACACTGACATTTATTAGGTATTTTTGACTTTATTTCTAACGTTTTTACTATTCCCTCTGTGACTCTATCATCTTTTTTTTTTTTTCAAGGAAAAATCATCTCTTGATTCTATTTCACCACTTAGATTCATAAGTACTATTCCAAATTTCTTAATTTCCAAGCAACACATTAAATTCTTCGGATATCTTTCAAAATAGCTCTGGGGAAATCCCTGATGATTTCAGCTAACAATTCCTTAATCAGGAAAAGACTTTAAATGCTAATCATCAGAAAAGTTACAATTTACAGGAAAGAAAGGGGAAATGCTGACATATTGCACAACATACCATGAATAGAGCATGGTTTATTAATTGAACAGCATACTCATGCTGACAATTTTATCAAGAATTTCTAGTGACATCACAAACTATGTTACAGCAAATGAACTCCTTCTTTTGTCCATGTTTCTGACAAGTCCAGGGTGCAGTTAAGATTCCCTTCTTTGGTGATTTTATGGGAAAAAGGAAACATCAAACAATCTGTGAGCTATGCTTTTATTAAATGAAGCAAAGAACTTATTAGCTAAAGGGAATTCTTATTGGTGTCTAATTCCAACCAGAACTAAAGAGAGAGCTTTTCTGTGTGGTTTCTATTATTTGGTAGAGGAAAGAAATGATTTGCTTCTGCCTCTAGCTGTAGGTACAAGGATCAAAGTTCTCTGCAGGTGGGCAAAGACAAAGGCAGCAGTAGGATATCCCCAGAACAAAATACAACCCCCTCCCCCCACCTACAAAAAGAAGACAGTTTGAAAGCAGTAACTACCAGGATGTAACTCTGACCTCCAATTTATCTGGTAAAGTCAATTAGGTTTCAATTGTAGTAATTAGGTAATGTATTAAAAATGAGATCACCACCCACAAGCACTGGGTTTTCCCCCTTGCAGTCTATATAAATTCATCAATAACTACAGTCTTTATTAATGTTTTATTATAAGTGATTACAAACACAAGGCATTTCATAAACATATCTCGTTATTACATTGTAATTCAGCAGTAGGTATGATGCAAAAATCATCATCTTCAGTAAATGAGCAGAAAACAAGAGCTCCAGAAGGCTGAAACAGATCTCAGTGATTCATCCCAGAATCAACCTAAACCTTCATTCAGATGGGGGCTTAAGCATTTATTCATTAGAAGAGGACTGGCTGAGTGAGTAAAAGTCCCTGGACAGAGAATGAGACAATGGTGAGTATATAGAAGACTAAGGAAAGGGCTTTCAAGTGCCTGGGGATTTAAATGAAATTATGGAAACCTGAGAAATAAAACTACCTATGATATTGGCTGTTATTTTAAAAACCGTACTGAATATCCCAACAAGTGATTCCACATTTCCGTTTAACCTGACAGCACTTGATAGCTTCTGCTAGGTACCACTCCAAGAATTCTCCACCCAGGATCTCCCTTCATCCCATGACACTTCTATTAGTTGTTCCAATTTCCACTGTTAGGGATAAAAACATCGAGGGGCAAGAAGGTTAAATAACGTGCCCCAGATCTCCCACGTGGCAGGCAAGGCAAGATACTCGCTCCCGTCCAACTCATCTGAGTTATTAACTGATGATGTAACCTCTCTCCTTTGCCATTTTGGAGCCAGAAAGATAGTATGTAATGTTTCTGTCCAGCCATACCTCATTCTGCTTTAGCGCCTTGCTTAAAGATGTCCCACCTACCACAGGAAAAAGGAAAAAGAAACCAGCTTCCAACCTAAAGCATTTCGTTATCTTTCTGAGGTCCTCTCCACAGAGCTTTAACACTTCCTTCTTCAGAACCTGGTCACCACAGGTGGCTGCTTCTTGTTATGACGGTCCAGTCTAATCAGATCACGCTCTAGCTCAGCACAGGCCTTGCTCAATACTTTTGACATTTCAGACCCACTGAAGCTACGAGAGACTTTTCGACTGAGGAACCCATGACCGTACGCGAAACCAGAGTCATGGGAATTTGAACAAATGAACCGAACATTTCCAAGGCAAATGGAGACAACCATGAATAAATGAATGAATGAATGGAATGAATGAGGAATATCCATAAAGGACTTTCTATCCAAAGCCCCCAAAGTGTTTACCAATTTCCATAAACACAGTACTAACTACCCTTTGTGTGTTCACGACACAATTCTTTTCTGGGCTGCCATGCACTGATCGCAAGTCATGACACTCAGTTTGTCTCAGGTGGCTGGAGCTGGTAAAGGAATGACCGTCTCCTTCCATCTTCAGGAATAAAGATATGGTACAAAGGAGGGAGAATTAGAGCCGGGCAGATGTCACCATGTAAAGCGTGCTGGCCCGAGTGGGGGGCCTACGAAAGCTGGGAGAGAGGCTGGCTGCACAGCTCGGAGGGCAAGAGGACAGCGGCTTCCTAATACAAGTAATTCATAACTATTTCTGCACACGGCACCTCTGTATCGCCTGGCCCCGTGACGCAGTCTTCAGCTCTGTGAAATCTATTTTCCCTCTAGACCTTCATGCTCCCTTCCCCAGATACTGCCCATAACCTCAGATCTCTCAGTGGCCAAAAGCAGATGATGCAGGACAAGGCCAGAGGGTTCGTCTTTGGGTTGTTCAGCCTGTATTACTGGCGGCAACCAGAAGAGCATAAAATGCCACCGTGAAAAAGGTCAAAGGAAAAAAGGCTGCCCTCTGACTCAGGAAAAACATCAGGTGAGGGTAATTTTCAACAGTGGGACTTTATATATATATTGATACAAAGAACGCTTTATTTGGGATTTTTTCTTCTTACCTCAGAGAGCAAAGGCCTGGGACTCAGTATTTAGCATCTTGTTCAATTTAGGTCATGGAGTCTAAGGAGAAGAATGTTCACTTTTCCTTTGGGATTCTATTATAAAGAAAACAGCACAGGCTTGAAGAGATTTATGAACTCCAACATCTCTGGGGGCTATGAAATGAGCACAAGGAGAGGAAGTGGGCCAGGTGGGACTCCAACAAAGTGGAGGGGTGAAGAGGCACTGCCCCCCAGCCCCTGCTTAGGCAGACTATTCCCCACGGCAGGGGGACAGGAGGGAAGACCCAGTGTCGTCAGATCTCACGTTCCTATAACCACAGGCTGGAAGTGCAGATCATTATGTGAAATCTCCCAGGTTTTGTATGTTGCAACTAACTGATATATATATACACATAACTACACAGACCAAACCAAACACATCCGTGGGCTGACCCTAGTTCACAGGCTTGGGGTCTGACCTCCGTGATCACTGTAATGGTTTTAACCCTTAAGAGGTTAAAAAGCAACAAGATCTGACACATCCTCCAGGGAGTAAATGATACCATTGCTTAGTCAAAAGGCCCGTTATAATTCTACTGTGGGGGGTTCTAGAAATAAGTCGAACGCACTGCTGAGTATATGCTATGAACAATATGCAGTCTACAGCTTTGCAGCTTCCTGTTGGAAGGAGGCTGGTATCAGGAAATTGCCAGGGCAAGTTAGGGAAGGTGCTTCGTGGGGGAGATGTTTGATGGCATAGTGACATGAGGTCTAACCACCTGACTCGGGGCTGGAGCTCACGCCACCTATTTAAAAACCCAGGGTTTGTTCTTCACTGCTGCTAGAGACAAGTAAGCCCGACAGATGTGTTGACCAAGGTCTTCCAACTGGCGGCTCAACGGAGAAAACAAACATATCCCCTTCCAATCTGACAGATCACGGAAGGGAGACAACAGGCTGGCTGGCTGCCTATCTTCCTTATCACACACAAGACATCATGTCACACAGAGCACACTTGCAGCACTCTTCCCATACCGCTCCTGGAAGATTTCTACACAGGTCCGTGGCACATGTGTTGGGAAGGAAGGGGGTTTCTATTTTAAAGAATAGAAATTTCCTTGCCTCTGGCTATGGGGCTTGAGTACTGAGAACTTACTCAGTTCTATCACGATTTTTATCATGATCCTCAGTGTTAAGAAAAGGAAGAGGAGACAAATGCTGGACTCTTCCCTCCACACCAAATGAAAGGAGAGCCAACCTATGACTGACTGACAGTGGATTGGGGACTTCTACTCTCACTGGCCTGGCTATCGTCTTACCATCATGTTAGTTCATCCAATGGCGTAATCAAGTACTAGCACTAATACCAAACTTTTACAGATCGCTTACTATATACATGTGAGGGGCAGTTCTAAGTGCTTACGTGTACTGACTTGTTTGATCCTCACAAACCCTAAGGATGCAGGTGCTATTATTACCTCCATGTTACCTATGTGAGAACTGAAGCACAGAGAGGTCAGGTATTTTGTTCAAGGTCACACAGTGATTGGTGGAATATCTGTGTAGACAGATATTCCAGTCTGCCTCCAGGGCCTCTGCTCTTAACTACGAAGCTAGAGAACCTCTCAGAAGAAGACTGTATCAAGTTAAAGGCCATAATTTGAGACTGGGCTACTTGCTGTACAATATGAAGGCTCAGGAATTTTCTGTTCTGATGGTTAGTGGAAAAGAAATTTGCTAACTTTGACATTTTATGCAGGTCTTGGAGCAATTCTGCATTCAGGGTGAAAAAGACATAGAAGAAATTTCAGTGTGGGGCGCCTGGGTGGCTCAGTCGGTTAAGCGCCTGACTTCAGTTCAGGTCATGATTCTAGGATCCTGGGATCAAGTCTGGCATTTGGATCCCTGCTCAGAAGGGAATCTGCTTCTCCCTCTCCCTCTGTCTGCTGCTCCCCCTGCTTGTGCTCTCTCTAGTAAGTAAATAAAATCTTAAAAAAAAAAAAAAAAGAAATTTCAGCATGTACTTTTGGCTCAAGTATTTGGAATATGGGAGTTGCATCCTATCATTATCCATATAGATTCAAGCATAGTCGCTGTGGGGAAGGGAGAAAGAGAAAGAGAGAGAGAGAGAGAGAGAGAGAGAGAGAGAGAGAGAGAGAGAGAGAAATGGGGACATAATTTAAATGTGCAGTGGGGAGGGAAGGGGAAGGAAGAGCTGTTTCCCAGCTCCCTCCAAGCCTCTCCGGCCGGCCGGGCAGGGTGCCCTCTTACTGGGTGGAGCTCAAGTCTGTGATTACAAGATAAGGGTTTTTCTTTTCCTATAATCTGGTTCTTCAAGGCAAACCAACTTACTTCATCTGGTGCTCAACTGAAAAACAGTTGCAGTACTTGAGAAAAAACTGTGTGGGACTGACTTGGAGATGGTGTGTCAGCCTCCGTGGGGGTGTGCAGAAGTAATCTGCAGTGTATTTCATTTTTGCCTTCCACACTGAGAAACCCCAGCCTCCTGCATGAACTGTAACCAAATTGATTTCAGTTTGTATGATCTCCACCTGTCTCACCGTCATTCTCAAGCATTTCTCTACAGGTATCTTCTACGCTGATCTGAGGGCCCAGCAATTGTTATTTTAAAATAGAAACTTATTCCACATTAATGATCTAATTCCCTGGTTCTTGATTCTCTAGTCTGGCTTTGGAGACAGTCTTATACAGGACCCTAAAAGAGCACTCTATCACAACACTGAAGCCTAGGCAGTCACTGATAGAGAATGACTTGCTACTACACTTAGATTGCTTTTTAGAAAATTAGGGCTCATCAGTAGTCGACGAGCTCTGTGAAGGCTAACAATAACTGATGCATGTATCTTGGGCATTTAATATCCAGCTGATGAAAAATGAGCGCCATGCAAATTTATATACCAATGCACAATGGGATGCTCAGGTCAGGAAAAATGTCATTGCATATAGTCATCTGAGTGTTGCCAAACTGTTAAACCAGACATTTAGAGCATTCACTCTTGAACCCTCCTTTATGCAGGGTCTGTTTCTCTTTAGCTCTACGTGTCTTGTGAGGTGATCTCATTCGCTCCCCGACATCAACCACAGGACATCACCACCCACATTCTCATATCTCCCCCCAACCCCTCCCCTGAGCTACATGTCTGATTTTCCAACTGCCCTCAAGATATCTCCAACTGTCTCACATAAGCAATGCCAGGTGAACATTTCCAGGACTCGGCTTTATCTTCATCCTCCTGACTCTACTCCATTGCCTGTTTCCCAGAGGGCTTGTTTCCTGCAGCGGTTTAAAGTGAGGCCTCAGAAGTGTCAAACAAATCCGTGTTCAGATCCTAGGGAGACACTGACTGGCCCATCCTATGACACTGGGCTTCTCTGTGTTTGGGTTTTCACAGCAGTAAAACAGTCCCGATCTTACCCGGGAGAGCTGTGCTGTTGACTACATCCAATAATGTATTAAATTCCCAAGCTCTGGGCCATGTCTGTAGTGTCAGCCTGCAGTAAAAAAAAGGGCTTTTTCTGATTTATTCTCTCTACCAGGGAATTCATTACCTCCACCTACCCGACCTTCTCAGCTGGGGAACTCGAAGCCTTCCCATACTCCCGATACAGTTCCACTGCCTCCTAATTCAAAGAGTCCCTAAATTCTGCCCATTCTACTGGTCACACTCCTACCATGGGCTCCTCCTCTCTGTAGCCAGGACGTCCTTCATTGCTGCCCCTGTCTTCATCTACACCACTGTCACCACTCGCTAGTTGCTTTCTGGGTTTCCAGCCTCCTTACACTTCAGCCCATACATCACAGTGACACCGAAGTCCTCTCCATTACAACCTCCATTGATCATGTCACCCGTCAGCCTAAACACCTTCCATGGCTCCCACAGGTGAAGGCCACAGCTGCACTTGTTATGAAAGGGGTGTGAACTATCACTTATTATAATAAATAACTAAATAACTTGTCGGGATCTTGACTTTTTTTTTTTCTAATCACCGCAGCAATGCCCATGAAATAAATATAATTATCCTTAGTTAGAGATTAAAAAAAATGAGGCTAGTCAGTAGTCCAAAAATCCACCTGTGTCTTAATAATCAGTCAGAGACTGAAATTCACAAGCTGGTTTGACCCTAGCCTGTACAATGAATTCCCATCTTATTTACAGAATACACTCTAAAGTCAAAGCATAAAATAAAAATCCCACATAAGTCAAAGACCACCTCTCAGAGGGGCTGAACACAGCCAGCAGCTCTTTGGGTGTTGGAAAGAATGCTGTTTCTTTAGCTGACATCTGACGGAGGACCAGCCAGCATGTAACACCCACACTATTCAACTGTAGTCTCTTTCTCACGCTCCATTTTTGTGGATTTTGTGCAGTTGGATCTATGTCTGGTAACCAGAATATCTGGCTAACAGAGCACTTAGGGTAGACCGTAAGTACCCGAAAAACCACCGGTACCCCCAAACAACCGGCAGGGGAGGGGGGATGCAGAGACCACTTGACTGCACATTCTTAGCATGTGGTTTTATACCCTGCATGCAACAGGCGGCTTATTTACATACAGGTCGAAAACAACCAATACCGTCTCTTCCACATCTTCCAGTTCATCTCCCTCAATGGTCAGGACACCTTTCAAATGAGCTGAGCAGGAATTAAGATTACCAGGTGGGTCCTTAATTGGTCGTGCAAAATAAATTAGCAACCTGACTCTGGGGTTTGAGAACAACATCTTGCAGAGTAAGCAGTATGATGACAGTTCCCACAGGCTCCTGAGTCAAAGCCGGACTGCAGGTTCATGGGTGGGGATAGCTGCTCTGAAACCTGCCCAATTTTCTGGTTTAGTGTGGTCAGGAACAGGAAGCTGAGCCTTCGGTATTTTGGGCTTTGGTTCTCTGCCCTTAAAAAGCACCCGGCAACCCTGGGGTCTTTCAATGAGGAAGGAATGTGCACATTTAATGTGTCCACTGGAAAAACAGAAGATGTTGGAAGCCTGAGCTTGGATACTGGGTCCACCTGCCCAGGAAGAAACACTTGTGTGATGAGCCCCATCTACCCAGTGTCTCTGTCCCTGACGTCCAGAGTCCTTCGGAAGCACAGGCATCGAGATCATCGTACCCAGTTCCTCAGAGTGCTCTTCTGTTGTGCACCAGTGCGCTCTAAAATCAGTCTTGCTTCAACCAATCTGGTGGCTAACACATTTCTTATATTCAATAAATTACAATGTGACATGATCTGGGTTCCAATACACAGGCCAGCTCCGCAGGCTCTCTTGCTTCCTGCCTGGGGACAGTGTCATTTGCTTTATATCATGGTTCTAATCTGCTTTTTTATCCGATTAGTCAGATAACACAGGCCAAGCCCTCAACAGTGCGGGCTATACTCCCTAAGCTCAACAGTCAGCAGTAGTTAGAATTCCTCTCTCAGTTCTCACCCCATGGTGACCTCAAAGTAAAAGCCAAAAGTCCCCACAATGGCCTATGGCCTCGAAGACGCTGCAAGATCTGCCTCTTGTTACCACTCTGACCTCACCTCTTCCTTTTCTTCCCCTCATTCATTCCATATGGACTTGCCATTTCTGCAACATGCCAAGCCCAGCCTACATCCGGACCTTTGTAGGGACCGACTGTTAGGACCAACAGACTTAGACCAACTGTTCTATGTCTTCCTCGGTGTCTAGCATATAGGAGACGTGCACTAAATATACACTGAATGAGTGCTAAGTGGGTAAAATGTCTTGTGTGGTAAACAAACATGTCTTGGCGAATTGGAGCCCTGTGCTAAGTACTTCACCAATGGCAGAGGTCTTGGCTGGCATGTCTGGGTCTCCTAAGAGAATTGGGACTCTGCCCCCTAACAGCTAACAGAAACTTTCGAGTGTTTTTCCTGAATTAGTTACTTTAATCCCTACCCCACCCCCAGCCCTGCTGTAGTGAGCTATAGTGAGGTACTATTACTAGTCCTTGTTTTAGAGAAAACAAAGCTGGTAGGTGATTGGGCTGGATATCACCGGTCATTGACTGCTGTCATTCTTGGCCAGCCCCTTCAGGGCTGCCGACTACTTTGGCCGCTGCTTACTATCCAACTCTGATTTACGATCCCTTCTGAACGTCAGCTATATGGGCTGCAGGTTTTCCTCAGGGACCTGCTTTCCCACCAGCCCACACGGCTGAGGCTTCTAGCTCGCTCCCTAGCCAATCTTGCTCAAGTTACGATGGAGGAGGTCAGGCCAAAGCAAGGCACTGCAGGTGCAGAAACACCCCAATTTTGTTTTTGAGTTCACAGAACCAGCTACTCATTAAGACACAGAAATGAATCTTTTCTTTACAGTCATAATAATAGGATTTGAAGTCAGTGCATCAGACAGGACATTATTTGGAAGTGATGCTGCTGGTTAGGTAGGATGATTAAGAACTGCTCAAGAGGATACAGACACGGGCTTGAAAGTCCACCCTTCTGTCCCTCCTCCACCTTCCTCACACCGATTCATCCTGTAAGACTCATCTCAGCACCCTGCCCCCCAGGAAGCCTTCCTAGACTAGCCCCTCCAGAGCCCTCCTTCCTCTCATCCTCAGGCTAGATCAGGTGACCTCCCCTCTCCCCTCAAAGCACACTGTATCTTCCGCCACCGTAAGGCTTGCTGAAGTGTACTAAAGCCACCTGTCTTCCCAGTGCCCCACAGACTGCAGACTGGAATGAAGGAACAACATCCACCACGTGTTTGTGTCCCCGGTGCCTGGTGAATGCGAGGTGCTCCACGAATGACTGTTGAATGGAACAGTACCATCCTCCTGAGCTAACACAACCTCTCAGATCTCCACACCTGCCCTGTCGTCTTTGCTCGGGCTCAGACAGAGAGCTAAATGGCACAGCCCTTAAAGTGACCAGGTCCCAGTGCAAGAAAGCCAACAGGAAGTGATCAGAGTCACAGCCTTCAAACTGCATGGCATTCTTTTGCCATATACTCGAAAGCCCACCAACTATTCTCAGTGAAATTAGTCAGTTCTATTTCTCCTAAAATAAATGGATTAAAGGAGTCATTACATTTTCCATAAGGCCCTTCCTTTCTCTCTAAAAGGGAAAGGAAGCAGAGCACACAATAAACTATCTTCTTTTGATTCGGCCAACATGTTCAATGATAAGAAAGCTGGTATCAACTAGAATAATTATAACCTCTTGAGTCCCACTGGGTACAGATTTAAAAATGCATGTGTAGGTGAGGCTATTAATATTTTTTGAGCGTCTACTTTTAGAATAGTCCACTGGGTCTCAGTAAAGAAACAGCACATGCGGAGAGAATAACCACACATTCCTTTTTACTAGCATCAGCTATTCACGAAAAGTGCCGCCTTGAGGACGCACGCAGATAAATATTGCAGCAATCAACGGCGACCGAGTGCATTTGAAGCATCTGAAGAACAACCCCTATGGGGTTTATGACATCAGACTCTTTAATATCCCCCCAAACTTAATCCTATCAATGCTGACTAACGCTGTACTCAATTTTATAGCTACCAAACAACCCACCCTGCTTACTGTGAAGCAACATCGACATAAGTCTCAAATCGGTGACAAGTATTTCAATGAATCAGACGTTCGGGTGGGGTCTAAACTTAAAAAAAAAAAAAAAGACAAAAGGAAAAAGCATAGAAGCAGAGAACCACTGGTCATGGTCAGTGGTATCCCATTTTAATTCTGATAACCTTGCCCGTTTTTACAGATAAGGGAACTGGAGTGAAGGCAGTTGGAGGAGATGCCCTGAGTTGTCTGGTGGGTTGATAGCTCTAACTGCGGGCGGGAGGGGGGGTTGCGTAGCCACCGGGGGGACACACCAGGTTCTCCGCAGCCCACCTGCCTGGTTTTAGGTGCCGGCTCCGACCCTTACTGGCCAGGCGATCTTGAGTAAGTTTCTCAACTCTGTGACTCAATCTTCTCCTCTGTAAGATGGAGACAGCATACACTTCAGAGGGCTGTGGTCATGATTAACAAGTTAACTTATATAAAGTGCCTGGCACCCAGTCAGCATTATTTTGCTCTTATCTGACTTCAAAGCCTAGACTTTTCTTCCACATCAAGGGTTGATGTTGTGAAGCACACAGAGTAGTATCTCCAAGCATAATTGCCTTGCCTGCTGTCCGCAAATGATAAATGTTTGTGAATTAAGATCTCACCCTAGGTTTCACTGGTTCTCAGTTCAGAAGGAAGTGTTCCTGGTAGGAGCACGCATTACAGGACACAAAATCCGGCTCAATAACAGAAATCATTTCCACCATTTAGAACTCCCTGCCTGTCCCGGGAGGTGCCGCAATCAAAGGGGGACTATTTAGTGGAGACAAAGAGCAAATAAAAGAACCGCTAGCTTTGCAGGGGAGGGGTAGAAGTGCATGAGAAAAACTCCAGGGATCTGCGTTTTCTCTGGGGGAGATGACTGGCTTCAAGTGCCACCCTGGAGTCAGTCATTTTTAATAGGAAGGTAACTTTTGTTACATTACACGCACACACTTTTCTTGACAAAGGCATGAAAGGTATGATACAGAGGCTGTTAAAGATGGGCATGTAGGCAGTGTGTGTGTGAGAGAGAGAGAGAGAGAGAGAGAGAGAGAGAGAGAGAGAGAGATAGGTAGGTCTGACTTTGGGATATCTCAAAGTAAAATGGCCAGAGAAGTGAGGGTAGCAATTTAGTTGAATAAGTGACTATGAGTAACTTTATGCTTGCAATGAGAAAGCAAATACTTCCTGAATTTCTAAATATATTCCATCTTCTATGCAAAATAAGTAATCAGAGGTGTTTGGTTTTCTGAAGGAAAACTGGTATAAGCAATGTTCTTTTTTATTCTAATTTCTTAACAGAAAAGAACAAGCGACAGCTCTGATTCATTGTTGGTCCATGGAAGATATATCTTGGCCATTTTCCTACAGGAATAATCAGCCTTGGGCCTGCTGTGTCTCAGCAGTTTTTGCTTCGTGTTTCTGTGCAAGAATAAGAAGGAGGGAAAGGAAACCTTAAACGCTTTAACAAAAACTACCATGACAAAAATAACAAAAACTCTACAGCACCAAAGCTTAATTTGCTTTCCTGGTGGAAGTGTGCTCTCTCTCATAGATTCATCCCCTCATCCATACTCTCTGTTTCCCATACCACTTCCCCACTTCTTGCATGTGAGACGTATAGGAAAGGTGGGCTCTGTGGGTTAAATATGTACACAGGGGAGGTTGCTTGTTGTGAGGCGAAGGGTGCAAGCTTTGGATAAGGCAAGCACTAAATGTCATTAAATCTCACGTTGTAGACTAGGGGTAATGACAGTATCTATTCCAAAGGGCTATGGAAAGAATTATTGATTCTGAGATAACCAATGCAAAGCCATCAGTATGATACCCTGCCCATAATGCTCAGTAAATGCTAATTAGTATTTTTTTCTAATTATTTCTCAAAGGCTAATCATTTTGCAAAAATAATCCGAACTAGAATTCCTACTAACACTTTAGTAAATACTACTGAGTTCTTTGATCATTCTAAAGGCACATACATCTGGTTGTACAGTGGTTTAGGATCTTTGTTAGAAGCAACAATTATCACTGGGCCATGATATGCTAAAGTTTTAGCCAAAATAATGTTTTAGTTAATAAAATGCTCAAAACAATTTACTAAAGCTTAAAAAAAGAAAAACAAAAACCCAATCAAACCCAGGTCTGTAAATGTATAAAGTTATTACTGCCCTGTACTGTGGAGAGACAAAATTCAAGCTCTTCCCACAAATCTAACTGATCCTTCCAACAATACCATTCCTCCCCCTGCCCCCTGGGTCCCTGCCAAATTCAGCTACATAAATGCACATTAAAATTTTAAGAAATAGGGGCGCCTGGGTGGCTCAGTTGGTTGAGCGACTGCCTTCGGCTTAGGTCATGATCCCGGAGACCCGGGATCGAGCCTCACACATCGGGCTGCCTGCTCAGCATGAACCCTGCTTCTCCCTCTCTCACTCCCCCTGCTTGTGTTCCCTTTATCGCTGTGTTTCTCTCTGTCAAATAAATAAATAAAATCTCTAAAAAATTTTTTTTAAGAAATAAATAAGACAGAACTTCTGATGATACCTTATGAAGGGATTAATTATCCACTTTTAGTTCTGTCTCCCCCTTTACTTTGCACTCCACCCTCCCCCCGCCCCCTGCCCTGGACCTTCTCAGAGCTATGCTAGCTGGAGACAGGTGAGTAGAGCCCAACTGGGAGAATCTAGATCTGGGTGGGCATTCTTTCTACAGGGCAGGGAGGATAGTCAGTCTACCCTTAGGGTGCCCTTTTTGGGGGAATGCTCTCTAGATTTTGAGACCCTCTCTGAAGAAAACATTCTCTGGATTTTGATCAACTTTTTACCTTTTCCTTTTCTCACCAAATGGCCTTTTTACACATTTGCTAGCTGGTATAATCAAGATGGTGAGACTATGAGGCCTTTTCTAAGTCCCAAATCTTTCTCCTCCTTGACAGAAACACAAAGACAACCACACTGGAAGCTTCTGCAAGGGAAAGAAATGGAAGGTACAACTGGTACAGAATAAATTCTACGTACAGGAGCCAAGGAGCTAAAACTCACATTGCTTTTCCTGGCCATAATGGATATGGAGGCAAAAGAAAGTCATGAAAAGGTGCTTTCCCTTCTCCTGCAGCCAAAACCCGATGTCATCACAGCAATACAGCAGTCAAGAAAGTCCAACCTATTTTAAGTAGCTTCAGGTGACAGATTATTGGCCCACGATGAGACACAGACTGATGGAACACAGAGGAGAAAAAGCTCCCTGTGCTGAGAACCACTGCTAATCTCAACTGATAGAACTAGAAGAAACACACATCTCCACTTTCAAGTGTTTACTGGGTGACATCACACTGTCGATTTAACCCAAGTGCTGTCTGGATTATCCAGTAAATGTCACGTAATAGCACTTGAGTAGCTTAGATAAAGGCGTCAGAACACTGTGAATGAATTCATACTGCAAAACAAATTTCCCGGATGAGTGCATAATCTTAACTCCATGTCAGTCTACTTGGTGTTCTTTCAGGTATAACTCTAACCTCGTTCAGTGACATTGTCTTGTACAGAGCTATGGTTCTGTTTTAGGAAGTCAATCCAGTAATGTCAGACACTTTCCATTATGTGCTCAAGAAAGTATAAGATTGAAGCTGTTGACTCAGTTCGACAAAATAACGATTACAATATTAATCCATTGGGGAAACACATATCGAAACAACGAGATACCACTTCACACCCACTAGGAGGGCTACGATCAAAGAGACAGATAATAACAATTGTCGGCGAGCACGTGGAGCACGTGGAACCCTCACACACTGCTGGTGGGAATGTAAAATGGCGCGGTCGCTTTGGAAAACAGTCTGGCAGTTCCTAAAAAGGATAAACATAGAGTTACCAAGTGACCCAGCAACTGCACTCTCAAATACCACAAGAAATGAAAATGAAAACATATGCCCACTTGCACATGAATGTTTAGAGCAGCATTATTCGTAACAGCCCAACATAGACACAACCCAAATAAAAGGTGGTATGGCCATACAAATGGCATGTTATTCAGCACTAAAAAGAATGAGGTCTGGTTCATGCTGCAACACAGATGAACTTGAAAACATGCTAAGTGAAAGAAGCCAGTTACAAAAGACCACATATGCATGTTTACATGAAATGTCCAGAACACACAAATCCACAGAGACAGAAGGTAGATTAGTGGTCACTGGAGGGAAACAGGAAAGGAATGCAAAGGATACAAACAGGGTTTCTTTTTGGAAATATCCTAAAATTGACTGTCGTGATGGTTACAGAATTCTGTGAATATATTAAAAAACATTCATTGTGTACTTTAAATGGGTGAACTCTATAGTATGTGAATTATAGCTCAATAAAGCAATTATGAAAAGGAATATTAACACATGATATAGAAGGAACTATAACCATCTAACTAAAGCAAGCATTGTTTCTTTGGGGACCCTAATGCCATCCTCCTTCACAACATTCAGTACGTAACCTATCAGCTAAAGGCTCAAGAACTAAAGAATGGTTTTTCAGAGTCTCCACGACCTCACTAATGTTCAGTGTTATCCTGCTTCTTCCACTAATCATTACACTGATGATTAAGATGTCCTCCTATTTATGTTCCCTACTACAGTAAGTAGAATGGAGCTTTCCACATCGTAGATGCTCACTTATTTATTGCATTAAATACATGTCCAGAAATAACCAACTAGAGTCAGTCATCAAAATCAAACCAAGAATACTTTGCACCCTGTTTGGGGATGGGGTGATCAGTGGGCTGATCAGCTCAGCCTGGGGCATCTGAAATGCAATAATGTCCCTCAAATCTTAGTCAGTCCTGGTTACAACAATAAGATTCATGCTCTTCAACTGTCTGGTGCCCGGAACACAGCACGTGCTCAGTAGCGTAAGCCGTCAGGGTAGTAAAACTTAACATTTGCAGAATCCCGGACACAGACGTCAGGCATAGAGAGCCATGGTTATTAAGACAGGACCACAGGTTATCAGATATACACCAGGCCCACAGGGACAGACCGAAGTAAAAACTATAAAAATACACTCTTTTCTCAGTTCCTAGTTGGGAACTCGTCCTCCAAACTATAAAGGAAGTGTTCAACAAATACAGCCTACCAACATTTCAATTTTGTTTTTCAAGTTGCAGAATGCTCCTGGGGGAGAAGAGGATCTTCTTTGATAGGTATGAGAGGAAAAGAATTACCAGCACTGCGTTCAGAGACTAGTAATTTTCAGAATCTATACGCCCTTAGTTTTCTTGCGGCCCTCCCATCACTGACAGGCAATCACAGGTGGGGTGTGCTGGTCAGCAACATTACCAGCGGTAAGAAGCTTCTGAGAGACAATTCTAAATTTCTTTTTCTTTTTTTTCTTTTTTTAAAGATAACTTGTTTGAAGTCATTTCAAATTTTATCTAAACCTTATTTTGAAAACACAAAGGCCTTTTTCACAACATTTCCCTTCCCACATGTTTCCCACAGCTTCTCGAATCTACGTATCGCTAGCGTGGCAGACACACAGTACTCACCAATATCCACATTCTCTTCTTCCTCCTAACTGTACCTTTTTTACTAGCCTTTTCTATAGGCAGTCGTGGTATACATCCTGGCCAATGAAATGTGAGTGGAAGTGATGTGTTCTTCCTTGTGTAGACCTGAATCACCCTCACTCTTTCCCCATGGACCAGCTTGAAAGGAGGGAACTCAGGAGCAGAGAGCCACAAGACGGAAGGAGCCTGGGTCCCTGGGCAACTATCGCACAGACCTCACCCTCTCCTTGCCCATCTGCACTGAACTTTGCATAGAGAAAACCACACAGTAGTAATAAGCCACTGGGGTTTTGAAGTTGTTTATACAGAAGCTCCCGTTATTTACTCTAACTAATATAGCTAGGTTAAAACTTTGTTAATTATTGTTTAGGCGATCTGGTTTGCTCCAAGAATAGTTCTATTTCTGTTAGATACTGGCAGCAAGTACACACATGAAACACATTTCTTTCTCTCTTTTTTTAAAGATTTATTTTTTTGAGACAGAGTGTACATGCATGAGTAGGGGGAGGGGTAGAGGGAGAGAATCCCCAGGGAGATTCCCCACTGAGCACAGAGCCCAGCATGGGTCACGATGTGGGGCCTGATCTCACGACCCTGAGATCATGACCTGAGCCGAAACCAAAACTGGCTGAGCATGCCAGGAGCCTCAAATGAAACACATTTCTCAAATCTCTTTGCCTGTAGTTGTTTTTTACTATCATCAAGATCACTGGATACATCCTTTTCATTGTATTGACGAAACACATCCTGGTGAACCATCTGATCTTGCCACATTCCTTTTCGGAGAACATGTCTTTTGCATTGTGTTATTTGTAATCTCAGTCCAGATCTCTGCGGAGCTGGGCAATGTATCTGCTACAGTGCACTTAATTAATCATTCACTATCTCAGAGAATTATTTTATAATTATATCAAACCCTGGGCTAGAAGCTGACCAATTTAAAAGTCAGATAAAAATTAAAAGATATCAGCAAAAATGAATTACATTTATTTATAATTTTCAGTAGCTCTTTATAGCAATCTCTTAGTAGCCCGTGTATTTAATATAAATCACATTTTTGTATTAAATTGATAAATGGAATGAAGGAATCTTTTCTGATTATTATTTCCAGCCTCTTGGGATGAATAAGCAAAGTCAAAATAGCAACCTTGAGTTTTAACACCATTAAATACTTTCTAAAGTTTTCTACTTTTGCTTAATAACTTTTCTCTCTTTCATCTTTTCAAAATGTTCTTTGTATTTACCACAATTATAGCTATAAAATACATGCTTGTTTGTTTAGTGAATGCTTTCATTTTCATCAGACTGTAATTCCCACAAAGAAAGAACTTATATCCGTTTCTGTTCATCCAACAAATATTTACTAAATGCCCATTGTGAGGCACTGCTCCAGGTACTAGGGAATTAAACATAAATAAGGTAGAGTACCTGGTTTTAAGATGCCTATAATTTGGTGGAGCAAACAGACTAAGCCTATATATAATATATACCGGGATAAATCCTATGTTGTATTTTTCACTTCATGGTTTAGGTAGTAGTGGCGCTGTCTGTCCAGCCCACCCTGGCCCAACCCACGATGGCCCAACCTACCTGGGAACTGTATCTTTTGCATTCATATGGGTGTGAACGTAACCATATTTGTGTCACATGGCTGTCCCTTTGACCACAATTGCATGGACCACCGTACGCTACTGTCCTATGCTGCATCAACCAACTTTTCTCTTCTGAGAGGCTGATACTGGAACTAAGAGATTCTAATTCAGTCTGAGCTCTTTAGTTAATTGAAAGAGGATCTATAACCTAGAGTGCTATGCAGTGGTCATCTTCTGCCAGATGACCGGGGGGAGCTGACAACGCTAAAGAGAGAGACAAAAGGCCCAAGTCACAGAAAGAAGTAAAGATGAGAGATTTTATAGTCCAAGAAAGACCTGAGTGCCCATTTCATATGCTGGGTTCTAGTCCCTTTTCCCATGAGACACCTGTACCTCACAGCTTTTCTCTCTCTCTTTTTTTGTTAAAGCTATTTTGTTAGTGTCTTATGTTTTCAATCATGTCTTAACTGAGACATTTCTATCTGATATGAAACATTTACAATTCTACTTAGTCTCACTCATTTTCATAGCGTAAGACATATGTACTATCACCAAAAAAAGTAGCTTCCCTCCCTATGTTATAAACATTGCATCTGTTCGATTTTAATCCTTAGGAATTCTAGCAAAGCTTCCCAGGTGCTTGCCTCCAAGTTTCCGAGTCTTCTCACTGGTGATTTTATAATGCAGACTCATTTCTATTCAAGGGCAGAACATCAAAGGCCAATATTCTTTAAACTCGGTGAAAAACACTATCACATGTGTACCCCATCTTTTGTGACTAGTAACATTCAGGGGAGAAATTCATTCTTCTTATAAACATCAATGGTGTGTTTGTACTCATAAACAAAAAGGCCTTCATAATGAGTGCTTTGATTTCAGCTCCGTAAGTTGATCAGCTAGTCTGATTAACAACAGTTAACTGGAGCCACCAGAATTTGAACACACCTAAAATATGTGGCTTTAAGGTCCTACTCAAGAAAAGAACTTAAGCTTTTACACAATTTAAGCTTCACATTAATATTTATGTTACATTTACACTTAAGCTTTATATTAGATTGACTCCAGAGATCTCTATAACAGCACACCCATAAACATCTGCTACTTGTAAAGTGTATTTCTTCTTTATTCTTCACAGATAGGTCAGGCCTTGTGAATGTAAGGGGAGTAAGACCTGGTCTCTGTCCTAAGAGAGCTCAGTTTACTGGAAAAGACAGACAGGAAACAGGAAACCGTCATCCCATGTTAGAGATACCAGTACGGATGAGAGGCATCTAATCTATCCTGGAGTAAGCCCCTGGGTTAAGTCCTAGAGAATTAGCAGGAGTTAGGCAGAGGAGGAGGAAAGGCTGAGACAGATCTGCCGAGATAAAGGAGCATAATGCTCAAGTACATGGCAACAGTGTGAGGTAGAAGAGGGTCTCCATGTTAATATCCAGTGTGACAGCTGTGCCAACAACCCTTTGGATAATGGCCTATATTTTCCTTCAAAGCTTCTGTTTCCAATGGTTTTTCTGTGTTCTGATTACTCTAGAAATTCTGATTCAACTCAAGAAATATTTAGTGAGAACTCAGTAAGTTTTAGGTACTTTTTTAGTCTCTGGAAGTACACGGATTGAGTAAGACTAAGGAAATAGTATTTTCCGAGAGAAGCTCAGCCTATTGGGGAAAGCAGATACACAGCATCTGAAGAGGGTTAAAAAGGACAGATGCATATAAATAAAGGAACGATAAGGCCTGAAATGAATCTTTAAGAATGAATAGAAACACACTAGCCACGTGAACAGTAACAAAAGTGAAAAATAACAACGACAAAAAAAACATAACCCAAAATAATAACAAAAGTTCTGAAGCCTTTTGGAACAGGGGAAAATGTAAGTAACAATCGGCAGGGAAAAGGATCAGGGCACAGGGAGAGAACAGATTTGAGAAATAGCTAGGAAGCAATATCATTGAAATGGGATGACTAAGAGTGAAAGAGGGGGTTCGTTTATCATGACTCCAGGTTTTGCTGTTTGAGCGGATGATCCATTAGCTGAGGCAGGAGTTGCACAAGGAACAGCTGATTCTGGAAGGAAACAAGGTCATGTTGAAGCTGCAGAGCAGCCACATCCAAGTGGAGAGAGAAGTAATAACAGGATTATGGTCTGGTGTAGCCACTCTGGAAAACAGCGTGCAGGTTCTGCAAAAAGTTAAAAACAGAACTACCCTCCGACCCAGCAATCATATTATAAGGTATTTACCCAAAGGATACAAAAATACTGACTCAAAGGGGCACATGCACTCCGATGTTTATAGCAGTATTATCAATAATAGCCAAATTATGGAAAGAGCCCAAGTGTTTATCAACTAAGGAATGGATAACACACACACACACACACACACACACACACACACACACCATTGAGTATTACTCAGTTAATGAGATCTTGCCATTTGTAATGATGTGGAAGGAGCAAGGGCGCATTATGCTAAGTGAAATAAGTCAGCCAGGGAAAGAGAAGTACCATATGATTCACTCATATGTGGAATTTAAGAAACAAAATAGATGAACATGGGGGTTAAAAAAGAGAGGCAAACCAAGAAATAGACTCTTAATGATAAGAGAACAAACTGAGGATTTCTGGAGGGGAGATGGGCAGGAGATGGGCCAGATGGGGGATGGGTATTAGGAAGCACTGGGTGTTACATGTAGGTGACAAACTACTAAATTCTACTCTGTAACCAGTATTACACTATGGTAATTAACTAGAATTTAAATAAAAACTTGAAACAAAACCAAAAGAAAAAAGAAGAGAGAATTGAAGAGCTGTTAAAAACAACACTCCCCTCCCCACCCCTACCAAAAAAAAGGATCATGGCTCGGAAAGCACAAATGGGGTGGGAGTTGAAGTCATGATGACTGAGATGAAGCAAAGAGCAAGCCAATGTAAAGGAGGGCAACTGGCTAGAAGAAGAATCCTTGAGCTGCTAGAAGAAGAATCCTTGAGCTGCTAGAAGAAGAATCCTTGAGCTGCTAGAAGAAGAATCCTTGAGCTGGCTAGAAGAAGAATCCTTGAGCTGCTAGAAGAAGAATCCTTGAGCTGGCTAGAAGAAGAATCCTTGAGCTGCTAGAAGAAGAATCCTTGAGCTGCTAGAAGAAGAATCCTTGAGCTGCTAGAAGAAGAATCCTTGAGCTGCTAGAAGAAGAATCCTTGAGCTTCTTCTACTATTTTTCAAAAAATAGTAGAAGCAGCTCAAGATGCAGTTCACAAAGGAAATGAAGTGGGGAGCAGTGAATTTCTAGGAGCACTCGGTAGTCAAACATTTTAAATGAAGCAAAGACTTGAGTGGTGGAAGGATCAGGCTGCCACGATGCGGGAGTGAATAGAAGAGAGGAAGTGATCTCTGGGTATTCAGACCACTCTTGTAAGAAGGCTGCAGGAGAAAGGGAAGTGAGAGAAGGGGCATTAAGTTGATGCAGGAAAGTCTCAATCTCTCTCTCACTCTTCATCATCTAGCAATACTTTCAAAGGAAAAGACAAAAAGACTTGAGTGCGTTTCTAGGCTGATAGAAAGCTGGCAATGATATTGGTGAGAAGACATAATTTAAGGAAATGGTCCTGGAGGAGAAAGTTGTCCTAATGAGGTAATCTATTTTATTTTTTGTAAACATTTTTTTTAAAAAAAGACTTTATTTATTTATTTTAGAGAGAGAGTGTGAGAAGGGGAGCAACAGAGGGAGAGACTCTCAAGCAGACTCCCTACCGAGTGTGGAGCCCAACTTGGGGTTCAGTCCCAGGACCCTGAGATCATGACCTGAGGTGAAATCAAGAGTTGGATGTTCAACTGACTGAGCCATCCAGGTGCCCCTGAGATAATCTACTTTAACAAATTTTAGCTTCTAATCAATCGTCTCTAGCCAGGAGAGTTATGTCAAGTAACACACGTCCCAAGGCCAAGTATCTGTGGAAAGCAGTAGCAGAAGACAGCAAATGGTGGTGTTGGGCTTGGAGCAACCCCAGGGAATAGCAGTCAAACTCCCTAACTTATTAATCCTGAAGGCTTCTTTCTTAATAAACCCCGTAGAGGAGGTACCTGTAGTGAGATTAGAGAAAGTTGACCCCCTCCTCAACTGCATCTCCCGAAATGCTATAATCAACAAAGAACCAGACCCCTTAGTCCAGGGGATTACAATCACTGCACAAACCTGACTTTGTGAGGCTGCAAAGGAGTCAGATTTGAGTCTGAGTCTCAGCTTTGCTAGAGATTAGCTATTGGCTTTGGGCCACTTCATTGCTTTAGGCCTCAGTTTTTTACTTACAAAATGGAGAGAAGCGACTGAAGCTACACAGACCAGGCTGGGAGGCTCGAGCAAGTTCACAGACATGAAAGTGCTTTGTAAAATATAATGCTCGATGCATATACATGATGTATGATGCACACATAAAGATGTTATTCAAGGTTCCAGAAAACTGGGCAAAACTGGAAGAGAATGCCCATGAATACTTTTCATTGTTACCACTATAAGAAGACATAATGCAAAGGAAAGTGTACAGCAAAGAACTTCAGCTTTCACTGATGACTAACTCCTCTCTATTTTCTGGCAGTCTTGCAATCTTGAGGAGCCAGAGGGTGTTGAGACAGGAATACAAATGAGTCGTCCCAGGCACTGGAGCCCGGGGGGAACCAGCGTTGCTGTTAGAGGTGTTGTCCCTGGAGGTAGCGTGCAGCGTCATGCGATGGGAGACCATACACATGGGACTCCAAGTGCATCCTCATGGTTAAGGGCTCAAGTTTGAGTCAAGACAACCCTGAGTTCAAAATAATTGGAACTCAGTCGCTTATTAGTCCTGTAACCTTAGACAACCCAATTTCACTGAGCTTCAGTCTCCTCATCTGTAAACTGGGATAACAACACCTACTTCAGAATGTGATGATTAAATATGACGTGTTCATAACCATGTGAATACGTATGCACATGCATGTGTGTGATTCCTGGTATACTGTAAGGGCTGAAGAAATGGTAGCTGTCATACTGGGTCGGCTGTTGGAGGATTCACAGAAGTTTGTTTTCACATACAGCTATTATTTACTGATACTTACTGAGAGATTTACAGGTATAATGCTTTTGAAACATACGTGTTTAATCTATCGTGCCTCTTGATGGGGTGCCTGGGTGACTCGGTTGAGCATCCGACCCTTGGTTTTGGCTCAGGTCGTGATCTTGGGGTCCTGAGATCAAGCCCTGTGTAGGGCTCTGTGCTCAGTGCCGAGTCAGCTTGGGTTCTCCCTGTCCCATCCCTCTCCTCCACCCAACTCTTGTGTGTGTGTGCACATGCTTTCTCTCTAAAGTAAGTCAATCTTAGAAAAAAAACTTTAATTGATTTTAAGTGAAAAATTAAAAAAAAAAGATGTTAGTTGAAAGACACACATACAAAAAAATAAAACAAAAAAATAAAATCTATGATGTTATTTGAACTTTAAAGCCCTGAAGTAAAAGCTACATTGCTTTTATTTTTCTCTGGATCCCTGGATATAATAAAAAGTACCCAGCACAGAGTGGGTGTTTAAGAAATATTTGTTGACAGAAGGAAGGAAGAAAGAGAGGGAGGGGAAAAGGGCAGGAAGGGTGGAGGCCAAAGAGAGGGAAGGAGGGGTGGATGTTGAGAACTACTGACTCAGGTGCTATGAAATTCAAGGACTGACAAAAATAGAAACAAAGCATTTCTGAGCTACCAAATGGATGGAGGCTTCTTATTAAAAAAGCCACTTGCTGTGCTGATGTGATTTAGTTTTACTCCTCTAAGCTCTGGTATAATCTTTCTCTCCATCTGGCAAGTGGGAACGGACCAGCTATATATCAAGTTTGCTAACAAAGATTGCTTAAGGTAAATATTTGTTGCTTGCCAGAGCAAACCAAAGCATTTCAGTTTTAGGTTATTTTAATGATAAGCTCCTTCAGCTCTAGTTCCATTGATACTTTGTAGTATAGCATGGATGTACATCTCACTCAAATCCCAACTATATTTGGAATCCCTTTCACACTACATCATTCAAGCAGATGTGGGGCCAGCTGCTGCTAATTCTTTCCTAGAATCTCACTGAAACCTAGACTTTAGTATGGTTTTTAAAAATAAGTTACACAGGTGTCATCTCTGAGTCAATTAGCACATTAGCTATAAAAAGAATATGTATAAATTAGGCAAACTTTCCACAGGCTCCAAGACAGGAACAGGGTTTTTGCTGTTTTGATCAATCTGTTTTCATTCTGTTGTATTAAGACATTTTTTCCCACAAAACAAAAACAACGTTCTCCCTGGACTGTGGCACTATATATATTTTTTTTCTTCCTGTTGTTGCTAGTACTTATTCTAATATTATCACACAATAAAGTGATTCAATGAAGTCCTTTCTTTGGGTTCAGATTCAAGGAATATTGATCAAGCATGGCAGAGAAACTGCCAAGTACTTCCATAGGCACTGTTATTTTTCCCAAAGCGATTTAAAGATACTAAAACAAACTTGAATGTCCTGTCTTCAAATATGTGCAAAGTCAGAGAAACAGCTGGGAATCCTGAAAACCCCTGCATCTAGGTATCTTGGGGGCAGTCACTGGTTCATGATCCTAAGCAAGGCTGGCATACCTCTGGTCCAGTTTCCTCATTTCCAAAACAAGGACTCATGGACCAGACAGCCTCCAGATCCCAGGCTACTTGCTAGAACCTCTTGTGCCCCGCAGCGGACCACAGACTTGGCTCTGTGTCCGCACGCCACTCTTCAGTCTTAGCCTCAGCAGGGACCTTCTCGAAAGCATGTCAAATAAAGTGAGAATCGAGAAAATCTTCTCCCTTTAGGGGGTATTATTATTTTTTTAATAAAGTGGGAACACCCAAAAGTCAAACTTTCACTCTGAATGTTTTAAGTCTTTCTGAAGCCAAGAATGTTCTAATGCTGTGTTGTGGTCCAGTGTGCCTGAGTGGAAACCAAGGGATGGACAAAAGTGGCCTCAGGTTCCTCTTGGGTCGGCAGGTTGACTGTGCCGCGTCTTCCCCGCGCAGTTACATTGACAGTGTGTGCCCACCGTCACACTGCAATTTTAATCTGTGCATCCCTCTCGGTGCTATAATACTTAATCACATCTAATCTTCATATTATCTTAATCTTACTGACGCTCACAGAGGTTAAGTGGTTTCCAGGTGGTGACAGCTACTCAGAGAGACAGAACAGGCACCGGAGCCCACTTTGCTGGAGTCCCAGCTCAGTGCTTTCTGAACCAAATACAACAGCAGCAGCCACGGTGAATCAGCACTACCCATTTGCCGGGTTCAGGCAACCAGCAAAGAGCTCCACCTCTAAGGTCACCTTAATCCATCATGGTGATAACTCTACAAGGGAGATATTGTTACGATCCCCACTCACAGATGTGGACAGTGAGACCACAGAGGTTACCGAACGCACCCGAGGTCACACAACTGAGATTCTAATTCGAGCAGTTTGCTTTCTCACTTGTTCTTCCAACAGTTACGCCAGATTGCCTTCTTACAATAGATCGGGGCCGCCATCAGTTTCCAGCCATAATTCAGGGGAGAATATTTGCAAGAGAGTCCCGGCTTGCCTAACAGGGCTCTTCCCTGGAGCTGCAAGGCAGGCATGACAGCAGTCACTAGTGTCAGGGCCCCGTGCTTGTGTCTAGCCCACAGAGACGGTGAGGGCGCACACTGCATAGCTTCATTCCCAGTGCCCAAGCACAACTGTCTTGTATTCAGAAAATTCATTTTAACTATGTGTGGGCGGAACCCAGTGGAAATTACCAAGTCTTCATCAACACAGACCGAAGTACAGATTTGTTCCAGGTTGTAACTGCAGTTTAAAAGGAAGACACAAAAGCCTGAAACTGAAAGGATAAGTTCAGCCGCTGAATTCAAGGGCATCAGTGGAGCGGAAATGAATACGTGACCCACCCACTAGGTGTATCCTGCAGATAGGTTTTATTCAGCTACACACTGCCTTCAAGTTTCTAATCGAGAGCCAATATTTAAACATGAAAAGATGTCATTAAAATATCCCAATTTCCAATTTCTCGAGAAAAATGGGAACCCGTGACGGGGTCTGCTCGCTGGTTCCCCAATTACAATGGGACCAGTCATATCTATTTACTTCCTTCTTAGCCGCTATGGGACTCTTGAGTTTGTCACCTATAAAGCTACAGAGATGGTAGAAGAAGATTTGGAAGCACATCTGAGTTTGGTCGTTGCCAAATCTGGACTGTCTCCAGCTTTAAGCACCACCACAAAAATGACAAACCAGCCCTGCACTGGCGGCAGGGCAAATCATCCCCACTGTTGTTCCGCTGTGCCCTGCATAGTGGGGGCAAAACACTGGGTCTTTTTTTTTTTTTAAAGCCATCTTCTGTATAATTATCTTCTTATAGTTATCACAAGGGTGTAGGCAAAAAGTTGGTATTTGCATTCACTGACTGCGTAAGTGAGCAGGGTTTTTCTTCCTGAAAAATTCTGTGGTCTCTGCAGCGCTGCTTCTATTCAGGTGACCACAGGTCTCCTGGTTGGAGAGCAGCAACCAGGGAGGCTAAGATGCACTTGAGAAGTCTGAAATTACTGAACGGGTTTATATAATCCAAATATAGTCACAGATGAACGATGCTGGTTCTGAAATGAGATTTGCCCTTACCGAAATTTTGGATTTTATAATGTAAGGAATATATTTCCTCAATTAGTCAGTGGACTGTTATTGAATCCTAGGCCTTAGATAATTTACAGACATTTAAGGGCTTTCTCCTGTCTGGGTGGAGCCCAAATGAAAAACTAAAAACCTCTAAGGGGTCAAAAGTCTTGCTAGAATTACACAACCAGTATCATTTTATATTACAATCAGCTAGACTTCAAACAGTGACTTTTAAAATGAAGTGAATGGGATCATTTCTGAATAGGATTTTTTAAAATGCTATGTGTGATAAGAAATATGCAGTTTCTTTCACTGTTAAAAAAATAATTCCTCCTTGTTAGAAAGTCTGCAATCAACTCAGTTTTATTGCTTCAAATAAGCAGTTTGCACACAGAACAATAAAACTGCTTAATAAAAGAACATAACAGGCTTAGCAGATGTTGCAATCACAGAACATTTTAGGTAACTGGTTTTAAAAGGACATATCCTCAGTTTAGAAACACACTTTGGAAAATCAAATTCGGTTGTTGAATTTATGCAGGCTCTCTCTGAGGGAATATCTGGGCCTATTTTTCTCTAGCAGAAATACAAGACTGAGTTTATAATGAACCAGCTTCTAGCAAAAGCAGGCTGGAGGGAGTGTAAGTCTTTTAACTAGCTCACATACCCACGTTCCTGCTTGTGTTGCTAATAAAGACATGTTGGTGGTTTCTTCAAAAAAAAAAAAAAAAATCTTTACTATTTGTCTGCTGACAGCTTTGGGAGGTATTAAAGAAAACTGTCACTTTCTTAGCAATGAATCCTTTAACATTCATTAAATACTTTCTAGATCAGGGCAAATGGATGGTTCCTGCCCTCAAGGAACTTACGCTCCACTGGAAAAACAAACAATGACAAATAAGACACAAGCTCATTAGTATATAGTTCCGGCAATTTCTTGCTAATTGATGGAGAGTATCAAAGTCTGCTGGGTTTACTAATGTCACTCCTCAGCTAATAATGCTACCTACCTAAGGACAAACTTTTTAAGGCTGATGAAAGACAGGACTTCAGCTCAAAGGAAGAAAATGCGTTACAATTTTGAAATGTTACTTAATGTAACCTATCTACCGAGAAGACAGGCAAGCATGGCAAGTGGCTACCATTTTAAAAGTGCATGCTTATTTCCTAACAACAAAGCTAGATAATATAATTTATTAAAATAACCAAGTACAAGTTCTGATTTAAGTCTGTGTAGTGTCTCAACTCTTAGCTTCGAAAAGGGAAAAATCAAAGTAGCTATCTTCCCATCTTAATGCATCCTTTTTGCTTTATGACCAAAAAATTCCCCAAACCTAAACACTCACCTTGTATCTGTGACGAGTCTAAGCAGACTTTACTTAACACCAACTTAGTGACTCGACTCTACTTAGTACTCGCACTTAACAAAACGCTTGTACTATAACCTACACCATTACAAATTTATTTTTGAGAAGTCAGAATGGTCATTATCATTCTTAAATAATACGACCATTTTTCACAAGGAAGCTATGTTCTGGCAGTGGCACAGAAAATGTTAATGTTCATACTGCCACAATCAACCATTTAACTATACGGGGGGGTAGGGGGTGGGGAACAACCCTTGCTATATCTCAGGCCTCCATCTGTGCTAACTGCCTCGGGCTCAACCATGTCTCAGCTCCCAGGTGCAGTGAACCACATCTATCAAAATATTTACCCCTAAAATAGCTTTGTAATAAGAGTGGAATGTCCTTTTTGATGATTTCCTTTGAAAAATCCGTATGTATTTAACTGGCAATTCTAAATTCTTAGAGATAACAGAGCACATGAAATCTACTTATTTAAAAAAAAACCAACTCCCCCCCACCCACAGTGATTAGAAACAATATAATAACTATACAAAAATATAATATATTTAATATGTTTACACTTTCACCTTTGACCATGGCTCTAATGTCCAGTAGAGTGTGCCGCATTGCTCATCCCATCCTGGTCCCACTCTGAATTGAATCCTTGCTAGATGGGTAGCAGGGAGACAATGTTAGGTAGGACACGCCAGCAGCACTGGCCTACCAACATGATACATAGCTCAAGAAAGCTATGAAGGGCTACAGCAGTTTTTGAACAGGTTAAAGCAAATCAGCTCTTGGGACTGCAATTTATGTGGCAGAATGAAAAACAAAGGAACATTCTCCCACCTCCCAAAAAAGGCAGGGGAATTCCCCCTTGTAAAGCAAAAACATACCAAAATTCTACCTAGCTGTTAAATATTCAATGCTCACTGCTGAGGAAATATCTCTACCATACTGTCTACAAGGTCACTGCATAATCAGTACTTAAAACAATGCTTCAGCACTTAGAGTCACCCCCAAGGTGATGGGCAAGTGGAAAGGTCAGTTCCAGCATGCCTGGTAAAAGCAAACAATGGAGACACTGCGTTCCGCTGCTCCTGCACAGGTCCCGGGGCTGGCCATGGCGTCCCTTTGCTTCATCGGCTCTAGCACTTTGCCGTCCCTTCTGTGCCACCCCCAACTTTCTATCCTCGAAAGGAACCAGACAGGGTGGCAAGTAAATCTGAGAGGAGGACCAACACAGAGCACTCAAGAGGCTCTTTACGGGTCCCACCCTAGGGCCCCAAACATTGCTCAACATCTCCATAGGAATGTGGCACTCGGTCTGCATAAGTGAGGGGAATTCCCTTCACTCTTTTTCTCTGTCAATAAAATAAAACAAACAACAAAAGAAAAATAAAATATCCATGCTTCCTTCCCTCTAATAAGAACAACAAAGATCATTATTATTTACAGTCAGTTAATACCCAGCAAATGCTTTTTTGGGCTACATGCACAGCATCGAGAACCCAATCTTCAAGATATCAAGTATGTTTAAATTTTGGAGCCCCAGCCCCAACATCATATCAAACATCCTGAAAGTCATATTCATAACCCACATTTAAAACTAACTTTATGGCCAGGGCATCTGACTGGCTTGGTTGGAAGAGCAGGCGACCCTTAATTTCAGGGTTGTGGGTTTGAGCCCTACGGTGGGTGGAGAGATTACTAAAAAAAAAAAAAAAATTAAATTAAAAAAAAGTTTATGGCCAAAACATTTTTGAAAGAATTTTTGTATTTGTTTTTGACATTACCTGGCTACCCCTCATTTAATCTATAGTAAGCCATGATCTCTCAGTAATCACCACTAAATTTAATATCTAATGAAGACAAAATATTTGAGTTTGTATTTGTTTGCTTAAACATTTATTTTTGATCCTGTACTTTGTGTTTTAGAGCCAATCATTTTTCTTTCGAGATCTGCAACACTTTGGGGGGTTTTTGAAAAGGACATTGTTTAGTCATTGTGTGCCTAGTGCCTTATGAATACCTTATGAATGGCCTTAACCATAATAGCTAGAGAGGCAATTTGAGAGGAGACACCTTGTCAGCAAGAAAGACACAGGGTGAGTGTGAGGGTGTGGGGGATGTAGGTGAAGAAGAGGACAGCTGATAGAACACATGTCATGAGGCTCCAACTCTGTAAAAACAATAGAGGGTATATGACCATCCCTCAGTCACTCTTTATGGGTCTAACGTGAGACACAGAAGCACTTTCTCTCCTCTCTAGGAATTCATAATGTAGTGGGGGAAATAGGACTTTCACATAGCATGTGAGGCAGGGTGTGAAAACTATTGTAAGAAAGATCTCAGGTATCATGAAAACGTGGAGGAGGGAGCTGTCGTCAGAGCCACCAAAGCTCTGAGACGGGGCTTACCATGCACACGGTCTTCTATGTGAATGGTGTTCCCCACAGTTGTGCAGCGTAGGTCATGGCTGAAGGGATGATAAAAGGCCTCCCAGAGGAGATGGCATTTGAGCGTGTCCATTTACTAGCAGAGAAACCATGAATCCCATTTGCTCACCTGTAATTGGGATACTACTTATTGACTTCACTGGGTCAGGAATCAAAAAAATATATATGTATAGTACACTACCCATGTCAAATGCACCCTCCTTCCACTTCCCCCTCCTTCTTTCTTTATTTAAATGAGCTTCTACCATGTGTCAGACACTGTACCAGGCACTGTATATGCAATGAAGGACACTACACACCAGTCTGCCTTCATGAAACTTACATAGTAAGACTATTCTATTACTAATTATTCTACGGTGATAGGAGGAAGGTGGGCCACGTAGAAGAACCAATGGGAGCAAAAGCAATGGTGTGTCAAGAGAACAGTCCCAGTTTTTCAGGAATAAGAAAGAGGTTTTATGGGGTTTGTTAGTTAGTGGTAAGACTAACAACTAACAGAGAATAGGAAAACCACTCAGCAACAGCAGTTAGCGGGTAGAGCAGAGTGGCAATAGGCTGTGTCTACTCTCTCAGTTCATATCAACTGGTAATGGCTTCCCGGAAGGCTGTACTGAAAATGAACTCATGACTGTCATTGTCCCTCATGGGCATTGTAGGGCTAGGCGTGATACGCGAGGGGCAGATTGGGCGGTCCTTGTCTACATAAACTTGAGCACTGTCTATTTGTAAAGAGTCACATCTGGAAGAATCTGTGGCATTTCCTTAACACATACCTAGAACTAGCAAGACAGAAGACCCAGTGGGGTAGGTAGACCTCTGACTAATGGCCCCACAGAAGTCCAAAAAATCAAAGGAATATAGGGTGGTGGTGACTGCTTTAATGAATTGGTTTAGTGTGGAATTTATGCTAGGTTGAGTCATGAAAATGGAGCCAATGAATTGGAAAAATGAAAATGGTTCAGTTTTGGAGGCAGAATCCCGTGTTCAAATTATAGCTCTTCCAATTATTGGCTTCTTGAGAACCTTACTTTCTCACGATGAAACACGTGGATATTAGTATCTACCTCACAGGGTTTTGGGAATGACTAAAACATACTGTAAAGTACCTAAAACACATTGGGTGCTCAATAAACAGTACTTCTCTTCCTCTTTTCCTGAAGTGACTGAGGTCCATACATAGAAAATTGTAAGGTCTACAGAAAGGGAAGGAGTTAGAAGGTAAGTACCCACTGTGGCTGGGCTGGGCAGCAAATGAAAATTACAAAGGCCTAGAATTAAGAAGTCAGGGAGTGGTGAGAGCAGAAGCCACTGGTTAGGCTGGCTGTCCATGGGCATGGTCTTGTATGTTACCAGGAAAGATTCAAGGAGGAATACAGAGTGGAACGCTGCTGATGTCCAAACCTCATTGGGGAAGATCATTTTTAACCACAGGTTATAATAAATGTGCCCAAGAATTAGGCACGCATGAAGTGAGAGAGGTCGGGGAGAGGGGATAAGGTGAAAGAGAAACTGGGGAAAGTTTCATAGAAGCTACCATGAGAATTACATTGAAGGACATCGAAGTTTTTCCCAAATGCAGTAAAAGAAAGACACCCTTCTATGAAGAAGGAAGAGTGTGTGGAAGAGAAGTAAATGTGAAGAGCTTGAGGGGCCTTTTCAGTGAAGATGTCAAAATCACACAGGATCAAGGCAGGAATGAGGAAGACAGGGGAAAAGAATGAGTCAGGTGCTGAGGTCACGGAGGCTAACTTATTATTCTGCTGTTATTATTTTTATTATCTTCAATTGGCCAAGAAAAATTTTAAGACCAATCAAGAACAATAAGAACAAATAAATTCTTACATTAGATTCTTTCTGTTTGTTTCCAGTTTTTATTTAAATTTTAGTTAGTTAACATACAGTGTAATATTCGTTTCAGGAGTAGAATTCAGTGATTCATCACTTCCATACAACACCCAGTGCCCATCATAAGTGCCCTCATTACCACCCTACACCCATTTAACCTATCCACCGCACAGCTCCCTCCCTGTTATCAACCTTGAGTTTGTTCTCTATTGTTAAGAATTCTTATGGTCTACCTCTCTCTCTTTTAACCCTAGTCAGTGAAACTAAACATGTGTTATCCTACATAGAAAATAATCTAATCAGGCAAATAAATATGCAGGAAACTGGAAATGTTATGGCTCATATGCCACAACACTTGCCCAACTGAAAACTGGTGGGTGACATCCAGTTAACTGAGAAAAGAGCTTGATTCACAACTCAGAAACAACTAGTTTTTTAAAAAGCTAGTATTGTCTTGAAAAAACTGAATGTAAAATCACTACATTGATAGGAATTAAAACGAAATGAATGCAAGAAACTTGCACTGAATTTTAAAAAATCCTGTTTTGCTAACTTACTTTAGAATCTCCTCATTTTTAGTAAATAAGTTGAAACATTTTTTTGGTTCATTTTCACACTTTTCTGTTTTGCAATCTTGAATGCTTGAAGTCTTTCCTTGTGGTTAGGACCTCCAGTCTACCAAATAGCATGGATGGGTTTGGCTTCACCTGTGTACTGGGGGTGGGGAGGGAGGGGGTGTATAGCCGACATGCCTTTTTTTTTTTTTAAGATTTTATTTATTTGACCGAGAGAGAAAGAGAGAGAGAGAGCACACACACAAGCAGGGGGAGCAGCAGATAAGGAGAAGCAGGCTCTTCGCTGAGTGGAGAGCCCAATGTGGGGCTCAATTCCATGACCCTGAGATCATGACCCAAGCCAAAGGCAGATGCTTAACCAACTGAGTCACCCAGGAGCCCCTCCCCCAATATACCCTTCTTAAACAGTATAAGACACCCTTGTCTCAAGAGCTCTGGAAGTCCTCTGAGAATGACATCATCACCGAGGTGAATCATCTAGAATACATTCCACCTCTCAAAAGGAGAGGTACCTGAAAACAGCCTGAGTTATGCCGAATGGGATAGAAGAGGCAGCTGGCACATGGTGTTTAGAAAACTCAGGCTCCCACTAGCTCCAGGTTGCCCCATCAGGAGACTTCAGATTTTCATCAAGAAAGATTCCCACGGATGAGATCTCAGGATTCTAAGATTTATAATTCAGCAACCCAATTTCACAGGTATAGAAACTAAGTCACAGGAAGGCTATCAGCTGCCCCCAGTCTGCAATCTGATCCAGGAAGGGGGCCAGAAACAAGGAACTGGTCTCAAACTTTACTGCTCATTTCTAAGCCCACTCGACTATGCTGAGACACACTTTGGAGGATCATCTGAGGAATCACACGACTGTGCTGTGGTCTAAAGAAGGAATGAAATAAAAATCAGTTGCAACCTCAAATAGGTCCATAAACTGGAAGTTGGAAAGGTAGTTTTAAAATATACTTTCCTATTCTTTTGAACTAAAATCAAATTTGGGACGCTACAGGAAGGCAGTTGAAACAAAAGCTAATTTTGTTTAATGAACTAACCAGGAAGGCATTGTGAAAGTATTGTGCAATGAAATGCTTAGCTAATTACTGAGAGATCAAATAACTGTTACCATAGTTACTGCACACTGTTTTCCATAATAACTTTTATCGCTTCAATAAATCTTTGTGACGCAACAAATATAAAAAGTTTACTGTAACATGACTATAATGTTTTGGAAGGCACACGCTGATGACTGGACTACTGAAGTTACCTTCCCATATTTGTCAGTGAACCAGGGGTGATACCCCATCTCCCTGACTCAGTATCACAGCGTTTCAATGGTTCCTTTCATAGGAGTCTGTAATTCCTCAAAAGTTGAATTTACCTGCTTCTGTCATTCAGCAAAGAAGTCAGAGGGCTCTTTCAGCACTACATCCTGTTGAGTGGGAATAAAATTATTAAGGGCAACGGCAAACAGGAATTATCAGGCTGCACGGGGGACAGATGACATATGTCATCATCCGACCTTTCCCACACGGCTGTGGGAGAAGATGTCGGCCAATGTCACCCAGTTCCCTCTTGGAAAACATTTCGACCCAGGTCTGTCCAGCTCCAAAGTCAGTTCTCTGTCCATCACACCACCCAGCCATATATAAAGACAGACAATTTCTGTAATATTCGTCTTCTTGCTGCTGAGTATAGTGTTCAGTCTTCACCCAAGTGCCATAGAAGAAAGACTGCCTGACATTATGACTGGCTGGCCTGTTAGCTGAATTGATGTCACTGTTCCACTGGAAAATGGGCATTCTTTCCCCGGATACACTGGAGTTAAGACTTGCTTATATTCCTATTCCTGGCCCCTCCCCGCCTCCACATAGGCAGGGCTGAGTCATTTGGCCACTTTCACTCCTTCCTGTATCTTGCCTGCCCTTTTCTATATCTAAATGCTGAGATTTCTGAGTAAGTGAAATGGTAAACGTGATCTAAAGGTTAAGACTAACAATGAGCACAGAGTATGGGTGTGATAAGATAAAGATGACTGCAGATGTAGAATTCAGTTCTGCAGCTGTGAGGCCGAGGAGCCTCAGACAGGTTGTTCACGAGTATCTCCCTGGGTGTTGCCATCTGGAAAATGGGGTAATAACCACCTACTAACTCCCAGGGATAAAATGCAGATTAATTATTTAATGTTTTTTGAAGCCACAAAGTACTAAGTATAATAGGCATTATCAGGATGAAATGTGAAACAGAAGATAACCGAGATATTAAAAAGCAGGACTGAAAACCACTATCGGATGGGTATCCTACTGCAGTTAATTAAATGCAAGTATGCATCCCGCAGAACCCTGATGCAGAAACTCGGGAGGCTCCTGCCTATGAAACCTGATTCATACCTATTCAGCACTGTTTCAAAGGTCTCAGTTTCAGAGAGGCCAAAAGCCATTTATTTCATGGTTGGTTTCAAAGATGAACAGGTAGGATTCACGTCCGGGACTGAATCAGCCTTGCATGACTCAGCCACTGTAATCTCCCTCCCGGCAGAGATAGCCAAAGGCTGACCCTTCTGTCTTTTGGGTGCCGCCACCTAACCCCCCCACCCCGCCCCGCCCCACTGCCTGGGCATTTCATCTGCAAATGTATCCTTGACTCTACGCAGCCCCTCACACTCTCTATCTTTTCCATTCAACTGGTTACTGTTACCTCCCCGAGGAGCTCTCAAATTCATTTCCTTCTCTCCATATGCCCACCTTAATAGTACCTTCAAAAAGACTTATAATTATCTTCATGCCTCCAGTTTTCCCTCCTCCTTAAATCTGTCATTCTACCCCAAACGTAACATAATGCTGATCATGACTTGCTTCTGTTTTCCAGTGCTTCCAAGATGACATAAGGATTTGCATAAACTGTCTCCTATATACTGTTTCCAACTTAATTTTTCACTTCTCTCTTTATCATGCTCTCCTCACACTTTTTCTTACCGCTCCCTCTGCTTACTGCTACTTAACATCTACTACTGCAGTCCTATTGAAAACTGTGTCCTCTGTAAGGACACGGGGCCTGAGGAGCCCTAAGGGCAGTGACTGGCCTTTCCTTCAGCCTGGCATGAAGTGTCTGTATACTCAATAAATGTTAAATGGACGATGGAATGAATTAACAAAGACTTCCCATGCACAGGTTAACTAGTTACGATCATTTATTTTGTTGTGCTCGCTGCTTGGCTGTTTGGGGGCTCTTGATCAATTAATTTGATTGTTTTTAACTATAGACGATGGCAGTAACTGATTCAGGGTGTCTTATTATGAAGACTCAAGTGAATTAAGCTATCCTTTGTAAATACAGACCGAAACAGTTCAAGTTTGCCTTGAAGCTCTTAGATTCAATCAGATGCCATGAACTCCTGCCAAGAAGCAAACACTCAAAGCATAAAACACGAGTGTTAATGACTTTGTAGAAAGCTGTGATCATGCAATGTTCGCATCTATCAGAACTCCTGCTGTAAAAAACCTCCTCTTCCAAAGTGATGTCAGGGACAGGGAAAAAAATCAAGCAGTGAGTGGAATACAGAGGAAAGGCACTGTAGGATGGTGTATAGTTTTGTTTGCTCCACAGATATTACGAGAAAACAGAAAGAAAGAAAACAGCATTTTACTTCCTTGCTCCGGAATGCTATTGGACACAGAAAAGCAAGTCAGCCACAAGTAGACCAGTTTCTCTTACTCAAAGCAAAAGAGCCAAATTAATCTTAATCCAGTTTGGGGAATGAGCAAAGTCAGTCTTTGTCTAAGAAGCTCCTATTTTGTGGGAATACGAAAGATCTTTTCCCAAATACCTGCCAATTAAAAAATAAAGTCTTTGAAGCTGATAGAACACCAGAGATCTAGACGTCATCCATTGAGTTCTTCATTTAAAGCTCACACGATAGACCGCTGATAGAATCGCCTCTTATTTTAGCTTCTAACTTCTTGGCCCTCTTCCTCTTCTTGGATTTCAGTTTTTGTTTTCTAAGCTCAAGACTACTGTGAATACTCATTAGTTTTTATCTGCAGGTTCGGGCACTGCTGGCCACCGCAGTGGCAATGAGTCCTCCTGGAATCATTTCCACCCTCAGTTCCTGCCTTACAGGGGGTCCTGCACCTTCTCCATCACAGACCACCTCCTACATGGCTTCTTCCTCTTTCTAGCCAGTGGTCGTGTGTCCATCTCTCCTCACTGTGTTGTGCCTGCTAAAAATGTCAACATTATATCAAAATTATATCATCATATCGAAAATAAATATTTTTAGCCTTCATCCTTCCTCCCAGTCCCAGGTCTGCATCTCCAGCAACCGTTAATTGTTCATCACACCATTGCTTCAAAGAGAACATGTGTGGAACTGAAAACCATCCATTCCTTCATGCCCAAGGAGCTCCTTTTGTATTTGGTGGTAAGGAGTGACTGTTCTCTGGGGCATTCATGAGAAAACCTTGGGGTCCCCTCTCCTTCCTTCTAACAACCAATGTAAGTTCTGGTGACAAATGTCAATTTCCTCTGCCACTTATGTCAGGGTCCCTTACATTTCTAACTTAAACTTTCTAGTTTAACCAAGCAAAAACAGTGCTCAAAATACAGTTTTCATACACACATTAATATTGTCCCAGCCTCCAGGTTCTTCTTTTTCCATAATGCCACCAGGTTAAACTGTTTGTATATCTATAAACTTTTTTTGGCATACATTTTTGTTTATACCAAGAGTCTCCTATATAATTTCAGTATCACCTGTAAGATAATCCATTTCCTAGCTTAGCCTTCAACTTCCTCAGCAGCTTGACCCTGACCTTGTAGTCACACTTCTCACAATCTCCCATAAAAATACCACATGGATGGCAGCCCCTATATGTGTCTGGACTCACTAGAGTAAGGCAATAAAGAAAACATATGCTCTGTCTGGTCTCAAACCAAATATTCACTGCCTCTGTTTATAAATCAGAGTTTTTACCCAGTGAAATTCCCAGGGACACGGTAACTCCTAACATCGCTCCTTCTACTTGACAGACACTGGAGCATAAAAAATTGCAAGGTCTGTTTCCTTGCTCTCAACTCCCTTTACCTCTGGTAAGGTAAGACTTACTTGCCAAAAAAAAAAAAAAATCTACTACTGCTTTTATTTTTCCTTTGATTTTTAATCTCAAATTACCAGTACTTCTATTTGCCACCCACCTGCTGACCCCACCACCAAGAGGTATGCTAGACCTGAAATTCTCAAGGATGCCTGTAAATTATTCAGAAGTAGGCCAAGCACAAGGAAATGGATCTGTTCTTCCCACCTAGATAGCAGGACCAACTGATAGACTTTGGAAAAATAAAATCTTCACAGAAAAAGATTATTTATAGCTCCATATATTCCTATGCAGCCTCCTGCCACAGAAGGTGAACACGGACAGTGCTTTATGGGACATGCTGCTGAATTCCTAGTTGCTATCCTAATCACTGTGTCTTTCTATAACTTGACAGTGTTTAAAAAAATAAATAAATGAAGCATCTCTCCTCAGCTTATGCCGAATTAGCTATACTTGCAGCACCTGGTTTGTGTTTGGCTCTTGGTTTCAGCTCAGGTCATGATCTAGGATTCTGAGACTGAGCCCTGCATTGGGTTCTATGCTGGGCATGGAGCCAGCTTAAGATTCTCCCTCTCCTTCTGCCCCTCCACCCACTCCTTTCTCATTTTCTAAAAAAAAAAAAAAAAAAGAATTAGCTATACTCATAGATTCTTAATCTGTGTCATAGGATTTAGCTCTAAGCAAGGCAGCGATTTCACAGTGTGCCCTTGAGATAAGATTCATCCAGAAACGTCTGGAAGTCAAAGAACTTAAAACAACAGAGGTTACCTAAGAGGCATTTACAGGAAAAAACATATGGAAAGATCACTGGGAGGGGGGTATTAAAGAGACTAAAATAATGGGGTTTAAAAGTGTAAGAAAATTTAAAGAACAACAGCAACAACAAAAGACCTATCGATGTTCCAGAGACCAAGAAAATTAGGCAGTTCAAGTGGCTGCGTGGTGGGACAGAAAGAGGCAGAAAGCCCAGGCTCGGCTACTTACAGTCAAATGGATGATCCAGGGCATCGATCTACCTGTGAGTCAGGCTGGATCCAGGGGGACGGGAGCAGGGCCTCAGGGGCAAAATTGAGGCAGGTACACAGAAACTCACCAATCAGAAGAAATCATACTTTAATGTGATATTCTAAATGTCAAAATTAATGCCGCCCCCCGAGTCCACGATGAACAAAATAGAATTTTAAATAATGACAGAACCCAGTCCTGCACTTACTGTCTCACACCGCCTGCCTCACCTTAGTCCTGGCCCCATGAGATCCTGCAAATTTTGATTCTTTACTTACGGCATAAAAAGTTATTTATCTCAATTACTGAGTTGTTGGCAGTCCCCTCACCTCATTCCAGCCAGGCTCCTGGTCTGAGACTTCTCATTTGTGTAATAGTAACACCGAAAACAAAAAAGCCCCATCACTTTCACAGAGTTGTTAGGAAGATCAAAGGAGATGCTTGCAAGTGTCAAGGTACTGGAGGAGGTAAGGGCAGTTTTTGGTGTTATTATTGCTTTAGGAAGATTTGGAAGAATCAGTGGAGAGGTAGAGAGACGGTGTGGCTGGCTGTCCCATTTCTCTTTCTTCTCCGGGGCCTTTTGGTGTCTTACATAGTTCTGAAGTGGCTTCAAAGAACAGCCCGCCCTGTCCTGGGCCATGCTGCATGGACAAGTGCCACTGGGTGCGATAGACACAGACGGGACCTGGCAGAGGATATGCCCGAGGGATCTTCTTGGAATATATCAATGTTATCCATTCTGCCGAGGATTATTTTTTGAAAGGAACATGAGTGGAGTAGAAAATCTAAAACAAAACAGCCAAGATTAGAAAAGAAACTCCAGGCCAAAGGACACGAAAAGATGCTCAACACCACTAATGAGGAGGGAAATGCACATCAAAACCACGAGATACCGCCTTACACCTCGTGGAATGGGTACATTCAGAAAGGCAAGGAACAACAAGTATTGGCGAGGAGGTGGAGAAAAAGGAATCATGCACCACTGGTGCAGCCACGGTGGAAAACAGGATGAAAGCTCCTCAAAAAATTAAAAATGGAAATACCACAGGATCCAGTAATTCCAGTACTGGGTATTTGCCCAAAGAAAACAAAATACTAATTTGAAAAGATATATGTACCTCTTTGCTTACTGCATTATTTATAATAACCAAGATATCGAAGCAACCCAAATGTCCAATGATAGATGGACAGATAAAGAAGATGTGGTAAATAAATACAATGGAATGTTACTCGGCAATAAAAAGGAATGAGATCTTAAAGTCTGTGACAACATGGACAGACCCTGAGGATATTATGCTAAGTCAAATAAGTCAAAGAAAAACAAATATCATTCCATTTTATTGGCATATGAAATCTAAAGAACAAAATGAAACAAAGGAGAAAAGCAAAAATAGACCCATAAATACAGACTGATGGTTGCCAGAGGGGAAGGAAGTGGGAGGATGGACAAAATGGGTGAAGGAGAGAGGGGGGTATGATTCCCCCATTTAGGGGATGATGAAGCCCCGGGAATCAAAGGTACAGCACCGGGAACACAGTCCTTTGTACTGTAACAGCACTGCATGGGGACAGATGGTGGCCACACGTGAGGTGAGCCAAGTGCAGAGCTGGGGAATCACAATGCTATATACCTGACACTAACAGGACACTATATGTCAACTACACTACGACAAAATAAAACAGAACAAAATAAAAAGCTTATAAGAAAACAAAACAAAGAAATTTCAATGAAACTTCACGTTCATAGCAGAGGCCACTTCGGATTGTTCCCCAGACTCCCTGGGAGTAAGTCACTCTCTCTCGGAGGATTTACTCCACGGAGAGATCAGGAATTCCTCATCTTGGGGCATCCATCACAGTCCTGGTTATGCTTGTCCATGTGTTTATTTGATAATAACCCAGAATACCAACTATGTGCCAGACACTGGACATCTTGAGATGAATAAATATAGCCCCTGCCTTTGAGAAGTCATCTGGGATTATCAGAGTATCAGAAGAACTCTGCATGGAAGACTGAGGCTTTTATTTATTCAAAACCTTTTTAGTGAGCCAGTCATCTGGCACTGGGAGATAGCAGTGTGTAGAACACTGTGATCTCTCTGTACTCTAGAGCTGCTATTTGAGAGCAATTCTTGAGGGAGTTCATAATTGGGTTTGCCCGAGGGAAGATCGGACCTCTTGCCTCACCCCAGGACACCAGCTGGGGGGAGACCTAAAACCCAGCAGTACATCAAACCTGAGCTAGAAGTAAGTTTTTAATTTCCTTGTAAGTTATCTGTTCCATGATCCAAAAGGAATACTTGGGCATTCCAATGTCTAAGAGAGAAGGCCCCTGGAAACATTATAGGGCCAATTGGACGTCTCTGTACAGATCCTGAAGTAATGATTTCTGTTTGGCCACTTGGAAGACAGATGCCATCTCATCCTTTATGCCTCTCTCTGCCCACTTAGTCTGGGCACCTAACCAATACTTGTTGATTTAATGCAATATGTAGATTGAATAATATTTTTGAAATAAGTTTTATCAGCTATAGATATCTTCCTTCCAGCTACATCACTAGCAAGTCTCTACCCCGCGGAGGAGAGGTAGCATGATTGCACATGTGAAATGGTTAAGGCTGTCCATCATAAGACACAGATCTAGTTCAAGAGAAAAATAAAAATGTACTCATCCTTAATCCTGCCCGAAGAGGCAACAAATGGTCAGAAGCACTACCACAATCACAAGATTACCTTGTTTTTATGTAATGCCTGATCATTTTCAAGTCACTTTCAAAATTACTAATTCATTTGATTCTTCTGTCAAAGCTATGATGTAAATAGGGTGAGCAAATTATTTCAGAGATGAGGAAATGGTCACAGAATGGGTCTCGCCTGAAACCACATAGGTTTAAGAAAACAACTGAACACCCAGGGTCACAACTCACCCTATTACACCAGCCTGTGCACCTCTAAGCATTGAGTTCTTGAGTTTCAAAGTCCCTGGCATACAGTCAGCTCTGGCTTTATTTATCTCCATTACCCCAGTGTCTAGAGCAGTATCTGCTGAATTAATAAGTGAACAATGAATGGATGAATAATAAATGAAGAGATGAATAATAATGAATAGATGAATAAGGGACTGGCAAAGCTAAAGGAAGGTTTGATTCACACGTGAGGTATACAGATGGAAGCTTTCATAAAATTACAAAAAACTGATTTCACAAATGCTTTTAAAAGCTTCTAAGTTGCTTTTCTAACTGCCTCACCTGACCAGCTTTAAACCAAAGTAGCTGTGTCTCCATGACCTGTTTTCAAAACCCATCCTTAAATCCCTTGTTACAAAACCACATGGACTAAATGTTTGTTCTGAGAAAATATGTAAGGGTTCAGGCAAGAAAAAATTTAAGAGTATTGATTAAATTTTCACAACTGAAGATACTAATAAGAGTTTTATTAAAATGCCTTATGTGTGATGAATTTCCAATGAGAATTTAATTGCTGGTTATTTCAAAAGCCACTCAAGTCATAAACCCAATTGCATAAAAACAGTAATAGCAGAGCAAAGAAGCCAAACTAAAAAAGTAAAAACCAGATGCTCCCACAAACAATAAAACCCTTATGATACTGGCTCTAGACTGCACTTGAATATCTAAGTATAGTTTTCTGGTAAAAAAGGAATATGTTTAACATTTCCAACCTTCTGAACTGGACCACCTTCCCACCCATTCTTTCCCTGGATTAGTAAAGCTGAGGTTCAGCCTGCGTAGATTGCCTCTATCCACGATACAGCACTAAAGCCACTGTCCATAAATGTTCTGCGACGAATGTGGATGATTCCACAGAAAAATACAGGTAAGAACACGATTCTATAACTATAGAGTACGTCGGCTGATTCACAAGCTAGTGATTTTCTCCCCCTTCTTCACCAAAATATCAATATCAGGGGTTTCTTTGCCAGAGCTACTGAATACTTTTCCCTATGGGCTCTGTTCGACATCCTGTACTCCTCTGTACACACAGAATAAGATCCTTTATCCGCGGGATGGTGTGGCCATTCTTTGTCTTCAAATAGCTGTGCTGTGGGATATACTGAAAATTAAAGAATTAAACCGTGCTAGAAGAGGAAGAGGCTCACTGAGATCCAAATCCTTATCTTAGAAAGGAAATTCAAGCCCAGAGAGAGAATTATCTCTGGTTTGATATCTAATCAATGAAGGAGCCAGCAGGACTAGAATCCAGATCTGATGAGGAAACAACGAAAAGGGGGAGGAATGCACAAAAGTGCAGTCATGTATTATATACATGTGCAGATACACACACACACACACACACACACACACACACACACTCACTCACCCCCATGAATCAACACAACCTGTCCCAAACCGTAACCAACATTTTGCTACAATGCTGTTTTGATGGAGTCCTGCTACTCGGATGACTTCATCTTTAATTTTATCCTCTTGGTTTCGTTCTGAAAAACGCACTTTCACATTGGGCTAACACCAGTGGCAGAGCCCAAGGAATCAGACTCTCCCAGGGGAAGTCATGTTTAGGGGCCCACTCCCTTGCACCACACTACTCTGACTTCCACAGAGATATCTCCTCCCACGTTCCTTGATCTGAAACCCAAACCAGAGAGCAGTGTAGTAGGATGCATTTCAGCTCTAGTTTGACATGGACTTTGGCCTCCAGAAAGTCATGGATGCTTTCTGGAACATTTTTATTACGTATTGAGCAAACTTCACTGCAAATATTATGCATCTGGCACTGAACTAGATACTTTACATATGGTAAAAGAGTAACTGATTTTCTAAAAATGATGGGTACTCTGGGAACTCGATGATCTCACTGGATCCTCATAACCTTCCCCAAAGGATGGTACAATTATTCTTCCTATTTCACAAATAAGGAAACCTGAGGCTTAGTTCTCACATGATTCTTCCTATTTTACAGTAGAGGATCCTGAGGCTTATAGAATCTTTACCCAGAACTGCCTGACATAACTAGCTTACTGAGTGGCTAGAAGGTGGCAGAGCCACGATTTGAGTCTACCATGGCAGACACCATGAGGTGCCTTCCAGATGCATCTCAGGAATGAAAGAGCCAGAAGTGCTGGTAGCAGGAAGTCCCCTGTTCTCAGCCCCCTTTGGAGACCACTTCAGGTAAGAAGTCACCTTGCTCGAGACCCTGCCCCTTTCGGGAGTGACTGGCATCCGACAGTTGGTCAAAGAGGTATAAAGGCCTAGCCTTATTTTCCCAACTCAGAAATAGTTCTGAAGGGTCATCCAGTTTCAGAACGCCCTGTACTACCTGCTGACACTTCAGGTGGAGACTGGATCATTAGCTGGACTTCCTCCTGCTCAATCCTGCTTCTTTCCCTTCCCTTCCACAAGGGTCGGTCCTAAGAGCACACCCTAGCAGACTTCCGCACCGCCATCTCCACCCACGAATCAGCTTCCCAGAACACCCAACCTGTGGTTTCTGTGTGGGTCCCCCCCCCCCCCGCCACTTTACCAGGCTGCTGACTCAGTTGTTCATCTAAAAGAGGGGAGGTCGGTTTAGATAAACCCAGTCTAGCTTTAGCTCCAAAACTGCAGGGTGGCATTGCCAAAAGAAGTGAAAAGTTACAAGACCTAATTTCTATTTTTATTTCAGACAGTTAGTAGCATATGAACTTAACCCCAGAGATTCGCTTTCAGTCTGTAAACTGTAATAACATTATCTGCCCTGTGTTTCTCTCAGAGTTGTTGAAAGCAACCATTTACAAACTCTGAAGCCTGTATTAATATAAGCTGTATTTTCAGGAGGATTATCACTATGACATTTGTGGGAGGAGCAGAGCAGCAAGGAATGAAATACTGCCATTATACAATCCTGGGGAGACCCAACCAAGACCCCTGGCACCCAACTGCAATGCCTGTGGCAGCCCTTGCCCAGAGGGAGCCCCCATCTCAACCAGGGTCCACACTGTTGCTCTGAACTTCCTGAGTCCGTCCCTGATGGGTACAGGACTCTCACTTCCTCTTTCCAAAGCTCTGTGAAAAGGCCAAAAGCTGGTCGGGTCCGTCCGTCAGTCATATCACCACAGTGCCTCATACAAAAGATACGTCAGGTGTTCACCTCCAACCAACTCTCTTTGTGTCACGCTCTGGCCACCAAATAAAAGGAAGTCACATCACCAGCCCACATCCCCCAACGTCTCTCCTTTACCTCAACCTCTTACTCCTTGGCATTTTCTCATATGTGGCTCTGCATTCTTGATTCCTTTCCAGACCTTTTCTATTTTGCCATTGGGAACCCTGATGTCATTATATTAAAAACAAAAACAAAAACACAAAATCAACAAAGCAAATCATTCCCCAGCTTTACCCAGAGTGCTCGATCTCATGGTTGTGAACAGAACTTCGTTCTTCTTGGAGGCCCTGCTCCTTCCATGTGGAAACTGAAGATCTTCTCCCACTTCTCATGCCAGTGGGGCCAGCTAAGGGGACGGGAGTTAAGGCTGGTGGGTTGGGGGTGAGGGCATTACCCTGGATAAAATCAAATACCCATGCTGATGGTTACTTGGATGAAACATGGTTTCCAACATCAATTGGGCCTTCAGGGTCTCTTATCAATCCCTCTTGCTTATTGTGAGCCAGTCCTTGTTTCCATTTCTCTAAAACATTATTCTAAAACAAATCCCTCTCTTCAATACAACTATTATTCCTGCTTTGCTCCCTTCTCTCAGTGGACAAACCTGACTCCTATTTCACAGAAAAATACTAGGTTCCTCAACTCTGATCTTCACTTTCCTTCCCTACTCCTATAAAATTATACATATCTATACCCACCCTTACTGCATTCCTCCAATCTCAAAAGACTGCCCTTGACCGTCTGTCCTTCTGTCTCCAACTGGCTGTTACTGCATGAATCCCATCTTCTTATCCTTCTTTGACCTCTTCCTTCTACTGTCGTAATTACATATATTCCATCTCCCCAAAACCACCACCATCACCAGTACTACACCTTCTCATGCCCTGTATTCTTCTCTGGCTAGTCTCCATTCCCGTAGGTACATCATTTGTGTCTATTTTATAACCTCCACTCACTCATCCACTGGGACCTGGCTTTGTCCAGCTTGGCTAAACTCAGATGTGACTTCTCATCTATGCCTATCTTTCTGGCCTGGTTGTTAACATTCGACACAAGAAAGATTTACTGCCTACTTGAAACTCCTTCTTCGGTTACTGAGACAAATCCTTCTTGGTTTTCCTGGAACTTCCTGTATCTTTCTTTTCCATCTCTTCTACATGCTCCTTCTCCTATGACCACGTTTTAAATGTCAGGGTGCTACTCCTAGAATTTTATCCTCCAACCTCTTCTCATTATTCTCCTGAGGAAGCTCATCCAGTAATAACTCCAATTGTCACCTTTGGGACAATATTTGTCCCAACTTTTTATCTGTAGCTTAAATCTCCTCTCATTTTTGACTTGACTCTTCTTTTGCTCCCTTCTAGTGGTACTAGGATCCAGCCAGTCACCCAACTTAGAAATCTAAGAGTCTTCCTTCACTTCACCTTTTTTCCCATAGTTAATTACTAAATATTTTCTTTTTACTCCAATACATTCTTTTTTAACCCCCCCCCTCATATTTCTTGAATGCAGTTTCTTTCGCTGCTCCCCATTACCACGGTTAATTCAGGCCCTCGTTGTCCTTGCCTGGGCTACTACAATGGTCACCCAAGTAACTGGTCTTCCTGCCTCCTGTTCTAACACCCTCAAAGTCCACTCTCCCCACGGTCAATTGAGGGATCTAAAACACAAATGTGATCAGATTGTTCCATCCAATACTAGCTGTGGTCATAACAAAAACACCAAACAGTCTGAATACAACAATATGCCTTCACTTAGCATGCAAGGACCTCCAGGACTCAAACTTTGCCAATCTCTCTTGTTAGAGCAACCGATACTTCCTATCTTTGGCTTTAGGCTGCAGCAACCCTGAAGTGCTCCTAAGTCCTCATGCACATCATGCTGCTCCCTGACTCTGCTTCTGCCCACACTCTTGTCCCTTCTGCCCAGAACACCTCACCCTTGTTCCCTCCACCTGGCTAACTCTTACTCAAGCCTCAGTTTATTTGTCTCGCTGAGGAAGTCTTCCTTGATACAGAAGGATTAGCTGTCTCTTCTCAGCGTTCTGTGAGACCCGGTACATACTCTTGCCATCATAATTCTATACTGCTTCAAAACTGCTTGTTTTTGTGACTACCTCCTTGTTCTGGCAACAAAACTTGGTGGCCTAATCCAACAGGCATTTTTTTTGCTCAGGAATCTGCCATGTGGGCAGGGCTCTGCGAGCATGGCTTGTCTCTGCTCCACATAATGTCAGCTGATGCAGCTCTCCCGGAGCTGGAATATCTACTTCCAAGATGACTCACTTCGTGTGCTGACCAGCAGGTGCTGGCTCTTAGTTCCTCTCTGCCTGCGTCTTTCCACAGAGCAGTTTAGGTTCTTCATGGCATGGTGGCTAAGTTCCAAATGTGAGTGTCCCAAGACACAGGAAGTGGAAGCTGTAAGTTTCTTAAAGCCTGGGCCTCAAAACTGGTAGTTTCTAAGTAGAAATCGAATAGACTTCTGCCACAGTGTCCTGTTAGGCAAGCACAGAGGCCAGATTCAAGGGGAGAGGGCACAGCCCCATCAAATGATGGGAGTGTCAAAGAATTTTGGGAGCCATATTTGAAAACCATAACCTTCCTTTACTAGCCTTTGTGAGCTCTTCTAGGACAGACATGGCATGTGTGCTGAGTGACTGGGTCAAACTGTCTACACAGAACTTCACAGTCTCCATCAGTTACCTGTACCACGGAGGTTCTATTCTGGATAAGTCAGCCACATCGAACAGCAAAAGGATTAAGACCCAAAAGAAATTAGGGTTAAAGTCACACAGCATTAGAAATGGGAGGGTTTGGGGGCATCTGGGTGGCTTAGTCAGTTAGGCATCCGACTTTTGATGGATTTCGGCTCAGATTGTGATCTCAGGGTCCTGGATTGAGCCTCTTGGTGGGCTCTGCGCTCAGTACGCAGTCTGCTTGTCCCTCTCTCTCCACCCCCACCACAACCTCCCCGGTCCCCCACTGCCAGCCTTGAAATAAACAAATTAGTCAATGAGTTAATCACATTACAGTCCTTCATTTTGCCAAACAAAACACAAACACACACACACAAACTGAGGCACATAGATAAAAACTATAGCAATGAATCTATGTGGGTCAGTTACACACACACAAAACATGATTCAGAATGTGTTATGTATGGAAAATACATGCTATTTACTTACTCTTTTTTTTTTTTTTTAAGCGAGTCAGAGCTACTTAAACCTAAGAATCCGAATGATAAGTATTGTTAATTTTCTTTCTTTTAAAGGGGACACTATTTGCTTTTGCAAATCGGGTCCCATTTACAGCTATAGTTGTAATGTAATTGTTTGATGCTGCACTGTCTTGGTAAAGTAGCTGTGGCACACTGCTCAGACACTATGCACTGACATGCACCTGGCCATTACACAGAACAGGGAAGAAAGCCGAAGACCTTAGTTATTAGACATCCTTAAACGTGACTGAATCATGAATGTGAACAGAGGTACTGGAGTTTGAATTATTAAATGTAATTATGAAAGTCAAAGGAAATGAAATAATTTGACATCATCAAGGATCAGACTGTAAGCCTAATTCCAAAAGGTAAGTCTTGACTATATAAGAATGAATAAAGTTAGTTTGCTGAATTCGGATACTTAATACACTTAAAACAGACCTGAAAAAAACAAAAAACAAAAAAAACCAGGCCTGAAATTACTGAATCTCTCCTAGGCTTTCTGAGGAGCTTCCAAAACATTAGATAATCTAAAAACAAACGAATAAATAATTGGTGGCATTTGTCAATTAACTGTCAATTTGTCAATTAACATCATAGCATTTTACCAAGAAAGGAAAATCAGTTTTCCCCAAAAGAATGATTTTTTTTTTCCCCTCAGGATTCTTCTTGTGTGGTGGAACATTTAGGAAATAGAATTTTTCCTACAGGCAATAATTACCCTGTAAAGCAGACTGCCTATATGACCTCATTTTAAGCAATCTGGAGGAAGGGCACAATATTAATCTAGCAATTCCATAATAAAGAGAAGTCGGACGGATGCTGCTTTTATATAAGACCAACTATGAGGTATATTTATAACATGATCTGTACTGCCTACCCAATGTTTATGCAGCTACTTCTCCCCCAGTATAACATCTGAGAAACTGAAAAATCTCCTGCAACAGATCAGAGATGAAGTACAAATAAATAAAGATCTCTTAAACTCAGTATGCTCAAAAGCCAGATTCAGTGTTCTAACCAAAGGCTGCTTTCTCCTTCTGGGGTCTTTGGCTTATAGTAAAGGTATAGTGTAGTATTCTGCGGGGGGGGGGGGGG
>PITA01000271.1:216079-228341 GCA_004023965.1 Spilogale gracilis | reverse complement strand
CTAAATAATAGGCTCTCAATAAATGGTTCTGTTATTACTTGAATTTGTTACTGAGCTCCTCTTCTGTCCAGCTGAATTTGGAAATACCACTGTTCCCAGCACCTCCTTGAGCTCTGTATCTACTCAGGCACTAAATGTTACTGGCTCTACTCAACGAATGATCATTCCTTCCATTGTACGAAAGACTGAATATTCTTCTTTTTGCACTGGCCAAAAAAAAAAAAAAAAGAAAGAAAGAAAGAAAATCATGTCTTCCTACTGAAGCCCATAATATAATTTCCCACTGTGTCAAGTGCCTCAGAAAAACTGTTGCTTTTTGAAAAGGTGTAGATATTTCTTAAATTCATTTCTGGGCATTTTATGTATTATGTTACTATTGAAAATAAGATTATTTGCTTGTTTACTTTGTCTTCCTCACCATCATTATACTTTCTAAACGTATGGCTGGTATATAAGATAGCTACTGACACTTATCTATTTTGTCCTAGAGCTGACTAACTTACTCCACTGTCAATTATTTAAACTTTTAAATTATGGAAATAAAACACTTTTACTATTAAAACTTTGAATATACATATAAATAAAAGTTTAAATCACTGGTAATCTCACCACAAAAGGTAACCACTTTTTAACAGCTGTGTGTGTGTGTGTGTGTGTGTGTATATATATATATATATATATATATCCTTTCAGATTTTTTCCCATATGAAAGTATCACAGATTCATTATATTTAAAAATGAGACTGTACATGCTGTTTTATTGTAATATACATATACTTTTTAACAGCTGTGTGTGTGTGTGTATATATATATATATATATATCCTTTCAGATTTTTTTCCCATATGAAAGTATCACAGATTCATTATATTTAAAAATGAGACTGTACATGCTGTTCTATTGTAATATACATATACGTAGTATACAGAGGCTAACAGTAATGTTATAATCAACACTGTTATCAGCTATCAACAAAAATCTCACTTAAAGATCAGGATTCATTCAGACTGATTTAAAATACAGAAACTAATACATGTCTGGAAGAGACATGAGAAAATAAATGAAAATCCGAAGAAATTATAGCTATAATAATTGCAAACAAATCTGAATTCATGAGAACAAGAGCAAAAAAAGTAAAAGTGGGTTATTTTTCATTAAGTGTTCACTTACGATGAGGAAATAATAGATCTTTGTGCTATAAACATTTCCCCATTTCTAATTAACAGTTACACTAAACTTAAAACTAGAAGGATAACTAGAAATTCAATAGTATCATGAAGACTCTAATACATACAGATTAATTAAGAGGGCTCGGAAAATCTGGGAGGAGATAGAAAGGCATGCTGTTTTTCAAAAATACCTTGTGAACACCTTCCCATTCCCGTATCAATATATGCACACGTGTAAAACAGTGTTTCTCAGTGTTTTTAAAGTCCATGCCACTTTTAAATAAACTTTAAAAAAAAAAAACCCATACTTAACATATTAAAACAATGGCAGATTTTTGGGGGGAAAATTGCTTAAAAGTTTTGCTCAGCGTAAGCACCGAGTCTCCTCGCTTGACAGAATCTTCTGCCTCCCTCAGTGGTGTGGGAAAGAGAACGGAATATGGCTCAAGCTGATGAGTCTTGCTTTCAGGGTCACAAATGGAGAAAAACCAGCCTTGTAAACACTTTTTAATGAAAACTGAGTGCCACTCGAAGTCCACTCATTTGTTTTGGGGTAAACAAGGAAATATTTTACACAAAAATTCTTCAGGGTGATTTTTCTGGAAGTTATTTTGGCAACGGAATGAAACTTGAATTCCAAACCCTCCTCACAAATATCTTCTGGCAAAGACTGGATGCAGGTGAGAGAAAAGCACGCCTCACAGGCTCCCAGGGGATCCGCAGCTTCGAGGTGGGAAGCTATCACACTCAAATTTATTCTTTGGACAGATTAAGTTAAATTTCTCCCTTCCCTGAATTCATCTTCAGAAACCTGTTTTTTGAGAACCCCAGTAAGTCAGAAAATTAAGAGACATGTTTGGTCCAGCGTAAGGACTGAGAAAATGGACTCTGGCACCACCTAGAATTTTGAATCCTGGCTCTGCTAATTATTAGCTGGGTGCCCTAGGGCAAGCTAGAGACCTCTCTGTGCCTGTGAGCCTTACTGGTAAGGTATATAAGGTACCACCCATCACTACCTCAGATGACTGGAGTACTACATGCAAAGCCTCAGAATGTACCAGAAATAAGACCTTAGTCTTATTGGTACAAGCTGGATTTATGTATCAAGTAGTGATGCTGGGCTTACCCCTGGATATTTCAGTTCTTCCTAGATGAAACCCTCAAATAAATCTTGTCAACATGTAGGCTTTGTTGAATGTTTGCAAGTCTGAAGTAGCTGTTTTTGTCCTCACTGTCTCGGAAGTGAAGCAACAGTATCCTTCGGGTCATAAATCTTCCTAAGCACTTTTAATTCTGGCATGACTGAAAAACTCTGACAGAACATAATGTTGTACAAGTAGTCACTGTTGATTTCTTCCCATAGTTTGGTTTCAATTTTTAGCATTTAAATTCCTCAGTTCATCTGGAATGTATTTTAATGTAAAGTCAAAACTTGGGATTTAAAATAGTGTTATAAAACATTAGCCAATGGTTCCAAAAATTTTTCTTGAATAAGCCAACTTTTCCCCCCACTGATTTGAAATCTGTCATACATCAAAATCTTACATGTGCTTATTACAACAGTTATCTATTTACTGTTGTTCTCCCATCGGAACTAAGTTTTATAAAGAAAGCGAGTTGGTTACTTGGGTTCACTGCTGGATCACCAGAGTACTGCTTGGCTCACAGGAAGGAAAAGGCTTTCCTTATTAGATCCCTCAACGTGATTAGCATATTACTGATTTTCTAATGACAAGCAAATGCTACATTATTGAAACAAGTCTCAACTGTTCATATTTTCCATTTCTTTCAATAGGCTCCTAGATTTCATTTGCTAATATCTGATTGAAGATTTCCTACATTTAGTTTTAAGTGACAGTGTTCTTAACTTTGAAGAAAAAGAAAAAACAGAATTGGGTCATAGCCACTCTAGTTTTATAAAATAAACAGGACCATTTTCCATACTTTTCCATGCTGTGAAGTAGATTAAGACACAGGAAATACCTGCTCCTTTAAGATCTGACAGAATTTACTGATAAATATGTCGAGAATTTGTATCTTTGGGGGGGGGGGTCTTTCCTTTAATTCTATTTTTGTCAATTTTAGCCACCTAAATTTTTTAATAAATTTATTTTTGGTCATTCATTTTGTAGGTTGAATTTATTGTCATAGGGTTAAAAATATTACTCTTTTCAAATACATTTTTAAAAAATTCCCTCTGCATCTATGGTTATATATTTTTAAGGAGTGACTCTGGATCAAATTATTATGGTTGGATTTTTTTTTAAAAAAACTCAATTTGAATACTTGTCTTCTACCAGAATAGGGCTGTTCTTGTGGTAATGAATATGTTTGGTTTTAATTTAAGCTATATTGTGTTTTTTAATGCTTCTAAATTGTTTTCTCCTTACCACCATCTCCTTAGCCATATTAAGATGTTCTTCCCTGACTTATGGCCCATTAAGAAATTGTTCATCTCATTTCAACACTAGTACTGGTTAACTTAGAATTCTCTTCTCTTCAACCTTAAAACAGCACTGAGTCTCCTTGAGCTCCTTCATCTTCCTTCTGCCTGCCAAACTGTTGAAGCATTTTATAATTGTGGGTCCCCACTATCATTGGTCTGTTATTTAGTTTTTTGAGGAATCATTTATTGTTAGCATCATGGCTTACTACTATGTTAACTGTTATTCATAAGTAATTCCATACCACTTAAAAAAATACTCTGTTTTTATTTTCTTCCCTACTGGGTTCTAATTACTCATTTGGTTCTAATCTTTTTGCATTTTTGTTTTTCAGGGTAAGTACATGAATGGGATGTTTGGCAAGCCATTCAATGTCAAAGATGATCTTTTTGCCACCCTTTCAAGAAATGATACTCTGCTGACTGTAAAATGTCAACCACAGCACACTTCCTCTAATGTCTAAGGTGCCACTCCACTGCTCTCCGCACATGACGTTAGTAGGTGACTGGGTACAAACTTATTCTCCTTTTGCAGACATTCCCCTCTCTCCCCCCTCTCCCACCCCACACATCTGGATGCTTATCATTTACTCATTTTTTTAAGTATAACAATTATGTCAGAATACATTTGAAAGAATTTTTCATCACTCTGTTAATAACTGCTTTATTGAGATAGAATTCACATAGCATAACATTTCTTCATTATTCTTTGCTAGCCACTTCTGAGCCCTTTGCTGTGCAGATTCATGATTCCCTTTAGCCAAAGAGGCGGTGAACGTGTGAAGCTGAGCATGTCCGCTCAGGTTACCGTGTTGAACCTGAAGCCTACCCACTACATCCTGAAGCCGACTGCAGCCACCACACTGCTACTCCTCCCTTCTGTCCCTTGGGCTCCATCTTGGGACATCTTTTACTTTCTTTATACTCTTTGCCTTTCTCCTCAGATTCTTCTTCTTTCTCCATGGTTTTGCCAGGTCCAAACCTCAACCCCCTCCTCTCATTCAATATCCTCTTCCTGGCTCCAACTATCATCTCTCTGGCGATTCTTTGGCCCCTCCCCAGATACTGTTTCTATACAAACTTTCTCCCATTGACAACTATGGACTTCTATCAGGAAGCACAGTGATTCTCACCTACGGGGAGACCCTGCGATATCAGGAGGGGCATGGACAGCCTGAAGAAGCACTTCTGCCCAGGGCCTTTGCTCTGGCAAACAGCACCATCCTGAGCTGTCCACTCGAGAAGGCTGGAAGTCATCACCACTGGACTTGAGGACAGAGATGGTGTCCTTGTCTACTTCACTATCATTCATCAGAATGTACTGGATAGGCTTCGGGTTCAAGATGGTAACCTGAGCTTACATATTAAACTTCACATGTTCCCAACCTTTTAGCCTAAAGGGAATGCTGAATCTTCACATCGAAGGGCTCAGGGGTGGCTAGCAAAGGAATGAAGAGTGCCCAACACACAGCAGCACAACAAATATTTCTTGAAGGAATGAATGTAGTCAAATACTAAACTCTGTGGTTTTCAATTCATTTTATTTCTACTCATTGTCTTTCATCCATAGTCAGTAGTTTAGTTACAATCACTATTATTGTCTGCTTGGCTTAATGCCAAAGTCTGCCGGCCTCCAGTCCTGCTTCTCCCAACCCATTCTCTCCAGGCTAATCACTTATCTACCTCACCCATCAGACCTTATCCCCTCAACTTAAGGCTTTATAAAATCAAATCCAAATTTCTCAACATGACATACAAGCTGATAATGCCCTTGACTTTGTACACAGCTTTCCTTCTACTTGGGAGAATAACTCAGGTATCATTGTAAGGAAAAATTTCTGATGTCCCAAAGTGGAATTAAACACTCAATCCGATGTGCTCCCAAAGTATCCCATATTTCCCCTATTGCATCTCTTCTGTATTGCAATCCATTGTTTGCTCTACTAACTCCTCAACTATAATGTAAATTTTGATGGGTGCGCCACTGTCCTTTTCACCTTATCTCAGTGCCCTGCACGGTTCCTGACACAGGGTAGGCATTGAATGGGTATCTGGTGAATGAACATATTTTCAAATCCCACAAGAGACGGTGCAAGTAGAAAACTTTGGAATTCCATCATGGGAGAGGGATTCTGAATCCAGTTGAGATTCATAAACAGACATCAGGAGTGCATGAATAACACAGAAATGTACCCAACACTTTATGTGCACATACATTTGTTGAGGGGAATTTTTAAACTGAACAGTCGATCTTAAAAATTTAAGAAATTCTTGGTTAGAAAGGACTAAAGTGTATTACACACTAACAAAAACAAAATGTAGACACATACATACAACACACACAGACACACACAGGGATTGATCTAATGACATCAAGCCCTAGGGTAAATTCTTACTGAAAACGGACTAGAGGCAGAGAGTCAGAAGGCTGTAGGAAAGCTGAAGAAAAACATGCCAGGAAAGAACAGAGAGAGAAGAAGAACTTCTGTCTCCTCAGCCATTTTACACAGAGTCCTCATGCAGTCAGGGTGTGAAAGGGTGACTTCTGTACAAAGGGTCTATCAGGATCTGAGATCTGTCTAATTTTGAAAACTGGAAACTTCAGGTTGCCATAACGCTACCCAGCTTTGGGCAAGTTCTGTTCTGGCTAGTGAATCCCTAGCTAGGCTCTAACCTTCAACAGAAGGGAAGAGAAAAAGGAAAAGGCAGGCCGTGGGCTGGGCTTATGACAAGGGAGGGGCAGGAAGAGGAGGTCAAACCTTCGCCACTTCTCCGTGGCCCTCCTTCCCCAGCTCACTCTACTTCTTCACTCATAGTACAGTTCATGTACTGCCCCATTTGGAGGGACCTTAACAAGATAATCAGGCACTTCGGCAAAATGGTAAGATTTTTGTAAGTTCTGAAAAATACAAGTAGTTTTGAAGTTCTGGGTGTTTTTTTTTTTTTAAATAAATGCGGACAGTATGCATCCTCTCCCTGAGTAATTACTTAATAAAAAAGGGAATATGAGTTCTATTTTTTTGGTAAGTTCTTCTATCAGCATATAACAAACCAAACCACCAGGTTTGCTTTAGAAGATGTTCACTTTAGTCTAAGATGCTGCACTAATCCACAAACATAGGACAGGTACATCAGAGTGTGCTAGGCTTGATTATTTTGTGTTTCAACAACACCTGGCCTAACCTTCATTACTGTGGAGTCCGCAGGGTGGCTACTGATCTCCAGTCTATGATGTCTCTGGCTGGGAAACAAACCTTGCTTACAAGGGGACGGAAACTGGACCCTGTCCTCATCGGCATCATGTTTCATCCAAAGAAAATGAAAGCCCATTTGGAGAATTGGGTCAAAAGGTCTAGTGAATTCACTGATCACTTAATTAGCATCTAGGTAATCAGGAATGGTCCACGACTGCCTGTCTAGCAATTCAGCCCCGTATCATTTAACAACACACAAGAACAGCTTTGTTGTGATGTACACGGACAGAAGCCCCATGAATTTATTACATGCACTAATAATCCAACAGTGTCTAATTCTGCTGCAGAGCTCCAACTGTATAAATGGCAAAATCATGAATGTTAAAAGAAAAACAGGGTTTAAAAACACAGTTTGTAAAAACATCTTTTTAAGATTTTATATTAATCTATTCTATCTGGAATTTTTGTGAGGCTTTAATCTACTCATAAAAATACATTATTTTAAATAGTAGTGACAACTGAGGATTGCTCTGGGTAAATTCCTGATAAATTTACGGTGAAATATAGAGGTCAGTTATGCTGGCTGGAAGCTGGGGTGGAAGGGAAAAACAGGAGAGGGGGGGAAACTGCAATTTAGTAAAGCCCCTCCCACCAGGCAGTTGTCATATTTGAGGTAATACTCACTTAAAAAACAATTCCAGGATTCACTTTAGAGTTGTAGTGGGTTTTGCCCTGTTATCTACTCTGATATCCTTCTTAGCAAGAAATTGCTGTTAATGATTTATGTTAATGTTAACTGTCATGTTATGTTAATGATTTAATGAAATCTGGTCTAAGTTCCGTTACATTCATAGACAAGCTGAACATGTCATGTGTGGTACGTGAAACCCTTTCAAATGCTACTGGGGCTGTTTTGAGGAGAGAGAGAAAGATGAGAACGGAAGAAAAAAATTCTATAACCTCGTTCATTGCCTGCTCTACTTGCATCCTTATCTTTAATCTTGTCGACCTCATTGTGTCCTCCATCTTCTTTAGGTTTCGCTGCTGCAAGAGAGATCAGATTAGGAAGTGACTTGAGAATGATGCCAGGATCAATGTGGACAATGAGATGAGAGCCAGAGTGAAGCCAGAGGAGGCTGAGAAGCCAGACTTGGAAATGAATTGTCAGAGATCCTCATGAAGTGGCACTGACAATATATATTCCATTCCTCCATACAGGTGTGAAATTTGCTAAACCAAACAAGTAATACTCACCCAGAACAAAAGGGTCTACTCTCACTGACATAATATTATTTGGTCCTCTCTAGCTGAAATGTGCACGTTATGAAGATGTTCTTAAGGGATTACTTCTGGGCAGAATTATTCTGGTGACGTGTGGAATGGAACAGCAACACGAAGCATGACCACATGGATGGGCATCACCTGGGAAATCCAGCAGTCCGCTCCAACAGACACTCTCAAGGTAGCATTTACCTTGATGAGCCTCACAGACTCTGATACCCGATCTCTTTGACTGGACCCAGGAATGCAGACTCAAGCTAACAAAACTCACAAGACACTGATGTATTAAAAAAAAAAAAAAAAAGGTGACTTTATTATTTACAGTGAACAGCAAAAGAACCAGGCTATTGAATGTCCATCAGCCTGACAGTGCATTATCTCCTTGGGAAGGCAAATTACCAGAGGGAAGCTTGGTGGGCGTGGAAGCAGAGCAAGTGGAGTTAATTACACAGGATTCCAGCACAAAATGACAAGAGGCTCTGCAGCTCTCCACAACAAGGTTATCCACCTGCCAGGCAGGCCAGATGCATGCCTCAACCTGGCAGGTGCTAGTGGTCAGACAGTGCTTTGTTGGGCATCACAACACTTAAATTGATTGCTTTCCTTTTTCTGTTTTAGAGACAGCGAAAATGCTCTTCGGATGGAGATTTCATATGTTTCGGTGTTTTTAAGATGCCAGTACCCTCAATTACAGTCAAATCTTACTGTCCAAGGAGTCTTTATGTTTCTTAGGTTCACATTGGCTCTCTTGGATTTAATCTAGTAGATGCTCACTTCCTAGTTTAATTTTCAGAGAGTATGTTCATTTTCCTGCGTTCTGAGATCAAAAGGGGCACCGCATGGTAGACTCCACATTTGCCTACAGGTTCCACAAAGTGTCAGTTAAATTCAAATCAACCTGTATTCGCTGTGCCAACTTTATGCCCACTGCTGTGCCAGGTTCAAAATAACATTCAAAAGAGCCTCTAAGGAAATGTTATATTTCCTGGATGCCTAGAGACTTTTGCTCTCTTTAAGGCACAAGAAACAGAAAGGTAAGCACAACACTGTCTTGTTCCCTTTAAGAGCTCCAGCCTAGCAAAGGAACAAGATATGTGTTTTTTTAAAAAAAAGGGGTACTGTGCCAAGTGGCATGAAGCCTGGCAGCGGGAATACCTTTTATACTTAGGGAATACCTTTTATACTTATGGGCAGAGACAGAAGCCATATCTTTCAGCAAGTCTGATTAAAAAAAAAACAAAACAAATAATAATGATTACTTAAAAAAGAAATTAACAGTGAAGCACAAGGTACAGGTTTCTTCTTCTCTACTTCCCCATCTCTGTTCTACCTTTTAAGGCTGCCCTCATAGTTTGGTGAATACTCTTCCAGATCTGTTTCTATGTACACAAAACACATACGCATGCGCACACACACACACACACACACACACACACACACTTAAAGCCCCAAACACACATATTTATATATGTATACAAATATATTTATATATTCTGCCAACATGTAGAATTTAGGTATTACACATCCCATTTATGTAATACACACATGTGTAAGATCGTACTATATAGATTGTTTTACAACTTGTTCTTCTGCATTTAATTCTTTGTTGTCAATTATGACATGTATATAGAAAACTACACAAAATAAACATGTTGTTCAGAAACTAAATTTCCCTGGAGAGCTGCCACCCAGTCAATAAATAGAAAATTCTGAGTACTCCAGAAACTCCCTGCATCCACTGACCCCAACCAAATCATGTTGAATTTTATGTCAATCATTTCCTTTGCTTTCTGTGTAGTTTTACTACCTATAAGGCAGGCAAAGCTCAAATTTGCATGCATTGGCAAATGCCCTGAGGGCTACAGCAGTTTGGTTCTTTAAGCTTCCAGGGACTCTCACTGTTCCTTAGATTACCTTTGATCTTCTGCCCTTTGCTGCTCTAAGGCTGTTTTCTTATACATATTCAACAGTTTGGGTGCTTTTCAGCAAGAGCATTGTTCAAATAACCCGATGGGCTGTATTTCCAGTGACAGAAGTCTATGTCACTTCTCAGTTCTTACCTGTGTCCTAACTTTTTAGGGGTTATAAGAAGCAAACATCCTTAACTGTCCACAGCACAGAGAAATATGCAATAAATGCACAAGGAGTAAAGAGCAAAGGAATGGACATGAGAATGAATATATGGTTACTTCTTCTCTTGATGGGTTGATGGTTTGTTTCTTTGAAGGAAGGTAAGAATGTAGATGCATGAAATGATTTGACATGAAACAGTATGAGGCAATAAAGTAATGTGCTTAAATGAAATCACTTCACTCACCAAACATGAAAAGATTTCCAAGATATACTGTCAAGTGAAAAAAAGAAAGTTGTGGATGGTATCTTTGTAGAAAACAGATCTATCTGTATCTATCTTCCACAAGTGTAAGCAGGTGTATATACGTGCTCACACACATTCTTGTTAATGCACAGAAATATGACTGTTCACGGTTTGTATTTAGACATGTCACCGTGGTTCCCTCTGCAAACTGCGACTGGGAAGCCAGGAGTTATCTTCTCACTTTTAAACATCCTGTGTATTATTTTTACACGAGGCAATGTATTACTCTTATAGGTAAGGGAGAAAATTTTAAATTACATTCAAGGGCAAACATATCTGACAAAGGAAATCACAAAGGGAAAAACGGGTAAGAAGACATAAATTATTAGGGAAGACTTCTTCAAAAAGGTGGGACTGGAAATGGGCCCTGTAGAGCTGGGAGAGTTCACACGGAGAGGACAGGGATGGGGGGAAAGCGGGTGACCTGGATAAGAGCTGTGTCTACGCAAATGTTAGTTTAAGAGATGAGAATGGTAACTGAGGAGGACCATTAGAAGCTCACCTAGCTAAAAGTTAACTCCAGTTTACACTGAGAGATAGGATTACAGGGATACAGCAGAGCCACAGTACAAAATGTGGAATGCCATCAATATTATGAGTTTATCATTGGTTTGATGAGAAATAGAAATCATTACAGGTTACTTGCAAGGTAGTAACATAAGGTAATACCAACCTCAGGGAGTTTTGTGCAGAATGAAATCAAACGTGAAAAATCCCTAGTGATATGTCAAGTGCTAGATCAGTAATTATAGGTTTTATTAGGCAAGAGTTACCGTTTTGGGAGATTATCATGGCATTTTGATACAGAATGCACTCCAGGGACAGAAAGACTCAGGGCAAGGAGATTCCTTAGCAATATAATGCTACTGTAAGAGCCTGCAACTTGAAACATGCGGGTTACAGGAATGAAAAAGATAAAGCCAGAGGTGCCTGGGTAGCTCAGTCAGTTCCGACTGGATTTTGGCTCAGGTTATGATCCCAGGCTCCTAGGATGGAGCCCCATGTTGGGCTCTATGCTCAGCGGGGAGTCTGCTTGAGGATTCTCTCTCTCCCTCCTTCTGCCCTCTCTGAAATAAATACACAGATCTTAAAAAAAAAAAAAAAAAAAAAAAGCAGAAGATAAAGCCAGAGATTTTTCTAAATAAATAACCTATATGGATTTATTTCTTAGATGAAGGGAATGAAAAAGGAAAAGATGATTTCTAGGTTTCCAGCGAGGGAGACTGGTGGAATGATAATGTTCCTGACAGAAATCTACCCAGATCCATGATCCACAACATCTTTGGAGTCAGGACACTCATACCATGTGACTTTCACCTCCTCCAGCTGGCACTTCCAACCCAAAACTCACCACCTAGGGGTTGGAATGTCATCAGTATTATGGCGCTTTGGGGTAACTTCCTTACATTAGTACAAATAGATCTTGAAATATTTTATTTTACTTTTTTTGAAGATTTTATTTATTTGACAGAGACACAGCTAGAGAGTTAACACAAGTAGGGGGAATGGGAGAAGGAGAAGCAGGCTCTTGATCCCAGGACCCTGGGATCATGATCCGAGCCAAAGGCAGATGCTTAAAAGACTGGGCCACCCAGGTACCCCATGTCTTGAAACAATTTAAAATAAAAGGGCACTTATATTTACTTTATTTTGGAAAAAATTTCAAGGATACATTAAAAACTTTTAAAGACAGTGACGCCCGGGTGGCTCAGTGGTTAAGTTTCTGCCTTCACCTCAGGTCATGATCCTGGAGTCTTGGGATGGAGCCCCGCATCGGAGCGGGGGGGGGGGGGGGGGGG
>PITA01000271.1:179623-215979 GCA_004023965.1 Spilogale gracilis | reverse complement strand
GCTTTACAGTATTCCCAAAGTCTCAGTTGGATACACTTTATTGCTTAGCTAAAGGCTTAACTTTAGGAAGAAAACTTCCACATAATCTCTACATAAAATACCTAAAATATTTGGCAGAATTAAACATCTTTACAGTTTAAAATTATCTGTGTTTAGAGCATATTAAGGCCTTAATCACAAAATTATGAAACCAGAAAAGATCAATAAAAAATTAATAACATAAGTGATTTTTGTTTACTGTGTTTTAAAAATTCTTTTCTTTTAAGTGGACTAAGACTTCTGAGGTCCATGATACAACCCTGGGCTGGAGTCATAAGGCAGAGTTTATTATAGCTTTACAGTATTCCCAAAGTCTCAGTTGGATACACTTTACTGCTTAGCTAAAGGTCAAAGGCTTGACGATTATTACATGATACAAAACAAAAATTCAAAAAGCTTAAAAGTAATCTATCATGCTTCAGACTCTCTATACACTTGTCTATAAGGTTACATCTCTGCAGAATATGACAGACTAAACCTCCAGAACTAGTTACAACTCTGGAATGTGATCATGTTTTGCAACGTACTTGGTCAGCATCATATGAAAATCTTGGGAAATAATATATCTTGTTTACTTGCTAATTCTTGTCAGAAAATAACTCATTTAAAAGGCTGTTAAAAGTTCTACATTAGGGGCGCCTGGGTGGCTCAGTCCGTTAAGCATCTGACTCCTGGTTTTTAGCTCAGGTCATGATCTCAGGGTTGTGAGATGGAGCTCCTGCATCTGGCTCCACACTCACCAGGGAGTCTGCCTAGGTATCTCTCTCTCTCTCCCTCTCCCCACTGCACACATTCTTTCTCTCTCCCCAAAATAAATAAAAGAAATTTAAAAAGAAAAAGTTCTACATATTTGAAAAGGTAAAAACAAAGAGAGGGAAGAGGGAGGGGGAGGAAAAGAAAAGAAATCTATTATTCTTTCACAGTAAGATGGGAAGGGAAGGTAGGAGAGGATGCAGAAGAAACAAAATTGGCTATAAACAACTGTTGAAGGCAGATTGCAGACACAGAAGTCTGTCCATTTTCTCCTGTGCCTTCAGACTGAGCCTCGTGGAAATGTGCCACTACGGCATGGGGATTATTTTGAGCTGAAGACAATCAAGGTCCAGAAGAGTCAGGAAGAGGTTTTTACCTTCCACTTAATTGCCTTTAACAATTTTAAAAAGAGGGTCTGGTCCAGAAGAGAACTATCACCAGAGATAACTACAAAGAGTGTAAGATAGGTGTGGTAAGCTGGGGAAAGCTGACAGAGCCTATTTGTTCGAAGTCCTGTCTGTGTCCCATGTTCTCCACACGGTATGACAAATATTTATTTATCAAACATCTGCTCTCCCCATCTCCCTGTGAACTGTCTTCCTCCCCTTTGAAGCCCCAGACTCCTGCCACCTTCTCTTTGGCTCAGGATGGCATATAAGCCTCAACTGCCTGTGTCTGAGTCTCTCATGACTTTGTGGGGCTCCCGCACCTATGCAATTAAATTTGTTCTTCTCCTGCTTAAACCTTTTATTAATCTCCTGTTAATATTATGTCAATTTAATTAACAGACCAACCAAAAGAACCAAGAAGGGTAGAGGGAATTTTTTCCCTCCCCATACGTACTTTGTGTATTGAATGTTTCATAATAAAAAGCTTTAAAAAGGCACACACCCAACTATCTTCTAGCTCTTCAGCTTAAAAAAAAAAAAGCCTACAAAATATTATTAAGAACAACAAAAAATATGCCATCTTGAGAACACTGAGTTAAGATTTCTAGAGTTCCTGGAAGCTTATTTGTCCAACAAGAAAAATTATGCTGGACAATAATCTTAACTATGCTCCTAACACTTGCATAAAGCATTTTCACATATATTATCTCAATTAATCTTCATAATAACACTGTGAGATCTGGTGTATAACCTTCTAATTCATGAAAAAAAATATGAGGCTCAGAGGAATTAAGTGATTTTCAATCATGCATTCATTCATTCGTTCCACAAACATTTACTGAACACCTTCTATGTGTCAGGCAAATCTGTGCCAGGTATTAGGGATTTTAAGACAAAGAAAGTATGAAAATGTGATTCCTTCTTTCAAGAGGTGCTTAATCTAGTAGAGGAGACAGACTTACAGATTTAGAAACAGAATTACATGAAAATGTGATGCACACTACAATGAAGTGTTTTTCAAAAACTTTTTTTTTTAACCATCACATGCAGGAAAAGATACACTTTACCTGGCAACCCAGCGTACAGAACATATGTTTAAATGAATAAAAGTCTGCATGATGCATGTGATATTTTCTAATATACTCTGTTTTCTCTTGCAATAAAATGCTGGTCACAACCTTTGACAATGATGTCACTGTTCACTAGTGGGTTGTGACCTACAGTGTGAAGTGGTATGATCAGAGTTCTGAGGTAACACAAAAGGAAACAGAAATTCTATTCCAGGCACTAAGAAAAAGCTTTCAAGAGGTTGCCCTGTGAGTACTTAACAATTTTAAAGTGACAGAGCTAGAACAAAGGTCTTGAGATGCTTGAGTCACTTTGTTTTTACAATCACTGCTGTTTTAGGCTAGCCAAATACAAGGCAGTAGACTGTGAATCCAGATCAGCTATGGAACAAGCTGTTTTCTTGAAGAGATGTCAGCAATCACATTTACTAAATCCTCATGTGGCGTAGTACTTCCTGTAGATTGGCTCACCCTGCTTCTACCTGTAAAACAACTACAAACATCTTGCAACTATATGGCTTTATTCTATGACTAACAACACTAAATATCTGCTCTCTCAAAAATGCTCTAGAATGAAGACTTAAAAAGCAAGAGATCAGGCTTATATGTGTTAGAATGTAAAATGAGATACTGTCATTTTTATGAACTACCCATCTATACTGTGATTTTGTTCAGTGCTTTAATCCTCTACCTTACAGTCTCAAATATTTACTGTCCATGCAGGGCAGCCATACCTGGTGTGTACTGAGCTCAGAGAAGGAAAAGAGCTAAAGCTGATGGCTCCAGAACTAGTATCTCATGCTGCTGCCCTCTGCTGTCTAAGAAAGACAGGGGCAAGATCAGGGAGACCCAGACATTTGATATGGCCATGCCATTTCTTCTACTAGAAATGTTTCCATTTTTATGTACGTGTTTTGAGAAACTATTTGCCCAATTGCACCAAAGACTCTTTGTGAATTTGACCTAGTCTGTTAAGTGCTTTGTGCCTTTTACCAATTAAGCAAAAAAAAAAGAAAAGGTACTTTCCTACACCAGCATATGATCAACTTACAATAGTACCCCTATTCATTGGGTATTCAATAAATATTCATCAAGGATACTGATATTGATGCTGAATAGAAAATAGACAAAAGGAAGAAAGTTAACTGAATTACATGAGATCTGGAGGAATTAGAGCTGTTTTTCATCCCTATTTCCCCAAAGGGAAATATGCTTTAAATATTAAGGATAAAAGATTTTATTGGCTAAAGGTTGAGAAAATAGTATTCTTTTTTTTTTTTTTTTTTAAGATTTTATTTATTTGACAGAGAGAAACATAGCCAGAGAGGGAACACATGCAGGGGGAGTGAGAGAGGGAGAAGCAGGCTTCCCACTGAGCAGGGAGCCCGAGGTGGGACTCAATCCCGGGTCTCCGGGATCATGACCTGAGCTGAAGGCAGTCGCTTAACCAACTGAGCCACCCAGGCGCCCTGATAAAATAGTATTCTTAATTAAAATCAAACCAAACCAAACCACCCCCAAAACACCAACCAGCATTTGTGCCTTTAATCATGTAATTGTAGGGTCTTAATAAAAGGAAAGTATTTTGGGCTAGGCGTTATAGGTATTAACTCAGTAACAGAGGACTAGCCAGAAGGAAATGAGAACTACACTTCTGAGAAAGTTACTGAAAAGCATAAGCCATTTATAAAAGACATTCTGATCTTTGGATGAATCTCCTTGTTAGAAAGACATGTTCAGGCTTGATACCTCTGAATATTTTAAGGAAGTCTGAATAGGCCAATGAATTACCATCTACAAGGTCTTAAAAAAAAGGATTTTTCCCATTTCAGAATACACAAAAGAGTTATTTTAAGAATACTAACTCTTTAATTTAGATCACCAAGGATAGCATTTCTGTATCTGTAAATATTTAGTTGAGAATCAAATGATAAAACACTAAGACAATCAACTAAAGGTATGTAGCTAAAAATAATACACATAGACTCCTGACCTTAATTTATAATTATTCTTATATGGAAAACAGAACTAGGAGAAAATATATACGAGGGCTCTCTTTTGAGGATAAAGCTGAATTTTACCTAGAACATTAGCTTGGTACGCTTTTACGTCACTACCCACTTCCAACTGTGTATGAAGTACCTCCAAAGGACTGCACTCCTTTAGGCACAAGCTCGGTGTGTCCACAATGAAACTCTAATTTGCTAACTTTTCCTCCTTGTCAATGTTCCCAAACACTCATTCTTAATTAATTCCAGTGACCTCTAAAATAGATATGCACAAGAAAATCCACTGGAAAGGAGAGTAAAAAATAAAATAGTAAAATTTCTGTGCTGGATACATGCTGAAGTAGCATTAAACTACTAAGGGGTGTGTGGTTAAAAAAAAAAAAAGTTGAGACCACGAACCTAATCTAGTCCTCCTCATTGCCTTTAGACCATCAGTCTTCCCAGGGCTTAAATTCTCCCTTTTTTTTTTTTTTTTTAATTTTAGATTTTATTTATTTCTTTGACAGAGAGATCACAAATAGGCAGAGGCAGGCAGAGAGAGAGGAGGAAGCAGGCTCACTGCCGAGCAGAGAGCCCGATGCGGGCCTTGATCCCAGGGCCCTGAGATCATGACCTGAGCTGAAGGCAGAGGCTTAACCCACTGAGCCACCCAGGCGCCCTTAAATTCTCCCTTTTAAATCTCTTCTCTCTGTGTTTACATCTCCGTCCCCACTGCCACTGTGGTAGCCAGACCTGCCACATCTTGCTTGGATTTGTCATAGTTGTCCATCTTGTCTTATTTCTTTTAATATCTTCTTCCAACTCATCCTTCACTCTGCCTCCGCTAGTCAGATAGTATCTTCACTAGTCAGATGTCACCCATCAAAAAAACAGCAATGCCCACAAACACCTAACATAGTTTTCAGAGCTTTCTATACTCTTATCTCAAGTAGGTAAGTAGAATTAAAAACAAAAACAAAAACAAAATAAAAACCGTGAGCTTCAGGCCTACGTTTGAGTGTTAGTCCTGTCTCTTATAGGCTTTGTGACTTTGAGGGAAATCACTGAGGCTTTCTGAGCTTTTATTTCCATCTTTGAGTGTTGTTATAAATAGCTCACAAATTGTCATGTAAATCAAATGAGATTATAGATGAGAAGGAACTTAGCACAGAGCCAGGCACACAATAATTGAGCATCCATTGTTTGACACCCTATCAGCTCTAGGTTCCCGTGCTACTACTGTCCTCTGCCCCATCCCATACACCTGCCCCGTGCCAACCCCACTCCCTAACTCCTGCCCGGCATGTTACACATCAACCTCGCTGGAACATGTGCTGTCTTAAATACGACATGCACTCCCAGCCGCCTGTGGGCCTGATTATACTACACTCCCAGCCTCACATGCCCTTTACTGATTTCTCCGAGGGAAATTCTACCCATGTCTCAAGGCCCAGCTCAAATGTCAACTCTTCCAGGAAGTCTTCCCTTTATTCTACTGATCAGAATTAACCACTTTTCCTTTGTGTTCTCCCTGCACACTGCTTGTGGCTTTATTTTAGTATTTATTTTGAGTCTTACCATTACCATTACACATAACTATGTTTATTTATAAATATATATGTTACCTGCACAAATTATAAGCTTCTTGAAGGCAGAAAGCATGCTTCTCTTCTTTTCTTCTCAGTAATTAACACCTCGTACAAGAAAGGATTTAATTAATGTCAGCTGATTGAATTAATAGATGTATGAAAAAAGGAGTAAATTTTTACCAGAACAAAACACCAACCACCTGTTCCAACTTTTGCAGTAATTTTTAGAAAACAACTTCTCCCTGAAAGATATGCCATTATTTAATCTCCACAATTCATCTTAAATATAAATTTAAAATAACAAAATCACAAAGAAATGACCTAAAAATGGTGCCTTTTGATAGTGCAGACTCAATGCATAAATTATTTTTGAACCACCAAACGGACTTTAAAAAATTATAATATCCATTATTATCAATGGATAGACTGCCAATGGGTATTAATAGAGGGCAATGATTCAAAGAGGAAAAAAATATCACAATGCATTAATAAAGTAGAATATTAGACCTCATCTTAAAATCACGTTTTCAAATATTTAAGCAGCTCATAGTATACTGAGTGAAATAATCAAGACACTGGGCTGATCTCAAATTTACAACTGTACATTTTGCAGGACAAAAAGACTAAGGAAATACAGAAGTTGTTGGTATGTCACTATCTCTGAGGTGTGGGATTACTGGTGTTTTTTTATTTTTTGTCCTCTATATTATCTGAATTTCCTAAAATATACACAAGTATATAGTTAGCAAAGTAATTTTAAAAAGACTGAATATAAAGAAATTATAATTAAAGCTTAGTCAGATTTGTAAATACTTAAAGTGTCTTACTAGCCTGGAAAAGGATTTCCTGATTATTAATATTAATCTCATATATTCAGGTAGACAGACATCATTAAAACTTGAAAATTAATGCCATAGTTTAGAAAATGATATTATGAAAGTCTTCCTTAATTGTAAACAGAAAGCAGAGTAAGTAAGCATTTGACTAGTTATTTGCTAGGCGGCAAAGCACCAGCTCTGGACGGGGAAAGACTCAGCTGGCATTCCAGCTCAACCGCTTGTTAGCCATGTGACTTGTTCTCTAGGAGCCGCAGATCCCCCATCTACAAATCAGGGAAAACCCCCACACTCTCTCGCTGCTACCTGAAGAACAGGTGCTAACACTATTTACACAATCTCTACTACCAAAGTCCAGGAAATGGCAGGTCTTCTCTTGTCTCATGTCCTATGGATCTGGAGACTGTCCACCCGTCTGTCAGATGGATGAGGAAGAGTACAGAGGCTCGCTCTGACTTCGGGGGAACCTAGAAAGTCTGGCGAAGCTTGCTGGATGGCAAAGGCTGATTCTGAAACACAACCTGGGCATGCACGGGTACTTCATATGGCACCAGCCAATGCTGTGAATCTGGTACTAACCACTGGACACCTCTGCAAAGTAGGATGGGGCCGCTAAAGGAAGTTAAGGGGGGTGAGGACACAGAAGGAAGAGAGAGAGGGAAGAGAGAACAAGTTTCGAGGCACAGTGCCATCAAAGGGGCAGAGAGAAGAGGAAGAAGCTAAGGGAGAAAACAGAAATAACCAGACTGTCAAACAGGGAAGAGGGAAAGTGTCTCTTCCTCTCTCTCTTCCCCACAAATTTTTTCCCCTATCCCAACCTCCTCTCCAAAACTGTATTTTTATTCTCAAGAGTAACTCCCATTCCCTCTCTGACAAGTGGCATTCCTTCCTCCAGAGTCAGAAAGTGAAAACCTGGGAAAACACTAATCTAGAGTGGCCTGCAATGCCCAAACTGGTCTCCCAAATTACCAACACCTCCAAGCATCAAGGATGAGCTCTAGGGGCACTTGGGTGGCTCCGTCAGTTAGATGTCTGCCTTTAGCTCAGGTCATGATCTCAGGGTCCTCGGACAGAGCCCTGTGTCAGGTTCCGGGCTCAGTGGGGAGTCCTCTTCCCCCTCTCCCTCTGCGGCTCCCCCTGCTTGTGCTCTCACATGCACACTCACGATCCTTGTCAAACAAATAAATAAAACCCTTAAAACACACACACACACAGACACAGAGACACACACAGACACACACAAAGGATGAAATCTAGAACCGATCCCGTCTACAGATATGAGGTGGTTCAGTGTCGAGAAAGCAGCCATTCACCCCTCTCTTTTCTGTTCCTGGCCATCTCCTCGTCCTTACTTGCACTGTCTTCAATTACAAAGGATCCACTGTCTTCAATTACAGACAACCCACGCGAACGTCCCATGATTAGAATTCACCATCTGATAATTGTATGGTCACCTTCCCCTTCCGGTGGATTTATAAAATGTTATTTCAAAATGTCAGGATTAGACATGTTTAAAAGAAAGTTCACAGAAAGACTGGGGCACAGGAGTATCTAGTTTGAAGTCACAGTGCCCTCAGGGTGGAACCACATTTCTTTCCAGAGTGCATCATCTTGATTATCAACATGGCGGTTTAATGTGTGGAGAAAAAGCTCAAGACAAAATGTCTGATTCTGGTTTTCTTGAAGAAAATGTATGCACTCTTTTTTTCTTACAAATAAATATAAAGTTTGGATTGAATCAAAAGTGTAAATAATTACAAAGTATTATATATGTGGGTGCTAAGTGAGGGCAACTTCGGACTCAACGATACACTTCGATTAAGCTGTAACAAGTCTATTAAAAATTCACCTTTTGGAAATCATTAGTTGAAAAGGTAAAAAAAACTCACAAAACTCATGAAGACTGTACCTGGAAATGCACTCATTCTCTCTGCTTCAGATCCCCCAAGCAGAATGATCATTTGCCTCCAATGGCCCCAAGCTGGGCTGTAGGGGCTGAAAACGGCAAGGTCCCTGCAGATAACTTCAGTCAGTGAGTAAGTACACTTTGCTCCCATGTTAAGACAAAATGCCTTCTTATAAAATAGGCCAAGAAATTAAAAAATACCCTACCAAATAAAAACAAATGTCCCCGAAAGCACACAACGAAACAGAGAAAAATGCCAGGGGATCTCCCTAAAGACGCATCTTTGCTCACTATTCCTTCAGGCCCTGCGTCTCCAGGGGGGTGTTTTACCTAGAGGATATGGGCACAGGGCGAACTGATACTTTCCACTTCTGCTTCTACTGCAGCTATCGGGAACTTGGACAGAGTTAAGGAAGAAACAAGACCAGCAGGCTCTGAATAACTGTTTGGTAGTGGTGACTATAAAAAAAAATATTGTGGGGTTAGAGGTGAATGGAGTTGAAAGGACAGAAAGAGGTTGTTAGAGAACTTAAAAGAGCCACAAGATGAGAGGAGGAACGCTGCCTTCAATTGAAGGAAAGCTTTCCTCTTAGCTGAGCTGTTTCCAAGCACTGCTCTCTGAACGGCAGAACCCAGCATTGGTTTAAGAGCTGATTTTAGTCTCTGAGGTCATGTGAAAGAACATGAAGTCCTCAGACTCAGCTCATTTTAGGGATTAGCACATATAGCCTAAGAAAGATATGCTGGGTATGTGGTAAATCACTCTCAGACTTAGCCTACTTAGGAAGGCACTTTGTTTTAGCAACATGGATTTTAGCAAAGTACTCCAAAGTAATAAGTCCTCTTAAAAAAATGTAATGCTCCACGAAAGAGATGCCATTATCACTGGTGTACTGACCTTCTATTTTCTCTTACTCTTAAGAGTTCTTTCTTTTCCCTCAGTAATGTCAATCAACAAGAGGCAGTTTATGTGATGGTTAAGGGCATGGGCTCTGCAACCGAATTTCCTGGGTCTGAATCATGAACATGAAGTTGGGCAAACTGCTCACACTCCATGAGCCTGAATATCTTCCTTTGTAAAATGGGGATGCTACCATCACCTACACTTCACAGTACCCTGAACAGACCTGGTACATACAGTAAATGCTCAAAAATATGTCAAAAGTTGCTCTTGGTTTGTTTTCCAAATGTTACTACTGATACTGAAGGTCATGACATCCTTGTACCTCGACTTAAAAAAAAAAAAAAAAAGCATATGATGAACGTAGTTAGTAATTTGTCCATCTGCCTCTCCAAGTGAAGACTGTACTTCTTGAAGGCTTAATTTTTTATCTCAAATAATCTCACAAGTTTCTGGCATATAATAAGAGCTCAATAAATGTTTGAGTATAGAAATGAAAGAAAGGAAAGGGCACTTGGGTGGCTCAGAGGGTTAACTCCTCTGCCTTCAGCTCAGGTCATGATCTCAGGGTCCTGGGATCGAGGCCCGCATCGGGCTCTCTGCTCAGCAGGGAGCCTGCTTCCTCCTCTCTCTGCCTACTTGCGATCTCTCTCTCTGTCAAATCAATAAATAAAATCTTTAAAAAAAAAAAAAAGAGAAAGGAAGGAAAGGAACAAAGCTTGGCAGGCCAAATAAGATGAGCAGCTGTAATACTGGTCATATAAGCAAATTCAGATTTAGTGAGCTTTTCCTGAACACCTACTTAATGCTGGGCCCTGCATGAAGACTTGAGGTTAACTTCATACATTCCTATGGACAAGACACATCTACAGAACTGTCATAATAACAGACTGGCCACTGAGCCATGCTGCCATTCATTTAGACTAGACTTCTCAGTTTCCAACCTGAAGAGTGTTGGTTAACTAAAGCTCAGGTTAATTTTCAAATCATACAAGTAACTCATTTAGAGGTCTCCAAAATGCAGCAGGCGAGAGTCATTGAGAGAGACCTTGACACAGGGGAATGCCACACAGGGGCCTGGCATGGCGGTCTCTCCTCTGGATCTAAGGGAGGATGACAGGACCCCTCTGGGATACAAAAACCACCTTGGGGATATTTTTAGCACCCACAGCACCCAGGTCAGAAAGCTCTACTTTAAAGGACCTCTTTAACCACAGAATAAGGAACCACGTTTTACATTCAAGACTTGGCAGTGACTCAATTTTCAAATGTTAGGTTTTCGTGAAATCACCGTATATCTCAGGGAAAATTCAGATTGATCTCAGCTCTTTTATTTTTTATTTTATTGGGAAGAAAATTTTAAGCCAGCATAAATGAATAAGTGGATTTCAGTCTTCTCAAAGGGCTCTCTGGGTGTGGCTGAGATCACTAACTTTGAAAACTTAGCAACACAGGATACATTATGAGTAAGTTCTTCGCTTTTTTTTTTTTTTAAAATAATGATGCTAACTCACCAGATCCTTCTGAAAGAGTCCTTTTATTAATTTCAATGAAGTCAAGTAGAGAACAAGTTGTAATATGAAACTCAATTTATGCAACTATGTTGAAATTCTCTGCCAGAGTTGCATCTCCCAGTGTAAGAATCTTATGGTAAAACAATTTCAAAATAATATCAAGCATTAGGTTAGGCTCCTTTTGGTTTTAGGCTGTCATAGGAAAACTTTCTTTATAAATCACTGAAATCCTAAGGCAAAATGACAGTGCCTTTAAATAGAAAAAAAAAAAATCATGTTCCCACAGTTTATAATAGAAGAGTTGAAAGTAAGCCTCAATTGAAATTATACTGTTAGGCAACTCCAAAAACTAAACACAAAAACATGTTAAAATAAAAGATTGCAACACCATGGGAAAACCATCCTCATATATACTTTTAGAGTCTCAGCCATTCCTGACCCCAGCCCAGATGAGACTAACCAATCCTTTATAGGTTTTCCTACAGTCAGCCAACAAACTGCTCACTCCCTCCTCAGCGCACGGGTTACTCAGGGGAAGCATGCAATACATTTATTTAAAGGGCCAACAGAACTCCCGTGGGTGGGTTTGGTCTGCCTTTCAAAACCAATGAACTTCCCATTATATAACCTTTAATAACAAGAGAGGACTTTACAAGTCATACACCCAACTTAACTACAAGGCAGGTTATGTTACATGCCTCACTGTATTAAAAAAAAAAGAGGAAAAAAAGGAAGAAGAAAAAGAAAAAGAGAAAAAGCTTTCAGGATGGCATCTTGTCAGGTAATGTCAGAAATTTTATGACTCCTACTTGGTAGTACCACTAAGCTCATCTTTATAATGATTTTCAGGAAGTATGATGTTTTTGATCAGAAAAGCCCAAGCATCTAAAACAAAACCTCCATGACATTTTAATAATTCTTTATAAGCTAAAGTAAGTCTTTTAACCACAGGAGAATTCTGAGAATCTAGCTTTTCCAGAAAGCCCAAGAAAAATACTTCAGTTTCACCATTCTAAAATTCATTTGACTTTGAAACAAAATAAACATATTACTCTATTTAATATCGTTGCACAAGCGAATTCACAAGAATGAAATCTGTTCAGAGTTCCTAGAAAAAATGTAGCAATACAGGCTGCCAACTTGTTCAATGTCAAGCTCTAGGCAGTATAGCAGCACTAGCAGTAAATGACTCAGAGTGAGTCACACTTAAGCTATTTTTGCTTTTAAAGTACTGCCAGGCACTGTGTTAATATTCAACCCAGAGTAAATTTAGCCCAACAGGAAAACAAGTGTTTCCATGGCTGCTTCTTCACGGTGTTTATGGTATATATGCAGCCATTAGGCACAGGAATCCAGCCAGATAAATTAAGTAGAAATGATCATCTTTCATTTATATCCAGGATTTGGAACACTGGAAACACGAATTGCAACTTAGGCTATTCTTCCATCTCCTTCTACCTGCCTCTCCAGAGACTAAATAGCAAATATGTAGAGAGTATATACCATTAGTGATTCATTTAAAAGTCTGTGCCATTAAAGTAACTTCAGTGAGTTGTTTGTTCCTGGATTTCACTTGGCTCTGCATTAGGAGGCATTTCTCTGATAGTGGAGCCACAGGAGACTAAAATGCTTAATAAGTATCTAACAAAAACAGTAGAAAATGTGGACTACAGATATCAGATGGAAGCATTATACAGTATCATGTACAGTGAATGGTGTCTGGTAACATGTAATATGAACACTCAGAAGGGGTCCAAAAAATACTGCTTGTGGGAGATGAATGCTTAGCATCTGACCTAGAACTATCTCAATTTTCCAAAATATGCTATTTCTATTACAAATACCCATAGGGTTAAACTTGAGCAGCACAGTGAATTAGAAATAGACGTTAGGACTTTTCACTAATGAAACGCACCTGTTTATAGCTCTTCCCTTCTTTGGCACTATCTATAGCCTTTAGGTTATAATCATATATAGTGGTGAGGTATGTTGCTCAGTAAAAATAGTAAAGCTAGCTATCTCAGCACAGGTTTTCAAAGTAGGATTCATGTACTGGGGTATGCGAATCTTAGAATTTCTATTTAAAAATAACTTTTATCTAAAATATGAGAAAAAGGTTTCACATAATGTACAGACTGTATGCAGATCATGCAGAAAAATACAAAATACTGGGAAGCGTGTGCTACCACTGGTGGGGGAGAACAGTGAAAACTGTGGAGACCCTGCTTTTCAGAACACAGCCTCTAGAAGGAGGGAGCCTTCTCTTTCCCTCATGTTCTATCCCAGTATTTTTTTTTTTTTTTAAACATGTAAATGGTCATTGGCCCAAAGGAGGTATAGGGGAAAAGGCTTGGTCAGCAAGCAACTGGAGAAGACAGAGAAATGGTAATCTGAGCTAGCCAAGTCTGGAAAACAGCCACATAAAGTACCTTGGCACGGCTGTAATGACAAGACAGCTCATACTGACAATCACGCAGCCTAAGCATACTCTGCGTAAAAGCTGACCAGTGCTCTTATCAAGACACCCAGAACCACTAGGACTCCCTGAAAATTGCCATGGAGATTCAAAAGCTATTTTCACTGGACTGTGAAAGCCTAGCACAAGTGTAGTTACATAACCGACATCTTTCAGAACAAAACACACGTTTCTTAGAGAACAAGTGCAAAAGGGGCTCCTTGGTACGTTAGGTGGAAGCTCTTAATATAGTCTCTAACTTGCCTGAATGTCATCTAGCACAGGGTGTGGCAATAGCAGGTACTTAATAAAGCTTTGTGGAACACACAGATGGAATACAAAACTGTATACCCACAAACATCGAATTTAAAACCCATGCATTTTTAAGCTCTGTATCTGTGACCTTTAGGTCCATTGCAGAGGTAACTTTCAGAATCTGAAAGCCCAAGGGACTATAATTTATCAGAATTTTGTGCTTTCTGAGTCCCCTGATCACTGATTTCATTACCTCTACTAATAGCTCTGGGATCCTACCCATCTTTACCTGAAAGCTTACCCTAGTGGAGTATAAAGAGTAGTTACATCTCCATAGAAGGAGCATATTAAAATCTAAGCAGAGGCAAAGATGGGGAGGAATGAATAGCTGAAGCACGAGATTTTCAGAGCAGTGTACCCATTCTATATGTTATAGTAGTGCATACATGATATTCTGCATTGGTCAAAAAGCCACAGGTCACTTGATGCCATAATTTCACTTGGGGGTATAAAAATTCCAAGTAGGGACACAAACAGGTATGTGTATACCGATCTTCATCAGCAGCATTATAGCCTTGAGGTAGAAGCAACCCAAGTATCTACTGACAGATGAATGGATAAACAAAATGTGGTGCATACACACCATGGAGTATGTATTCAGCCTAAGAAAAAAAAAAAAAAAAAGAAAATTCTGGCACATGCTACAACACAGATGAACCTTGAAGACACTGTGCCAAGTGAAACAAGCCAGACACGAAAGGACCAATATTGTTTAATTCTACTTGTATGAATGAGGCACCTATAAGAATCAAATACCCAGAGACAGAGAGTATCACAAGTGCTCACCAGGGGCTGCACGGTCCCTCTCATGGGCACAGAGCCTCAGTGCAGAATCATGAAAAAGTGCCAGAGATGGACGGTGGTGATGACGGCATGAACAGCGCGGGGGTACTAAATGCCACTGAACTGAACGCTGGGAAACAGCTGAGATGGTAAACGTTACATTTTGCCACAAAAACCCCACCATAGAACAGTATCATGAAAAGAGTGAACTCTAAAATAAATGATGAACTTAATAGTACTCTATTAACATTGGCTCATCAATTATAACAAATACACAACACTAATATGCAAGATGCTAAATACAGGGAAATGGCAGAAGGGACGCCTATCAGAAATCTCTCTACTCTCTGCTCAAATTTTCCCTAAAGCCAGAACTGCTTTAAAAAAATGAAGTCTGTTAACTAAAAAGGAAAGATCTAATCAAAGGAGGACACATATTCTGTAGCAAACTCCTTTTTCTCATGTAGTACTCTATACTGTCTCCCCAGAGACTTTTTTCCTTATCTGAGACCCTGAATCCCATCTGCTCAGGCTCCCTGCCTGCTCATTCTGATCTCATTTCATTCTAGTGCACGTATGTACCAGTGTGAAGAGGCCCACATTCTGCATTCTCTTGCCTGTGGGCCCCGGATGTTATTACTATTCCCCAATCTGTCTACCTTGCGATGACCTATGACTTGTCTTGACCTCACTGATTGTGTATATTCTGGCTGGAAGTGACTGGCCTACTAGTGACCCTTGGTACTCTAAACCTTGATACAGTTCCCTAATTCTCTCTACCAACCTTGTGCTATCTTGCTCTACAGCCTGGCCCAGCCTAACAGTAATTAAATCTGAGGAGTGTTGGGGGGATGAGACTAGTATGAAATGATAATACTCAAAACCATTTATTTAAATAGAAATAAGAGGTTTTTGTTTTCTTGTTTTCTTTTCTTTTTTTAAGAGTTCTTTATTCAATGTGAGATGCTTCTCTATAGAGTTCTTTGGGGTAGAATTTCATTCTGCCTCCTAACCTGTGAGTTAATTCTATGTTCACAGGGTGTCCTAAATGGAAAGCGAGAAAAACAAACTCGGATGCCTACCAGGGAAAGACCGTGAAAGTGAACTAGACAGAGGACAAAAGCGAATGCTCAGAATAGTGACTAAGTGAGAAACACAACTCCTGCCTAACTGCATTGGAGAACAACAAATCTCAACACTGCGTGAGCCAAAGAAAACTCACATTTCAGGCTCATGTGACCTGCAGACTTCCAGACTTCTGTGCGATATGGAATACTGGGAGAGGGAAACAAGAAAAGAAAGGGCAAGTATGAGAGCCTTGTGTGGACTCTCCTATTTATGACAATACATTTGAGCTGAATCACTCTATAAAAATGTTTATTTATTAAAATACCAGAGACAAGCTTGGGCCTATGAATGATATGGGCACTCAAATCCCATTTCAGAACAGCTAACCCTTTGGCCAAGTGAGAATGTAATTAGTAATATGACTGGTTTCATGTACGCTGAGATGTAGATAACCCTCTGAATGCTGAGAGGACATTCCTCTATGGGCTGATTTATTTTACTTCCAGTCTCCTCAAAGGGAAAATCATGTGGCAGAGAATAAAAGCTTAAGAAGAAAAAGGGGGAAAAAAAGGCACAAATATCCAAGAATCCTTTCTCATAAAGGGGCCTACTCCCACACAGCCAAGTAAGTTCTTTTCTTTCTTACTCCCATTTTCTACAAGAGAACTAACTATAACTGGTTGTTATTATATACTGCTAAATGCAAGTTTTGGATCAGAAATATTATTACACATTGATCTTGAGATTTTTTTTTTTTTTAGATTAGAGAATGTTAGACAGTAAGCCTCTGACATGAGGTCAATGGAACAAAGCCCCTGCCTGACTACCCTGAGCATTTGACTTAGCAGATGAATCAGACAAAGGCACATGGAAAAAAAAAAAAAAAGAAAAAAAAAGAAAAGGCACATGGGGTACAGGCCTTGGAGATCAGAACACACGCTAGCATTTAATCAAGCCTTGCCTCCTCAGCCAGGGGTTTTGTGCAGTACATACTAAAGTATGCAAGTGAAACCCTGCAGTCAGAAATGTTATTTTAATAAAGGAATTATTTAGATCCTGTGAATCAGTCCCTTCTAGCCTACCATGCCTCTTCACCTGATAACCATCCCAAATTTACAAACTACATAGCACGTCAAAATAATTCATACTTTCGCAGCAATCTTCAGTGGTTTAATACGGAACCGCTGACCTGAATCCTTCCTCCCCTCAAATACTTCAGCCTGGCTAACAGTTTCGCTGCCCACTCTGCTCTTCTCATCTTGTTCTCTGGTGAAGGGGTGTGACACAATAGCTTGGTTATGAATGAGGCCTCCCAGCATAGCTACCTGCCTCTCACCGCCTCAGCTCTGCAGGGGTACCCTGATAGCCCAGCCAAGTCCCTGAGGTTCTTCATGACCCCAAAAGGGTATCTTTTAAGAGAGTCTTCCCACCTTCTCACCCAGCTCTGCAGAGCAGGCCCAGAAAGGTTTTATCTAGGTCTACTAGGAAATAAGCCATAAAATTTTATTGTTATCTTCTTTAAAAAATTGCATCTGTGTTAGCATCTCTAACGAGGTAAAAGTCAATAGCGAATAAGGTGGGTTTGAGCACTGAGAATGATTCATATATATAGTAACAGATGCTAATAATGTTATTTAAAATATTTAGCACAAAGGCAGGAGCTAGTGCAAAATATTTAGAAAGCCATAACCCTCCCTTCTTCAAAATGACGTACATATACAGAGTCTGCCCACTTGGGATGATCAATCCATGAACAGTCACAGAGCACTGCTGGAGACTCCTCCAGGGAGTCGAGACCTGAGGACTGAGAAAAAGCAGACACTACATAATACTGATACACATATAAAATAAGCACTATGATGTGTAAGTAACAGAAATCAATGCAAAGATGCCTAACAAAATGACCATATTTTTCACACCAAAATTTGGGAGTGACAGGTACATGCCTTTGGGACAGAATTGCAGAACCAGGAACTCTCTTTAAAGTCAAGGAATATAAAGTCAATGAAAGTATCAGATTATCTGAGATTACAAAGAACCCATAGCACAAGGGACATCAGCGGAAATATTCTAAAGGATGATAAACAATAGGAAACAGAGTAAGAACAGTTTATCTGGAACATGTAAATAGCAAAGACCCAAAATGTTTTAATTAAACTCGAGTTGGCCAGTATATAGTTAAATGGGCTCTCCCACACTTTGTTGATGGGAATTCAAATTAACATAATCTTTATAGAGGGCAATTTGTCCTCCACAATACAATTAAAAGAAATCACATAGGCTTTGACTCAGCAATTTTGCCAGCATTTTTCTTACAGATATAGACCGAGTTGTGTGGAATTTTGTCTGTACAGTGTAAGACTATTTAGTGCACAATAATGGGTAATAGTCAATTATCCCTATCATCAGGGAACTGGTTAAAAATTATGAGCTACCATGTAACCATTAAAAAGAATAAAGAAGCACTACTTGTACTGATATGAAAGGATATCCAAAATATTTACATGAAAAAAGGCAAAGTAGAACAGCATAGGCAACACACACACACACACACACACACACACACACACACAGACACACACACAGCTATTTTTACAGGAATACACTAAAGAAACAGGTAACACTAACTGGCTCCAGGGAGGCCAAGACCCTACTTTTCACTACACAACCTTGTGTACTTTGTGGATTTTACACCACATGCTTACATTACCCAATCAAAAAGATAAAAACTTTAAAGAGAGGCAGGGAGTGTGTGTGTGTGTGTGTGTGTGTGTGTGTGTGTAAGAAGTGCTGCAGAAAGGAACAGGCTATCTTGAGCAGAGGTGGCGAACAAAGGTTTCCCACAGAAGGCACTCTGAGTGAGATCAGCCCCAAGCAGACAGAAAGGGCGGTGGTTATGGAAGGTTGGGAGGTGCCCCGGCAGCCAGACTGGAGAGGAAGAAAGCAACAAGAAGCCAGTTTTTGTATGTAAAGTGGCTCACAAAGAGAGACGTCCGTCCGTTTCACAGACACTGAAAGCTACTCCCTTTTCCACACTTCTCTCATTGTACCTCCCTATTAATAGGGCATGTGCATGGATGTACAGCGTAACCCAGCCACTTACTCAGTGTCTATTATGAGCCAGGAATTCTGTAAGATACTGAAGTCATAAAACTCAGTGAGGCTTGGCCCTTGTCTGCAATGAGCTCTCTATCTGAAGAAAAATGCAAGACTAAGAGAGGAGAGGAAGAATTCCAGAAAGACCTGACTTTCATAGGAAAAGCAGTGACAGACTAGCTGATGGGCTTTGTATACTGTAAATGCCATTTAAACAGTGAGATACTGCCTTTGATTTACTAAAATAAAAATTATGCTTCTTATATTCTATTATTAATTATACAGTTATGTTCGGCATTTTGGCAACTGGTATATGTCTAACATTGTACAATTCACTGAGCATTAAATAAACGCACTTTAATCAATGCTTCTCAAAACAGTGTGCATTGTTTCAATAGGACAAACGAGAACAGAAAGATTGAAAAGCAAATTTACCTGTCAAAATTAGCAAAGGAATCTCCCCAATCTCTTTCTACCAGCTTAGCTCTTACACAGATCCAGACACACTTGCAGAAAGTACCAGTCGACATTACTCAGTGGGGGGTTTCCCTATTTTTGGTAATTTTGGATTTCCTTGTCGACAGGGGCACACAATTTGTTTCTATTTTTTAAACCAATACAGCACTAAAAAGAGCACTATTCATCGAAAATAAAAAAGGTTCACTGCCCTTATAAAGTAAAATAAAAGTTCCCTACTCAATTTTCCAACCAAAGACACAAATACCTGATTAAAAAAAAAAAAAAATGAAGCCTTGGCACCATCAGAGGAAAAAAAATCTGCCAGCCATCTTCCCAGCATAATGTTTTGTACAGAGTCTTTCCATAGTATTATCTCATGCTCTTTAATATTTGCCACTTTAAAAGGCTCTCTCTTTAATTAAATAATTACCTTCTTGGGAAAACACAACTCAGTCCTAAATTGAGTAGGATTTTTGCCTCTCCACTTATTCAAATTCGACCTCTTCTTCAAAGTCTCGTTCAACACTCATTTTCTCTATGAAGCCATCACCTGTGGTTTCAAAGATCTCTACTTCTCAGGTGTTAATTATGTGAATCACACATCCTGGCAGTTGATCATGTGCCTCCTATTCTTTTCCTAATTCAATAGCGCTCAGTTTATATTTCTCTCCTGGAACTTATTATTTAGCTTTGAATTACAGTGGTTTTAAATATCTGTTTCTCTGCTCCACTAAAAAGGCTAAGTCATTTTCATCTACGTACTATCTTTGATTAGAGCCCAGTCCTTGACACATTAATAATAAATACTTGTTGGACTGAACGGATATAAATTTTGCTCATCCTGTAAGAATACAAACTTCTTGAAAGATTATGCTGTATTTCTTTTTTCTCTGTTCATAAATACTTACCTGAGCACCAGGCACCAATGAGCCACTCAAAGATATTCAACAAATACTGTGTAAGTAAACTAGCTATAGTCTAGTTTTACTTATGTTATCTCTTCAGTTGCTTTGGTATCTGAATAAACATGTCCCTGATCAAACGGATGACTCACAAAAGTGAGGTTACTTCAAATACCCCTTGCTGTTGAGGGTTGCATGTTGAGAAGAGACGGTTAGTAACACATGCGTGCGCGGGAACACACACACACACACACACACACACACACACACACACACACAGCCAGTGATGTTTCAGTAGATAAAATCTGATATCTGGTTATTTAAAATGAACAAACATTTTATGAACAAACAAACTGATGTGGGAGGCTGAAAATCTGGCCACAGTACTTCCGCCTCGGAAGGGAGTATCTTCTTCCACCCCTTCAATCTGGGCTGCCTTGCGAATGCTTTGACCAAGAGTCTACAACTCACACTGTACAATTTCCAAGCCAAGGCCTCAAGAGACCTTCTGCTTCTGTCCTGAGGCTGTTATCTCCCTTCTGCCACTACGTGAACAAACCCGAACTAGCATTTTGGAGGATGAGACCACAGGGAGCAGGGAAACTTGTCCCAACTGAGGATGCCCTAGGTCAAGAAGCTCCAAGCCAATCAGGCACCTGATGGCAGATGGGGAGACAGCCTGGCTGGAGCAGAAGAATCACCCAGCAAAATCCAGTCCAAATGGCCAATCCACAGAATCACAAGCCAAATAAATGGTTATTTTAAGTCACAAAGTTTTGGAGTAGTGTGTTCCACAACAAAAGCTAACTCGCCACCATTTTTTAATTTAAAACTGAACGTTTACATGGTGTCACAATATTAATTTTTATTCCACAGCAGTCTGAACTGTAAAGCCAATGCAAATCATTCCTGCATGTGGAATATTTATTTTTAAATGGTCTTAATGTTCTAACTATGATTAAATGATCAGGTTGTTATCTCGGGGTCATGGGATTGAGCCCTGTGTGAGACTCTGCACTTAGCACAGAGTCTCTGCTTGAGACTCTCTCTCCCTCTCCCGTTTGCCCCTCTGCCCTCTCTCTAGGATAAATAAATCTTTTTAAAACATAAAATAAAATTTACCATTATATGATAAAGCATTTCCTGAACACCTCACTTTTTTGATTAATAATTTCACAAATCTCAATTGCTTCCAAATTTTCCTATTGAATACCATTGAGAAATATCTTTGTACTTATAAAGCATTTGCCTTTTGGATTATTTTAGTAGAATTGATTTCCAAAAGAACAATTACCAGCAAAACATTTTAAAGAGTCTTGACACACATCCTGTACTTTCAATATTCAGTTAACTACAGTTATCTTAAATTATCATTGTATTATCAAAGCTTAGCCTGATCCTCAGATACTTTTGGTGTGTTTCATTAACTACAATGTTGGTATGTACAACCTCTAATGCTAAAATGCTTCTCCCAACCCTCTGCTCCTTCAGGACCTCCTCTTCAACTATGACCTCTAGCCTCCAGCCCACACAATTACCAGAATTCAGCTACAGGCCAATGGCCATCAGAGCAAAAATGAATAGCTCACCACTTCTCAAAGCTTGGAATTTTGAAAACAGAGTAAAACACTTTCTACTTTTAGAGGTGGGGTTATGGGGGAACTTGCTATTCAAGTCAAATGAGTCAGTCAAGATGAGAAAGTCAATGCACTTCAGTCAAGTAGGTCTGTGCTGGCATGTACCATCCCCCAAAGCAGTGCCTATAGACATATGTCATTTTAAAGGACAGTATTAATACCTCTCCAAAGACCGAATTATAAATTGGGTCTTTTAGTATTGGCTTCCACGCTGCACACTATTTAAACAAATAATGAGTGTATTTCCAAGCCATCATAAACATTCTTTTAAATTCTCTTCTTGAAAATAACTGCATATTCTTATCTTCCTAATATTTAACATTAGATAGCCTCCTCCAATTAAAACTTCTCTAAAAGTCCCATGTTATAGATGTGTGCTTATCTTACCTTGGGGAAGACCCCCTGAAGTTAGGGATATCTGCTTTAACACAGAAAGAGGTACTTGTCCTAACCAACTGACAAGAGAGAGAAAGAGCGAGCAGGCAGACAGAGAGACAAAGAGAAAGCAGAGAAAGTGGAATATTCCACAAAGAGATCAACAAGTGTGAAAGTCCACAGGTGAAAGAGAACACAGTACCCTCTGGATACTGCAAGTGTCCATCCAGATTAAGGGCTGGAGAGCAGAATGGTGAGAAAGTGAACAGAAACCTGGTGCCAGAAGGGTCTTCTTATTCTGGAAAGCTAGGGGAGTCTCTGAAAGAGCACGTGGCAAACAACCATGACCCATATCTTAGAATGATCCATCACTTTGGCAGAAACTGGAAGGAGGTAAGTCTGGAGCAGGGAGAATGTGGGAGGTTGAGAGTGAAACTGGAAATAGAGCAGCAGCAGCACTGGGAGCAGAAAGAAATGGAGAGAAGGCTGGTAGAGGTTTTTAGGAATGGGACTAGACAGCACATCTTGTTAATTGGCTGATAAACTTCTCTATGTAGAAGTAATTTTTTGCTTTGGTAATGTAAAACAAAATCACCCTGCTCTGAAGCAGAAAGAAAACACACCTAAATAAACTACTACTATATTTTCTTTACAGTATCCAATGTAAGAAGCGCTGCCAACTTACTAATGTGTGAGGAGGGAAGAAAATGCCACCATGTAACAAGAGAGGGAGGCTGTTAAGGCTGATGGTTGAGGTAGGAATGAAAACCTCTTGAGTCTAACTTGGAAGTTTCCTGTTTTATGCAACTGAAATGAAGTCAAAGAAGGGGACTCTCCTCCCCCCAAGGAAAAAGGAAGAAAGTACTTTCCACCAGTAAGCACTCAATGGCCAAAGTGGGAGAGGGAAGTTGCCAGAAAGTCTGAAACGCCTCCTGCCAACTGGCAGCCACACTTTGGACCTAGACCATGGCTGTCACCCAGGTATACTAGAGCAATCTTGGTGAAAGCAACGCCACACCTTACGCCATCCTCTCATTCCAAGGGACAAGCGTGTGTCAGAGTATTTGCTGGGGAATATCTGTCCCCTGGAGAAAAAAAAAAAAGGTCCCATGAACGAAATTTAACTCCCTTTTGTGGTCCTTCATTCATTCCCCAAATCCGCATGAAGCACTGGTTCTGGCCACTGCAGACTGTAGGCTGACAAGTGTGTCTCTCACTGAACCAATATCCTAACCAAAGTGCATAACAAAGACCAAGGAATCCCACAGTAAAGAAAATTGATGAATTCACCTGACTCTGGGATCTTTATTAATTTATTAAAAAAAATTAACTGACTGCATTTACTTTGGGAAAACTTACTCAACACTTTTCATCACCCTTCTATGTCGCTTTCTCGTTTCTTCCCCAAAGTTTTCACGTCAAGCTCTAAGACCCTGCAATCGCTGGTGGTCAGTTTCCTTTTCCTCTCAGTCCCAAGACATTCATTATTTGCCTTTGTTCCTTGAACCTACTACAGCGTTCTGCATGTAGGAGGTTAACTGTTTATTTAAAAAATGTAATTTGAAATAAGTCATCGGGTGATTTATTAAATAGGTTGGCTCAAAAAGCAGAGCCGATTTTCTCCAGAGAAATCTAATGTATGTAAAAGAATCCCGAATATTTTAAAGACCCATGCAGCACATAGGGATAGCTGCAGGTCCATAACATATGCTCCATTATATTTGCTCATGATGAATATATTTCACCAGACACAGGACGGTTCGTTTTGTGAATAGTGCAGTTCTTGACACTTCCCTCTCTGCATCCCTATCAAGAAAAGGTTGCCAAAACCAATACTGTACAGAAAGTGATCTGTTACCTTATCAACATGTTTTTTTGTTCATACCCTTGTCGATGAATATTACTTAACTACTTGACAGTCCAGAATTTTATCCTTCACTTAATCTCTTAACACTTTAACAAAATGACTAAAATAATGAGCTTGTTCCCTTGCACTTGAGGATTTATGCCAAGTCCTAATAACATAAAATGTATATCCTTTAAAATTAAAAATTATTGAAGTAAATGCCTTTAAGCAAGCTAAAAAAAGATCAGGTAACTAATATATGAGGAGTATTTTACAGCTTACACATCACTTCCACTTTTCATTTTATTTTTTTATTTTTTTGACAGGGCATCCGGCCACTCCCCCGCCCCTCGGGATGGGCGAGATCAGACGACCCCACAGGTGATATGATTTCATCCTTACACAACTCCATGGGCTAGGAAGCATTATTAATACTACATTACCCATACTTACTTTACATAAAAGTAAAATTCCACTGATTTGACCAAAAGCACAAACTATTACTTGGTTGTGTAAGAATCTGAATTTGTATTTTGATTCTAAATTCTAGGATCTTTCCGTGGGTTGAACAAGTTTCTGTTCTTAACACTGTTATCAACATACCCAGGTGATGAGATAAATGAGTTTAAAAGTTATTAACAGGATTTCATGACTAATATAAATTTTTAACAAATATAAGGACAGTACTTAAATATAACAAATACACAAACATGATTATTAAGGCAATCAATTATGCCTATGAAGGTAGCTTTCAGAGCTATAAAGAACAGGAGTATTATGGATATAAGCAGATGATAGCTAGGTGCCTAAGATTAGACTGTAAACTCCATGAGCACAGGGACCTGTGTATTTTGTTCACTGAGGTATGTCCAGCATATGCAATAAACACTTGCTGAACAAATGAAAATTAAGTATAACATGGAATATAAAACTGAGGTTCTCAGATACAGAAGAATAAAGTTAATTTCTATTCAAAGCCAGGAGACCACGTGCAATCTAACTCATTAGGTAATTACTGAGTAACCTGCAGGTAGATGCCTAGAACCATGCTGTGCAGATGGCTCTTCCCTTGTAGGTAATAAGCTACATGAGATCTGGAATTACAAGCCAGACCTGTATCCTCTGGAGTGCCTGGCTAAACAACTTTTAGTAGATTCCCTAGGCCTGAAGCGGTGCCTGAAAATACACATTTTTAATAAATTTCCAAGGAACCTTGATGCAGGGGTGGGGAGCACACTGGCAGAATGACTGCTGTGCACCATCTACAATGTTTTCTGAATTAAAGAAAAAATGTAAGAAATACGTGAAAAGAAAAACATGAAAAATACGAAAAAATTACATATAAAAGGAACTTCATGCTCAATATCACTCGTCATTAGAAAAACATAAATTAAATCCATACTTAGTAAAATGGCAAAAATTAAAAATAAAACTAAAACAACCCAAGTGCTGGTGCGGATGCTTGGCCACGACAACTACCGCCACACTGCTGATGGCAATACAGGACCATGCGCCGTATGAGAAGAGTCTGTCAGTTTCTTGAAAGTTAAACATATGCTTACCACACTAGCTGGCAATCCCATTCATCCAAGAGAAATGAAAACCTATATTCACATTAAAATGTGCCCACGAGTGTCTATAACAGCTTGATTTATAAGGGCCCCAAACTGGAAATAACTGCAATGTCCTTCAGCTGGTGAATGGATGAACTATGATACATCCACACAGTGGAAGACTACTCACAACACCCAGTGCAACAAACTACTGATATTAACAACACTATGGATGAATTTCAAATGCATTCTGCTCAGTGAAAGATGCCACTTAAATAGCTACACACTGTATGATTCCATGTATGCAACATTCTGGAAAAGTTAAAACTATACAAAGGAAAAATAAAAACACAAAACAGTCACTGTCAGGGGCTAAAAACGGTGGTGGTGGGGTCGACCACAAAGGGCTGCCCATTATATACATCTTACTATTATAAAATTGAAATCACTGCAACCTCAGGAATTAATAACTTGACAAGATAATTATTTTCTTAAGTATGATGTATGTCATCCCCAGGACACATGATCTGATTTTCCTACTCTAGGTTCAGATTGCTTTCTGAGCACAGATGGCATCACACTCTCTCAAAAGCCACGAGGAGAGAAACACCCATGGCTCACAGTTTGTGTTTAAACTTACTGCTGACTCATTTCGCCCTTGATAACTGAACCTTTCTCTCCTAATAACTTTAATTATAGCCATCTCTCATCCTAAAGCTTCCCGTCTCCTTGGGAATGTATCTGTTAGCCTTGTGACCTCCTGACTGTGAGACACTGGATAAATATGTCACCTCCAGGATTCAGTCTGCTAAAAACAGAGTCTGCGTTTTTTCATGCATTCTGCTCTCACACGTGGATGTTGTGAAGATTGGGAGAGATGATGTACGGGCATGGGATTACTGTTCTTATGCTTGAAATAAATTTCATGGAATTTGTTCTAAACTTGTAAGTACAATAAATACCCTACTCCTCTCTGCCATATAACATAGCAACTACTCACACCGGAAACGGCATTCTTAGTCACTGTTTCCTGAATGTATTGCCCAAAACCATGGGATCTGGCAAAGTGGGACCCAGTTCTGAGTATCAATTTGTAACATACTTTGTGAGCTCAAGTAAAGCACTTACATTCTGTGAGTTTCACTTCAAGTACATGTTTCTTTAGGGGGTACTTTGAAGGTACCACGACACACACATAAATAAATTACTATATAATGTCTGGTATGATTCCTACTCTCTGCTCTCTACATACAAGTGACCAAGCAAGAGATTCACTCTCAGCAGGATGTAGCAGATTCCCCCAGTGTCATCAGAGTACATCAATGCAGATCTATGAGCTGGGAGATAATTAAACAAACTGTTCACTACTCAAGAGTCTTATGAAAACTCAAGTCTTCAAGAGATGAATGAAATGCCTGAATGTAGAGAAAAGAAGACCAAATAGGTGTGTTTCATTTTTTGCTTTTTTTTTTATTGTTACTTAAATTTTTTTTCCAGTGTTCCAAGATTCATTCCCCATTCCCCACACCCAGTGCTCCATGCAATAGGTGCCCTCAGTATCCACCACCAAGCTCTTCCATCCCTCCACCCCCCACTCCAAGTCCATCAGTTTGTTTCTGTGTCCAAAGTCTCTGCTGTTTTGTTTCTCTCCCTGGATTACCCTACTTCCCATTTACTTTCCTTCTCCTACTGTCAAGTATCCCATGGTTTCACTTACTTGCGGTGCATAAGGGATAATGAATAGGTGTGTTTTAAAGAGTTGGTATGGTATACAAGCAAAAGAATATGAGCTCTGAAGTCACCTCAACCTGGGTCTGAATTTCAGCATTTATGAGCTTAGGGAAGTTATATCACCTTTATTTATGTATTTTCTAATCTAGAATATGGGTATAGTTACCTTGTAGGGTTGTGAGAAATAAACAGTCATGTACATAATGGATGCAGGTACCCTACCCTGTGTGTAGGTAGGCACTCAAACAATGCTTGTAGTCATTAATTAATTCAACAAGCACTCATTAAGTATCAGTAATATGCTAGGTACTATATGAAGCCCGTCTATCACTTTCACTATTTCCCAAAAAGACTAGGTCATATTTAAGATGAGGGCAGAGCAGATGGTGTCTTTGTTGCTTCATATAAAGGGCATTTCTCACTGCCAAACAGCTCCGACAGCTTAATGCCCTGACTAAAACATCACAACAGAACTGATCTAATTTGAATTAACCTTTTTTCTTCTTCACTTCTTCAATTATTTATTTGATTCTACAAATCTGCCTTAATATGTAAAAATTCCTGGGACGTAACAACTTCATGAACTAGAAGAGGTGGGATGGCTACACCTGTCTCTAATGCTGTCTTTTTATCCCTGCCATTCCTGTCTTCTGGTTCCACTGTTTTCTGGCTTTGTAACCTTGGGCATGTCACTCACCCTCTCTGAAGCTGCTTCATCATGAAGACGGGAATGGTACCATTTAGCTTTACTGAGGCAAGTAAGAATGTATGGGAAAGAAAACTGAAATGCGGGGTGCCTGGGTGGCTCAGTTGGTTAAGCGACTGCCTTTGGCTCAGGTCATGATCCCGGAGACCTGGGATCGAGTCCCACATCGGGCTCCCTGCTTAGCAGGAAGCCTGCTTCTCCCTCTCTCACTCCCCCTGCTTGTGTTCCCTCTCTGGCTGTGTTTCTCTCTGTCAAAGAAATAAAATATTAAAAAAAAAAAAAAAGAAAACCAAAATGGGTGGTAAACACAAAGGAAGCAGAAGGGAGGAAAAACAAACAGAAAGGAGTCAGAGACACTAACTCAGAGAAGAGGAAGAGGGAGGGAGGCAGACAGAGAGGAATAAAAAATCTGCATAGGACAGAAATCTCACTCAATGGACATAACCCCTCAGGTCAGGGATGTAATCCGGCCCGAAAAAGTCAAACTCTATTGTGAAACTTATGATTTTTAGTATTTCCCAACAATTAACAGTCGTCAGCAAGTAAACAGTGACAGCGTGATCATCATCATCAAAGAAAACATGAAAATCAACTGAGGGCCACAGAGATGATAAACCTGTCTGCAGAAGAGCCAGCAAACTTAAGATTTTATTAAATGCTTCAATGTTCTAAGCAGTCACACTTAAAGTGAGCCATACTTACTTACTTCCTAAGCACAACGCTACTGTGCCACTGAAAACCATGTATTACCACCTATACCGTGCCTGTGCACCAACATGCAAATGGTCATACACACAACATCACTTACGTTCAATTTCCGAGCAACCGGAAGATTTTCAAAGAACATAAATTGCTAACCATTGCTGATTTTAGATCCCAACCTAATGAATGCTAGTTTTCTTCTTCTTTGCTACTTTACTAATGATGTATGAGTTTTATCATCAGAATGCCCTTCTTTTTTCTAGTTGAATAACTCTGTTCTATAAATATTAACCAAACTCTGATTATATGAGAAACAAGAGGAATACAGGGATGATTATGAAACCATTCCTGCCTAGAAGGGTTCGGGGCTTGTGGTTATTGCAGGCCAGCAATGCACATTGTTTGGTTAGATGGTTATATCATATGACAAAGAGATTTATGTGTTGAAGAGGATCAGGATCAAGTCAGGTTGGTCAACATTGCCCAGTAGAAATGCACTCAACATATTTCTAGGCATAGCCAAACATTTCCCCTCTTGGCACCACCTGTGCTTCTTCCTCATCTCTTTCCTTTCAGGTTTCAACACTCACACATGCTCTCCACCAACCTTCGAAGGTGCTAGTCTTCTCCATAACCCTACTGCTCACCTGCATCTGGGTGAGGGGCTCCCACCCTCAGCCCCTCATCACAAAATCTCTATGGACTTTGCAAGAGAACCCACTCCCAAATGATGTGAAATGCACAACCTGGCCTTAGTCTGGAGTTTCTCAAAAGCAAGGCCACTCATCCTTCTCTGAAGAAATCAGAGTCTACTGTTAAATTGGCCAAATCAATGTTGATGCTCCTCATCAAGTGTCTAAAAAGGAACCAAGAAAATGGCATTACAATAAAGTAAAACCAAAGGTCACAAATGGACAGTTTTGTTTGCACAGTGTTTTAAAAATCTACTAATGGAAAAATTAGCAGCTAGAACATGGGTTTCCCAAAAGAACCTGAAGATCTGTCTGGCCACAGCGGGTCCACACCTATGCACAGCAACAATGGACAGACATGGTGGCAGGTTGTCTCCTTTAGAGGGGTGATAAGCTCTCAAGTACATGACAGTTCTCCTGAATATTCTTGTGATCATCAGGACCTGTGCTGTAGAGAACTCTGTGCTTAAGACATCAGGCTGGAGTTCAAGGACTAGAGCAGTAAACAAAACATCAAGTCCCTACCCTTGTGGAACTGCACAGTGGTTTTGAATGGAGGCTGAAGGAAAGGGAAAGCAACCCACCAGGAATAGTTAAGTAAAGGTATTCTAATGTTCAGGAGGAGCTCCCTACTGAATGGGCTGAGGAAATCCTTCTGGGAAGTGAATGGCCATTCCCCAGTCTATCAGTTTTGACATTTAAATGAAGTGTGGTTAAAGTGAAGGTATAGAGTTGTTACCAGACAATTATGAAATCACAGTATAAAATGTCACCATGACTGAAAACGATTTCTAAGTTCACTTGTGGATTCAATTATCTCCATATCTTAAATCTTACCTATCTCCTATGTGACCTAAATACCCTGTCCAAATTTCTGGTGAATGTCTTCTGATTAGCAAACATGCATGGGAAAAAAAAAAAAAAAGCTCACTTTTACTCTAAGCATTTAAATGCATCAAAAGAATTATATTTCATATTAGATTATTTTAATACTAAAGATCACAGATTCAATCAATTCTATTTTTGATCACAAAGTGAAGCCCTTATATTTCAAAGGTTTCTAAATATCCAATTATCTTCTAATGTCCTCAATTTCTGCCTTGCTGAACTGCACTATAACTTCTCATGCCTGCTAATTACATAATAGGCTAATGAATAAAGGACAGCAGAAAAGGAAAGTTTGTTTGATGACTTGAGAAAGTATCCATACAGGGCTAGCTGCACATTCTAATTAAGTTTTCCTGATGCTAAAGTGCAAGACACCATAAGTTGGAATTGTGAAGACACTTAAACCGTCAAGGAAGAGAGAAATTACATGAACATATTGTTTAGATAAATTAAAATCACTTTATCCAAGAAAGTATGGTTATTATGTCTGCCTTGACCCAAATCATATTGTTGGTTTCACAACTTGGGTTACTTAAGAGCATGATTCGCATTTAGGGAAATGGAATCCTTTGAAATTGTTCCCATCACCACCACCAAGAGTAAAAATTACCTTCAGTCAATCTTGATTTGTATGCCTCCAAGAATTACAACCAAGAAAAATGGACACCAGCAGGCAAACCAGGCTACACATTCAGTGGCTCAAACCCAGGTCTCCTGGCTGCTAAGCTCATATTCTTTCCACTACACTCTCCAGGCCCCTTCTCAACAATAACGGAAATCTAAAACAAGCTTTCAGAGTTTTCAAAGATCTACCATTTCATCTGATCTTGGTAATAATTTTGGAAAGCTGGCACAGAGAGAATACCTCTAATATACAGGATAATGGGTCCCCAGGTATGGTATTTATAGAAAAATTTAAAGTTAAAAAAAAAAAACAAACAAAAAAACCTGCCCTTGTTTCTGATTGTGGTTTAGATCATGGGTCAATAAACTGTCCCAAGAAGTTGTATCTAATGCCTGGTAATATCCAAAGACATAAATAACTACTAAAAAAATTACTGTGTGCAATTTAAGTACATTACCTTTTGAGTAGTATCTTTAAATGAATACAGCATCCCTGTTATGTTTATATTCTAGGGACAGCAAATACCAGATATGTGTAGTCTCCCTCCTCTTTCCCATCCACCGCAATCCTTCAGCATACTCTTTCCTGCTGGGCCGCAACCCAGCCTCTGAATCGTACTGGACACAAAGCTCCACACAGCCCCTATCAACTGACTGGCAATATTAATGACAAATAAAACCTGCATTTTCCCATTCTGACTCTTGCCCATGGTGTATAACAGAAACAACAAATGTTTCTTGCATTTTTTGTTATTATTAATTGTTCTCACATTATTTCATATGTATACATGTCTTTTCCAAGTACAGGACTCTGCCTTTTATTTATCTTAGAGCACCAAATACAATGATTCATAAACAGCAGTCTCTCCAAGTGTTCTAAATGTACCTAAGACAAATGTATACTATCTATGGAAAAATCTAAAGTTAAAAAAAAAAAAACAAAAAACCACAAAACCCCCCAAAAGCCGTCCTTGTTTCTGATTATGGTTTAGGCCAAAGGTCAGTAAACTTCTTTTCTGTAAAGAGCCAGATAGCAAATATTAAAAGCTTTGTTTGCCAGATGGTCTCTGATATGATTACTCAACTCTGACATTATAGTGTAAAGCACACACAGAAATGTGAAAACGAATGAGTGTGTCTACAATCCAGTAAGATTTTATTTTGAAATCTGAATTTTATGGAATTTTTCATACATCACAAAATATTATCCTTCTCTTAACTTTTCTCCAGACAACTTAAAAATGTAAAAACACCATTCTTGGCTTTCAGGCCACAAAGAAACAGGAGGCAGGCTGTACATGGCCCACAGGCTAGATAGCTTACTGATCTCTGGTTGAAATTTGTGGTTCTCCAAATGAGAACTTCGGGTGGTCTGCAAGATCTTTCAGCAAGTCTAACCACCTATGTGTGGGGCCAGAATTTCTCTGTAGACTTCAGGCAGAACAATGTTACACCACAACAGACTGAGTGCAGAAGCAAATATGAGGCTCCAGCTGCTTTCCATTAAGCCAGAAATTGAAGAGATTTGCAAAAATGGAAAACAATGCCACACTTCTCACTTATTTTTCTTTATGTCAGTAAAATACATAGCTGTATTTCATAATCCTCTTTACAGTGACATGTATGGGGTTTACTACTGATTTTGAAAATGGATTAATAGTTCTGAAATTTCTCAGTTTTGACTTCTAATGTGATAAACATCAATAGCTACAACTCATATAAATAAAAGCTCTCTGGAGGCCCTCAGTAAATTTTAAAAATGTAAAGGGATCTTGAGACCAGAGAGTTGGAGAGCCAGCTGTCCAGCCGCAGCTGAGTTAACTTACTCCTGCAGCAGGGTGAGCCGGGGTGGCTTGCAGGCCACTTCCTCAGACCCTCTGATTTCAATCTGCCTCTTGGCCTCTCCCCACCAAAGAGCTTCCTAGCATTTCTGGGACTGGATCCTGGTTTCGGCAAAATTTAATCCCATGCCATTTATGTTTGTGTAAATAAAGTTGGGAGGAGCGTGGTGGTGTTTTCATGAAAGAACTCTTCAGATAACAGACCAGAGAACTGGTTCAGCCCTTACTTTGCCAAAAGCGGCAACAAGAAGCAAGACTCTGTCCCTGGCTTGTAGTTTCCAATCTTTAAAAAAACAAATAAATAAACAATAAAGTAAAACAAAACAAAACTGTTATTGCAATTCCTCGCCTTCAGAATGTATCTCAAAACAAACATTCATTGACTCCTGTATAAGTCCTAGTCCCTCCGACATGGCCCCACAGAAACTGTGGGCTCCTGATGCTAATCAGCTTCCTCACAGCAGCATTCCATCTAAAGCAATAAACTCCATTAGACATGGTGCTAGTTTGACAATACTAATTAACGCCCTAAAAAAAACGCATTTTTGCAAGTAAAGTATAAACGCCTTATAGAGCATTCTAGGAGGGTATTAATATTTTGCTTGTTCTGTCATTTGAGATTTAAAAACTTTTTAAAAGAATATTTTAGGAGAAACAAAAAGAAAGTTACCTTAATTTTAGTGTTATCATATATAGGAAAACCCTATATATGGAAGCATGTCTTTCAATATAAGTTTACTTTGTCATAAAGTTTAACTGTCTATCCAAATAATGCACAGTACTGCCAGCCTGGGGAAACTGCCTCCACCCCTTTCCCCCTGACCATTTTAGAGAGAATTAAAGAAATAATAACCATGATTCCTACATTTGTCATTTTGTTGAATTACAATCCTTCATAAGAAAGTGTTCCCTCATGAGCACATAATCCTAAAAGTCTTTATAGTTTTCTCTTATGAAATAATAGCTTTGTAAACAAGGGCATAAGAAATTCGTATTTTTGGATATTTATCCTTCTATCTATATTATCACATATCTAAAAAAAAATCAAAAATTATGGTTTCTGATGTAATTTGTCATTATTGGCTCCACGCAGAAAAATGAAATACACTTAGCTATTCCAACCCACATCTAAAATTGAAATTCACTAGCATCTTTAAGATCAGGAAGACACTAGCAAATTGTAACATTACCTGTGTGGGAGATTATTACCCATGCGAGGGTATCATGCAATTTATATCAGAAGGATTGTGGTAGCTGTGATGTTCAAAGAAGAACAAAAACAGACGAAAACAGGGAGAAATGCTTACTGTATAAGTTCACATAAAAGCAAAAGTCTCATCATGATTGCAAAACATTCTAAATTGTGAAACTTAAGTTACTTGTAAAATAGACAAAAGTAGAGCTTCTTCCTCAGTCATTTTTTGAGACCTCAGCATCAATTTAAAGAAAATGCTTATATTTAAAAGAAAGCTTATTTCAAAATGTGAATCCTTACACTAAGTACAAATAAGGACAAGAAGGAAATTTACATCTCATATGACAGCGCTCCATGCGTATGCAAATGAAAATGAAGGGAAACTGAAGTTAACAAAAAAGTTAGTTGCTTCACTAGTGAACTCTAAGAGTTGGGAGCCTAGAATGGCAACTCGTGCTAATGTAAAAATGATCAAAATTACATAAAATTGAAGGGGAAAAGAAAGGATGGATTACTTCACTGTGTAGAAAAGATCTGCTTCTGTCAAATACTGTCTACCAAAATTTTTTTGTGGGGCGCCTGGGTGGCTCAGTTGGTTGAGTGACTGCCTTTGGCTCAGGTCATGATCCTGGAGACCTGGGATTGAGCCCTGCATCAGGCTCCCTGCTCAGCGGGAGGCCTGCTTCTCCCTCTCTCACTCTCCCTGCTTGTGTTCCCTCTCTAGCTCTGTTTCTCTCTGTCAAATAAATAAATAAAATCTTTGAAAAAAAATTTTTTTTGTATAAGGAGTCATTTGTCCCAATCTCACCTTTAAATCAAAATTATGTTGGAATCACAATCACATAGAATTTATGCTACCACAAAAGACAGAAAGGATCAAGAGGATCCTGGTCCATATTTGAGAAGAAAAAAAAACTAGTTGGAGAAAACACTGCTACTACTACTGCAAAGCAGCAAAACTAGAATTCAAACTGGTTTGAAAAGCGTGGCACAGCAGTTTAAAACTTGAAATACACTGTTGCTATTTTAATAAGAATAGTTCCACTTTAATTTCCCAATTCCCCTCCCCAGCAGTGGGACAACACAGTGTCACTTTGTCAAGCTGCTGGGGAATTTTCTTAGCACTTTGTGGAAACCGTTGGCTTTCAGAAATGGACAGGCTGATTTGAACTAAAAGTCAGACAGAATATAGAACTGCAACAACAATAAAAAGCAATTTAGAAAGAGGATCAAGCCAAGCAGATAGGCAAACTTTATAAAATCACTCTTCTGGGGCTGTTTATCAGGTCAGTTCCCTAATTTCAAAAAGCCAAACCAAAAAGCAAAGCATGCTGACTTACATTGCTTCTTTAGTTCTTTCAGCTGTTGTTTAAACTGTACAAATTTTGCATTATTTTGAAAGTCTGCATCACAATTCTTATTCTGTAAAGCCAAAAATTTCTTCTCCACTAATAATTTAAGATCTGGTATTTTTTCTGGACGTTCTTCTTCTACCTGAGGAAGACAATACAATTATCTCAGTTAAACGTTACCATGACACCATTCTGTAACATTATTTTTTATCTCACTTCATAAAAGTACAGTGAGATAGAAAACAGAGTCCCAACAGAACCAGTGAGGCTGACTTGTTCCAGGACAGACTGCTGGTAAACAGTGGGGGGAGCCATTCATCTAGTCCACTCATCACTTGCTTATACCCTCGCTTGGTGCCCTGCTAACTCACTGTCTCCTGAGGACTACAAGGGAAAAATCTCACACCAGCGCAATGTTGTGTGCCGTCCAACTTCACCAGAACTTGAGCCTCATGGCTTCCTCCTTTCTGACAGGTCTTCTCAGTCCCCCTCCTACTCCCCAAGCGCTGATTCCAGCCTTCATTCTCCTCAGGGCTCCTCTGCTCAGGCTCTCTGTCCCAGTGCGGGACAGTGGCTCAGACTTCACAAAGAAGTTTGAGGCTTTAACCTTGAATTTCACCATCTGCTACCACAACTACCAGTAAGTGTCCCCTGTTCTGTTCAAAGCTAAACTCTCAGTCTACATTCCTCTTGCTGCCCCCAATATTTTATTATAAAAGTTTCCAACACGTGGCAAAGTTGAAAGAACTGTATCTTGCGATTAACCTACCTCCTGCATGCCACAATGAACACTTTGCTATGTTTGCTTTATCACCGTATCTGTTCCCTGTTTTCCTTTCTATCCTCAATCTTGCTTTCAAGTTCATTCTTAATCCCATCTTTTTCATCTGTCAGAACAAACTTTCCCCCCTAGAAGCTTCCCCCCCACCCCAAAACCTCTAAGTCAGCTCTTTACTGCCAAATTTAACAATAAACAATTTCCTCTAATCCCTGCCCACTCCCCTCAGTTCTTTTCTCTTTGTAGTCCAGCTCCTTGGAAAAATTCACCTGTACCACACTATTTCCACTTCCTCAACCTCAAACTTTAGCCCCTGCCATCAGGCCCCTGTCCCCTGCTCCCCACTCCCCCCCCTCCCCCCGCCACCCCACTTCAT
>PITA01000271.1:160430-179523 GCA_004023965.1 Spilogale gracilis | reverse complement strand
ATGCACTCTTTGAAAAATGTGTGATTTATCACTGTGTTTGCCAGCACCTGGCATGTAGTAGGCAGTATTCAATATACATACTCGATATATTTCAAGTGAATTAATCTTACATACTCCCAAGTATACTTACCCACTAAAACCCCACAACTGATTGACTTACCATCATTAACAGAGTATATAATTTCTCAGCTGGAAGACAACTTAGAGGTCATCCAACCTTGATCTCTACCTTCCTCAGTCTCATAAATAAATAAAACAATATAGTAAGAATTAAGTGACTTGTTTTCTATAATCCAGTTGGTTGGAGGCAATGTAAGATAGATACAGAAAATTCTTGCTTTTGGTTCCAGTCAATGGAATATACCTCATCTCTCTGAATCTGAGTATCCACGCATATGAAGTCAAAAGATTACCTGCAATTTATGTTTCAATCACCCTTTGTTATGGAAAAAAGAAATATATAATCTTCTTTTGTTTAACTGCTATGGATTTGAAGTAGCTAAGTCAAAAAGGAAAATTAAGCATGAAACAAAAAAGGCCTAAATGTATATTTATAATACTGAATATAGAAACTAACTACCTTCTCATCATACGGACGATATTCAACTAGTGCTGGACCTATCATCAAAAAGGGTTGTGAAAATATGGAGAGATTTTAATGACACATCTTATATATAATTAAAAATTTAAAATAAGTCCTATAAGGCTAAAGAACCAATAAAGCTCAGTTTGGAAAAGAGAAGGTAGAGAAGCAACTTAATAATGCCTCATGTCTCAAGAAAAAGAGCTGTTATACATGATGACTAGCTATCTTCCATTTCTACTATGGATAGAACAAGATAAAACAAGTTCAAGATCATAGCATGAAGTTCAGAGTAGATATAGAAAATAAATTACAAGTTCTCAGAAAAGAGTTACAGCCTCTCTTTCTGGATTTATAAAATGGACTCAGATCCACCTGAGATGTTAATGATGATACTACACACAGGTATAAAGGTGAACCTTCTCAAGGTCTTTAATGGGGTTGAAATTATTATTTAATCTGAGGCAATCAGAGCAGACCAGAGCAGACAGATGATCAGGACACGCAAAAGTTCTTTTCCAATGAAGTCTCTAACCCACTCACCGTATTTAATTTCCCTTGCTTCAGTACCACCACTATGGAGGAGCTGGCTAGAACATGGGGTGGGGGGGACGGGGGAAGGAAGGAGATGGAGAAAGGCCAGACATTTTCAGGTTGACAACGCGGCAACCTGAAATAGGACTAGGAATATGTGAATAAACCAAATTTAGTGACTCAGGGTACTCTTTTCCCCCAAGGCTAGAACCTCAAAAGAACTGCTGGAAAGCACATACATTCATTGTAGCAAGTATCTTCTCTGGAAATGTAATGCTGTTGGCACGACTATGCATTGTAGAGAGAACTTACTGTACTCTAGCTATTAAAACGAGAGCCTGGAAAATATGAAACTCCTTATGTGTTTAAAATCAATGCAATAAATGGGGATTAATGGTATTTTTAATGGAATCTTGCTTTGTATCTTTAAGAGAAATAAGATACATAAGATACATAATCCCAAAATGGGAAGGAAAAAAACCCAGTCTTAGGGTGGCTGATTGTAAGTGCTATCTAGTCTGAAAAAGATAAGAATGGCCCTCTTTCCCCAGGACAAATTTAAAATACTTCCAAGAAACCTGAGATTGGAGGAGAGATTTTTTTTTTAAGATTTTATTTATTTATTTGACAGAGAGAAACACAGCTAGAGAGGGAACACAAGCAAGGGGAGCAGGGGAGGGAGAAGCAGGCTTCTCACCAAGCAGGGAGCCCAATGCAGGGCTTGATCCCTGGACTCCAGATCATGACTTGAGCCCAAGGCAGATGCTTAACGACTGAGCCACCCAGACATCCCTGGAGGAGAGATTTTATTGGATCCTCGGTCCATCCCTTTCCTAAGGATAAAGCCCCAAGACACAGAACTTAAAACCTAAGGGAATCAAAAGACACGGGGTGTATCAGTTTGCGAAGGCTGTCATAACACATAAGCCACCACAGACTAGGAGCTTAAACAGCAGAATATTTTGGGGTTTGAAGTCTTTGGCTTGTTGACGGCCATCTTCTCCTTAACTCATCACATGGTCTTCCTTCTATATGTCTGTGTCCGAATTCCTCTTTCTTATGAGGACAGCAGTCTAATGGATCAAGGTCCATCCAGTGACTTCATTTTAAGTTAATTACCTCTTTAAAAACCCTATCTCCAAAAGAGTCATATTCTAAGGTACCAAGGATTAGGACTTTAACGTATGAATTTGGGGGAAACATGATTCAGCACATACACTGGGTTAATAAATTTATGAAACGGGATTTTTTTAAAAAACAGATTTTATTTATTTATTTGACAAACACAACGAGAGAGGGAACACAAGCAGGGGGAGTGAGAGAGGGAGAACCAAGCCTCCCGCCGAGCAGGGAGCCTGATGCGGGACTCGATCCCAGACTCCAGGATCATGACCTGAGCTGAAGGCAGATGCTTAACTACTGAGCCACCCAGGTGCCCCAAAACAGGATTTTTAAATAAAGATCGAACGATCTGTCTAACACGAGAGGGAGTATGAGCACACACCCGGAGGCAGGGAGCCCGACCTGGGGCTCAATCTCACAACACTGAGATCATGAACGGAGTCGATATCAAAAGTAGGATGCATAATCAACTGAATCACCCAGGAGCCCCTGAAACAGGATTTAAAACAAAACAAAACAAAAGAACAACTCGAAGACTATTCATCTTTGCACCACTGTAATTTAAACATGACAGAAACTACTAAGAGGTAAACCTAGCAGATACCATACTTACATAATGGGAATCTGACACTGACCTTGGGGGAGAAAGGTCAAGTTTCTATGTACCATGCACTTACCCATCTAGTATTCAGTGAATACATTTCATGGGCTAAGCACTATAGGTAGCTAAACAGGAGAGAAAGCAGGAAAGTCCATCAGGAGAAGATGGTGGTGAACAGCTCTGAAAGACCTGATCACAGGAAGCAGGAAAGACCCTAAAAGATTCTAGGAATAAAGTAAGAATAGCATGAGAAATTTAAAAAAATTAATTGCTATAGTTAAAGCATATAAGATATACTTTAAATAAGAAAGGAGAAGGAAGTTACTGCTTAAAAAAATAAATAAATAAAAAATAAAAAATAAAAAATTTTAAAAAAGGAAGTTACTGCTGTAGGTTAACTAATGGCAGAGGTGCTGGCAACTTGACCGAACTCTAACGCCATTTTTTAAAAAAGATTTTATGTATTTATTTGACAGAGAGAGAGCATGCAAGAGCACAAGCAGGGACAGCAGCAGTGAGAGAGGGAGAAGCAGGCTTCCCACTGAGCAGGGAGCCCAACGTGGGGCTGGATCCCAGGACTAAGACCTGAGCCAAAGGCAAACGCTTAACCAACTGAGCCACCCAGGTGCCCTGTAATGCCATTTTTAAAGCAGAATGGCCAAGTCTTTTTGTGAGGAGGACAAGGGATTGTGGATGACTCCAGGATATTTAGTAGTTAATATGGGTAACTAAGTAAATTGCATTTTCTTGAGGAAAGAAGGGTGCAATCCTGAGTGTCTGTCGAAGTGGAGAGATCTAGTATGCAGCAGGAAGGACATTTAAAAGGAAAAGACTAGAAGAGAAAGAAAAGAGATGCAAAAGGAACTCTGAAAAAAGCAAAAGAAAACCAGGTGTGAGGAATGCCACAGAAGAAAGAAAACGAGAAAATTTCCTTAACAGAGGTGCTTGTCCTTTGAGAAAATGATGCAAGAGAACTCAAGTAAGATAAGGTCTAAGAAGAGGCTGGACTTCGTTATGAGGCACTTTGTACACTGTAGTGCAACTAGTTACCTGTCTCAACCTACCAGCCTGTGACGTTTCTCTCCGGTGAGGACTGGTTGCCTGGTGTCTAGTGTCTCTGTTGTACCACAGATGCTCCTAAGATGTCGATGAACAAGCGAACTATGGGGCAGCCACATGATACTGTACTGAGATGAGAGAAGAGATTAAGGGGGTTCTGAGTTAAGAGATGAATAAAGTTTGTCAGCAAAGGAAGAGAGACATGGGAGTAGATCATGGGAAAGAGGGCTAAGGAGCCTCATTTATTTGCACAGTGGACAAGAGTAAGCTGAAATCAAGGTGAGACAATGGAGGAGAAAGAACATGGCCCCAGGGATCAGACATATCTAGAAACACCCTATATATGGATCTTAGGACCATCCTTCCAGGTCTTGGATTTCTCTTGCCTCTTAATTAGGAATCAGGAACAACCACTTCAGTACTGTGAAGACCTAATTAAATCATGTTTGTGTTTCACTTTGGCATGTAGTGGATGTTCAAAATTTTGTATTCTTTTCATTTTGCCGTTAGCATCCAGTCTTGAATGTGCTTGTGGACGAAGAAGAAAGAGCCAGTGGGGAAACATAAATCACAAACGCTAAGGGAGAAAGTGAGTATAGATTTCATTCGAGAAAATTGTTCTCTGGGGCAAAACCTAGAGAGGAAGGAAGATCAGTTGGGAAAGCACAACAGTCTTCACCAGGTGTCAAAAATGCCTGCAGGGCTGGACAAAGATCTGAGGAAACCCCCAATAAGAGGACAACAGGAAGTGGTGAGGAACATGGTAAAGCAGACAGTACAAGCCCCAGGTGAGAGGAAGCTGCTACACAGCACCAGATGACTATGGGCCACGTGACAGAGCAAGTACAAGTTGCTCTGTATTTTTTTTTTTAAATCAGATATATAGATTTCTTGGTGACACGTTTTCTTGTTTTTAAAACAATGCATAGTCCAAGCAATACATCAGCCTAAAACCAGTGACTCTGAAACTTCTATTTAATGCAAAGGAGGTATTTTAAGACATAGAAATAAAAGTACTTCTGTGATCCACAATATCTGGGGGTCCAGCTCAACTCCCAGATTTCTACTTGAGGGATGAAATATGGTCCTATCAAGCAGGACAGAGAATAATGGAAAAAAAATAACAAAAAGGAGAGGAGAAAGTAAAGGCTTCCATTTTGATGTGCACACCCAAAGCATTTACGATGAAAAACTTGGGCTCTACACCCGAGACTAAAAATGAGGCTCTGCTACTAACTGAGTGGCCTTGGAAAAGTTACTAAATGCATCTAACTTTAGTTTCCCCACTTACAAGTAGAAAATGCTAATAGTATTTGCCTCACAAGCGTTACTCAGAAAAATAGATGAAATGAAGCAACAAAGCACCCAGCGGTCAACCACAGAGAATATTAGACAACGAGTAGCTGTCATTGTTGCTCTCACTGCATACTTATCTTTGGGGTGCCTAGACACATAGGCCTGCAGCTCAGCAGCCTGACAGGGAAACATCCACAAGGAGGAATCACTGAGTAGATTTTAGTAGAAACCATGGAAATGAATGGGATTACCAAGAAGACTAAATAGAAACCAAAAAGGACCAATGACAGAACTATGGAGAATACCACATTTATGGGGCAGCTAGAGGAGTCTAGAAAGAAGGAAAAGTATTAAGAAGACAAACAAAAGAAAACAGCCCAAAAGTCCAGGACGGAATTTCAAGAACTGTGACGCTACTGAGAGGTCAAGCTACATAGGGATTGATTAGTGTCCACTGGACACGGGGTATGGTTCGCTGGGGACTTTAGCAAAAGCACAGATATGCACAAAGTGCTGACTCCAAAATATCCAGACCTTTGTTCAATTAACTGTTTCAACAAGATGGAGCAACAACAGGGAAAAGAAAAACCACACAGATGCCCCAAAGTTCCACAGGCTCTCCGACTAACCGCTCAGTGCAGCTCAGAATCACTCCGTGAATGTTTAGCTCCATTGAAATGGGACCCAATGCTCTTGTGACTGCAATATTTCTCTATGTCAGCAAGAAGGCAATCAATGAGGTGTCAACAACCCATCTATGCCTCTGAGGGCTCTTTCTCTATGAAGAAGTTGATTGTTTTAGGAAAAGTGATTATGGTTGAAAAAAAGGCAGAATTTGGTCCTTACCCGTACCATTTTCAACATGCTTTTAAGATAAAGTCTAAATTTTACAGGACACTCATTTCTTTCAAACAGTACTGTATATATATGCAATTACTCAAAGTATTTCATTTTATTGCCCGAGGGCAAAGTCAAGGTCATCTTCTCCTCCTCCAATTATCATTATTGCCTTATAGCTATCATTTCACTGGGAGGGGAGATCACAGGAGCTAAGGCTATTAATGGGCTGAGTCATTCACACATTTTGAATCATGTGAGAATCTAGTATAAAATTAGTCATTCTTGTAACTAAACCAAGACTCAGATGGATTTATTCTCTAAAACAGCCACTGTGACATGTTTGCTCCCAAAATAACACATACCTGATGATTTACATTTTAGAAATCACACAGCCTTTAGAAGTTTATTATGGGCACACAGCAGTGATAAGCAATTTGCTATGTGTTCTGCTCAGTACACTTAAGTACTCCAAGCTCTAATTCATACTCAATTGGATCTAAGGCTACAGGACCTGCTTTCATGCTGGGAATCCAGAGGGAATTACCTAGATTGGTCCTAGAACATTCATTCAACAAATATTTGCTAAGTACCAACCGGGTACCAGGATTATGCTAAGCACTGAGACATTTATGGAAGTTGGCCCACACTTATGACACAGCACCAACCTAACTGGTCATGCACAAGGTAAACTTATATACGCCAACACTGTCTCCACCTTTCTACAGAAAAAAGCTTGGTAAAGTTTTTATTGAAAGGCATGTCCAGGCCAAGAATCATTATGCTTTCACTGGGTATAACCGAATTGCACGTACATATGGAAATACACTAGATTTCCTACAGAGTTCACTATACTGTCTTGGCCCTGTTTAAAAAAAAAAAAAGATTATGTGTGTGTGTATTTGACACACTAATGATGACCAGCAAGGATTATAGCCTTCAGCTCACGGCAGTTTCTGTTGTCAATTGCACAATCTGCAATGAACTCTGTTGGACCCAATTATTTGTAGATGAATGAGTTTCCTAGCGCCATTATTTAGTTTGACTTCTGACAAAACACTTAAGAGAGAATACTTCCTTATTGAGCATGATGACACATCGAATGGACTTCATAGTTTGCCAAGGTGTTGCAATACACCATTACTGAGCAGCTGTCTACCAGACATGGAAACACCACTCCTCCTTCAAGGCTTTCAGAAAAATTTTGAAAATAAACTTAAACATGTGTGAGAGTGCTGTTGGTCTAGTTCTAATGGGCCAGTCCTGCTAGAATAGATAGTTGTCTAACAGATGGCAGTTGAATAAGGCGACTTGCCATATATGTGCATCTGTGACTAAACATTAATGCTGCTGAAAATTACTCTAATAAATTTCTCATGGCACCACTCCCCCTATAAGATTATGACCAACAGGAATCACTTACCTATTTATATAGAACAGAGCATGAGATTCCCATATGGGGGATGCTGGGAACCAACCTACTGATTTTTGCCTCTTGAGTTTTTTTATATGTTGCTTTATTTTGTTTTGGCAGAATGCATGGAAACATGCATTATTTATTCATTCGTGCGTTCAATAAATATTACCCAAATGCCTACCACACGCAGGCAATGAGCTAGGCACTGGAGATGTGACAGTGAGCAAACTAACCTGCACCCTGCTGTTCTCATGCGGTTTGGGGCCTAGTGGAAGGAACGAGCACTATCCAGTCAAATACACTATCACCAACTGTGAACAGCACTGTGAAGTGAATGTATCAGATGCTAGGAGAGCAGGTACAACATGCATATCGAGAACATCATTTCATAGGCAACCTTTTGAAGCACTGCTCAATTTAAACACAGGTCACACGGATGGGAGGGTAAGAGGAGGCTGATTATTGTTATTCACAAACACTGCACTCATATAGCACCTTTCATGGGGGTGGTTCAAAGCTTTATACACGCCAGTATCATTATCCCAGTTTCTTTTTTTTTTTTTAAGATTTTATTTATTTATTTGATAGAGAGAGGGATCATAAGTAGGCAGAGAGGCAGGCAGAGATAGAGGAGGAAGCAGGCTTCCTGCTGAGCAGAGAGCCCGATGCGGACCTTGTTCCCAGGACCCTGAGATCATGACCTGAGCCGAAGGCAGAGGCTTTAACCCACTGAGCCACCCAGGCGCCCTCAGTATCCCAGTTTTAAAGATGTGAGGAATGGAACGGGCAGCTAATAGTAGTTAAGCATCTTGTCCAAGGTCACACTGAGTTAATGACCAATGATTTGAACTCATTTGCATCCTCTTTCAACTTAATTTTGCTTTGCCTGTGCCTCTAAGTTAACAACTCAGAATGAACTTTTATACTCCATCTTGTATCCTCAAATCCTCAGTGGTCATTTGACCACTTATTCTGAATCTGAAAGTGCCTTTCTTGTCTGTCATGCCTCTGTCATCCACAGAATTACTAAATGCCTTATTTACCTTTATGGTATTTCAGTTAAGATTTTGCAGTGAAAAAAGTACAGCAATGAGTTGATGCTAATGGGATTTTCTGATCTTACCAACTACCCCATTATCCAGAAAGATGACCTTCCAGAATGTTAAATCATTTACTAGAAATTCAGTTCCAGTGCTAAATGGGAGACAATACCTCATGAGATTAGAGTAATGTTCCAGAGGATACCTTTAACCAGTGAATAATATAGGACATTCCCTCTCTAGTAGCCAGAACACATGGGCCAGGAAGCAAGCAACACATATACATCTTTTCTGTCATCACACCTAATGACCAACTTGCATTCCCCCCCGCCCCCTGCCATGGTTGCAACTCTAGTTCTGCTGGTTTAACAGTCTTTAGTACCCAAGAAAAGAGTGATTTTACCAAGCGACTCAACAAAGCCTCCAGTGATCTGGAAGCTGAAACTGCAACCTAACAATTTTGAGCTCCTCATGACACTGAAAAGACATAAAAAAATGAAGGTTACAGAACTGGTTGGAGCAATGAATTCTGATTATTAAGAGTAAAGAGAAGGGCTGCTCCAGAGCATGAAAAGGGAGGTGTGTGTCAGGGATGTGAAACACCTCCTGGGTTTGCCATTTCTAATGGTAAAACATAATGGAAGTCAGAAATAACTCCCTATAGGCAGGACTATCAAGAACACAGATATCAGGTGCCTGGGTGGCTCGGTCAAGCTCAGGTCATGTTCTCAGGGTCCTGGGATAGAGGTCCGCATCGGGCTCTCTGCTCAGCGGGGATTCTGCTTCCCGCTCTCTCTGCCTGCCTCTCTGCCTACCTGTGATCTCTCTTTCTCTGCCAAATAAATAAATAAAATCTTAAAAAAAAAAAAAAAAAGAACACAGATACCCCAGGAAAGAATGTTGAGGTGTTCCAGTCAGATAAAAACCTACAATCAGCTGAGAGTTGGCCGAGGGCAAAGAGAACATGGAACGGATAGTGGAGAAAAGGAGTTAAAAATACCAACTACAGGGTCAGGACCAATGGCAAAAGCTAAGACAGAAGCATCCTCACATGTGTCTTCCTTAGTTTGATACATACATACTTATGGTTTTAACTAATTTCTCTCTTTTCTCTTCTCCTAATAGTTTATAAAAAGTAGGAGTACCATAATGAAACAGTAACCAAAAAAAAGGGGGGGGGGCATGGCACAATGGCACAAACATCCTGGAACTGGCAACCATAACTAGTAAGATGTTCCAGCTTTTGGGGAAAGACAGAGCATGTGATGAGATGAAAGAGAGCTGCAGTATGTTAGAAGGATGCATTTTATTACTGTTCCCACTGTTTGCAAGTTTAAGTCTGGAAGAAAAACGTACTCAAAGGCTGAGCAGCCAAGCTCACTGGTCTAGAACCTTTTAAACACTCCTGCTTTGTTTGCAGAATCTCCCACCTTATGAGAGATGCCTCACTGGGGTTGAACCAGCAATTTGCTTTCTCGGCCTCCCCTGAGGCAGGAACACAGACACCACGTTGGCCCTGGGCCTGGAACTTCAATTCTTAAGAAAGACAGGACAAGGTACAATGTGGAAAGTGCCAGCAGACCCCTGGAGAACCAGATTACCCAGAGATTTGACCTTCAAATCTCAGCTCTGCCTCTCACTAGCTGTGTGATCTTGGGCAAGTTACCTGACCACTCAGAAACTCCATTTCCTCATCTACACTCTACCCAAGCCAGAGGGTGTTGTGAACACTGAATGAGTTAATATATTTAAAGAAGTTGTAGCTTTGGAATTCAAATACAGTAGCCACTAGCCACTTGTAGGTTTTGTTTTGTTTTGTTTTGTTTTTTAAGATTTTATTTATTTATTTGACAGAGAGAAACACTGCCAGAGAGGGAACACAAGCAGGGGGAATGAGAGAGGGAGAAGCAGGCTTCCCACCGAGCAGGAAGCCCAATGTGGGGCTCGATCCTGGGTCTCCAGGATCATGACCTGAGCCGAAAGCAGTCGCTCAACCAACTGAGCCACCCAGGCGTCCCTGTAGGTTTTGTTTTTATTTTTGCTTTTGAATTTACTTATTTTAGAGGGTGGGAGGGAGAGAGGCAGAGGGAGAGAGAAAGACTGAGAGAGAGAGAGAGAGAGAGAGAGAGAGAGAGAGAGAATCCTCAAGCAGACGCCAACACAAGGCTCGATCCTGAGAACCCGGGATCATGACCTTACCCCAAATCAAGAGTTAACTGACCAAGCCACACAGGTGCCCCACATATGGTAATTTAAAACTAAATTGAAATTAAATAAATTTAAATTTTAGCCCTCAGTCACACCGTCACCTTTCAAACGCCAGTAGCGAGGGGCTAGTTTTCTGGCTAGTGCAGATGTAGAACATTTCTACTTCCTGTAGGAAGCATTACCAGAAAGTGTGAACTTCCAGGATGCTTCCTGGCACTCCAGAAGCGCTCAAGTGATATTGCTACTGCCACTGTCACCAGCACTGTTATCACCACCCTGTTGTTGCTGTTGTTACTTTATATCACATACCCAGAACTTATTTCTGATATCTTGAAGTTTGTACCTTTCACCACCTCCAACTAATCCCTCCTAACCTCCACCCCTCTCCCCCGTGATATCATTATTATTACAAAAGCAAGTTCAATATTCCGCTGAATTTAAGGTCTGGGGGAGGAGACGGACAAGTGAAAAGCAGCTAAATGTCAAGGGTAAGAATCAACAGCAGGGTCAGGAGCAGTCAACTGCTCTTAATTCATACTTTATTATGGGCAAGGTACTGAGCTAAGCACTTCACATGACTTATTTTAGTTAATCTCCCTTCCAAACAAACACACAACCTGAGAGGTAAGAACACATCCTTACATTACAAATTAGGAAATTGAGGCTAAGGAGTGGTCTAACGCCAAGCAGTCATAGAGCTTGCCAGTGTTGGGGCTGGGGTCCACTGCACTGGCAGGTCTGTAAAACTTCTAAGTTCATGACTTAACTACTACCCTAGACCTCACCAAGTACTCACTGAGTGGCCACTAGCGGCCGTGCACCGCTCCAGATGCTGTCAAAATAGTAGTAAACTAAGTAGTACACCAAGAGACCGAGTCCCTGACCTCACAGGGTTTACATTCTTGTTGGGAAAATCAGCAACAAAATAATAAAATAATTAACCAGATGATAATGAGTGGTACGGAGAACAATTAAACAGGGTGTGGAGGTGAGCTCACCTATGATGGACAGTCAGGGAAGGTTTCACTAAGAAAATGAGGTTTGAACAGAGACCTGAAGTGAAGTAAAAGCAGACAAGGTGAGAAGTAATGATGGATGGAGTGTGCGACAGGTCAAAGAGGCCAGTGGGCGACCTTTAACCCTTAGTCTGAGAGAGATGGGAAGATTTGGGCAGGAGTGAGAAGGTCTGATTTTCTGTTTAAAGGATCACTCTATTAGGAGGAGAACAGATTTTAGGGAGGAAGGGCAAAAGCAGAAGACCAAGTAGAAGCAGGCCAGTGCAGTCATCTACACAAGGGTGATGGTGGCGTGGATTAGAGTGACAGCAGTAAATGAGTCAAAGGCAGTCCTCTTCTCAATACATTCAGAAGGTAGAAACAACAGGGTTTACTGATGGGCTGAATATGCATTGTGAAACAAGGAATGAACTTATGACAACTCTGGTTTTGCCCTGACTGAAGTAGTCTAGTTGCCATCTTCCGAGGTGGACAAGTCTGGAGAAACAGCTCGTTTGGGAGGAAAGAAAATTAAGAGTTTAGTTTTGAAAGGCTGAATGTGCAATGCCAGTGGGAAGGAAATGAACTGGAAATGGAAGACAGTTGTGTATGTGAGACATGGCTCTGGAGAGAAGGCAGGCGTACAGCTGCAAATGCTATGAGAAATGATGAAGAACAGAGTGTTAGAAGAGGACATGAGAGTACTACACTTGACCGACAGAAATCGGGCCATGTCACGGAGGGTGGTTAAAAAGGAGCCGCGCTGGGGCACCTGGGTGGCTCAGAGGGTTAAGCCTCTGCCTTTGGCTCAGGTCAAGAACTCAGGGTCCTGGGATCGAGCTCCACAATGGGCTTCTCTGCTCAGCAGGGAGCCTGCCTCCCCCTCTTTCTCTGCCTGCATCTCTGCCTATTTGTGATCTCTCTCTGTCAAATAAATAAATAAAATCTTTAAAGAAGAAAAAAAGAAGAAGCTGTGCTAAGTTGGCCAAGGGAAGGAGGGCGCTAGCTATGTCAAAGAGAAGAGCACCCCCAGTAGAAAGAGTAGAGTGCACTGAGGCCAGAGACACGAGAACATTCCAAGAACATTCCATAAAGGAATGGTAAAAAGTGAGAATACAGAGTTAATCAGGGATATATACCTGGTAAAGATGTTTGAATTTAATCCTGAGAGTATTAAGGAATAACTGAAGAAGGTAAAGTTGTGTAAAGAGTGGACAAAGTAATGAAAATTTGTAATTTAGAAAGATCGCTTGGGCTGTTAGACAGAAAACACTGGAAGGGAGCAAAACACCACAGCAAATGCACCATGGGAGTCTCAAGGCCCGAGATGGGGATGAGGCTGGCAAACCTGCCTGAGAGTCAGTCAGGTCTGCAGATGGAGTCCATGTTGGGAGGAGCTCAGAAAAGGAAGGAGGACCACCAGCTTTCTGGTGTTGGAAGATGAGTGGATGATATTGCCATTTAGCAAGTTCCAGCATCCCAGAAGGAAACCAGGGAGAAAAGTTCTCCCTGATACCTGCTGAATTTAAGGAGCACATGCAAGTGCAGATGTCACTGTGATCTTTGGACAAGTGTCCAGGCACAGAAATAAGGATTTGGGCCTCAGCTGCATGAAGACAGTGGTTCAAGTTACAAGCACAGAGGCTATCTCTCAGGAAGAGAGTGTAGTGTGAGAAAAGGGTTGAAGAACAAGTAGGAATACAAAGATCTGGGGCACGGAGAGACATAAGCAGGGATCAGCAAGGAGACTATGGAGAAGTGGCCAAGAGCTAGAGAAAAAAGAGATGTGTGTTGTCATAAATGGAATGTAACACTTCCAGAGGGAGGGGGTTCTCAACAGCAGGAAGTCAAATGAGAAAATGACCAAACAACAGCCATTGGGCTTTAAACAAGATGTGTAACCACGAGCAAGTCAAGTAACTGTCGGCCTCAGTTTCCTCACCTCCCCAAGAACATTACATTATCTGCCGCGCAGGCTGCTGCAGGGCTACGTGGTACTGTGGATAAAGTGCCAACAGGCACACTCAGCACTTAAAAAAAATGCTCTATTTTTATTGCCATGTGTGTCAGACAGGTTATGGTAAACAGAGAAAGCGGGTGTGGAAGCATGAACCAACGGAGCCAGTGACCATGAGGTACCATGTCCCGTTCAAAAAAGAGCAAGTGTTCCGCCCCCTCTCAATGTCTTTTCTCCCTCCTTCTAAAGGCAGCTGAGAATGCAGTCATTCCCATGAGCCTGCCAAAGGGACCTGTTCAGTTTATTTTAGAGTCCACTCAAAGAACCATTTTTTGCAGCCTTTTACCAGAATCATTACAAATTTGTGATCTGGAGCCTACGCTCTTAAGGGCAGCTTAAATTCATGAGCAGTCCACACAGAGATAAATAAATATCCCACAGAAATTAAGTCTATCAATTACTGATTTCAAAAATCCTTCTAAAAGTTTTTAAAAATGAGAACCAAGGTAATGCTTATCAAATGAAACATTCTAACTACATGATTAAGGAGACCCCTGAAGAACCAAATGGACTTTCTGGTTGGTTTCGACGCAGAGATGTTTCCCAGATGGCATATGTTTTCCTCTCAAGGATTACAATACTTCCCTATCTTGCCCTCACCTCCTCAGAGACATGGGGGCAGGTGGAACTGAGAAAACTGCCTCCAAAACTTGCATGTCTAATGTAAGAAAAATTTAGTTCTACCTGAGTTCACAATTTTCCCCCCATACCACAACCATCCCCATCCTATTTCTTTCACAGCCTCTTTGCTTTTGGATTGACTTTGCGATTCTTTCAACGCAACTCTCAATACACGAAGTCTCTATTATATGCCCTTCCCTACCTGCTTATTCTGAGTTACATCCACCAAGGTTCCTGGAAAGCCCTAATTACTGAGGATCTTCATTCTTTCACACACATTTAGATAAACTTCCATTTTTCTATACGACTCAGCGGCGGCTGGTGACACTGGGGCTGGCGGCCGGTAAAGAGGCGCCCTGCTTTAGAACCTGAACAGTGAAAGCAGCATTCCTTGCTCCAGCGTTTGTGTGAGTGTGTGGAGGGGAGACAGCAGGACAAGAGGTATATGGACTTGGTGTTGGCTCTCCTGAAGAAAGCACACTTGAGGAGAATGCAGAATGCTAAGTTTCATGGAAGCGCATTCTTTCTGAGCATTTGGAACCAGGAAGACCAGTCTTTATGACACTGGTACCAGTGGACCGCAAGAGCATCTATTGTCACGTTCCACGTCTTCTCTGGGTCTTCCAGTCATACCCTCTGTGAACTAGAGGATCTTAAAAACCCAAAGAATAAAGTCATCATTTGTTATCATCTAAAAGAGAGGGAAATGCCAGTTGCTTTCTTCCTTCTGTTCTTGCTGAGTATCCATCAGAAAACCTATTTAGGGGCACCTAGGTGGCTCAGTCCTTAAGCGGCTGCTTTGGGCTCAGGTCATGATCCCAGAATCCTGGGTTCAAACCCCACATTTGCCTCTCTGCTTTGGTGGGAAGCCTGCTTCTCCCTCTCTCACTCCCCCTGCTTGTGTTCCCTCTCTAGTTTCACTCTGTCAAATAAATAAATAAAATCTTTAAAAAATATGTATTTAAAAGAAAACCTATTTAGTATGACTATAGGAACTAAAAAAAAGGCAAAATATCTATTTTGGAAACACTACGGTTTTCCCTCTAAATCCATAATCTCTAACATTCTTAATCAACCACAAAGATTCTGATAAATAGGACGTCCAACTTCAAATTCCTTGTCTTCATACCATATTACATAACTGCAGCATGGAATGAGGGCAGTCCATGGATGTGAAGCTGGATCTTTCCCTCAGTTATCCCATCTCCCCCAATACAATGAAGACTGTGGAATTACTACAACTCCAGTAGTGCATTAATGCTCCTTACCCTTAGGGCTTCCATTCACTCCAGTCTAGCGGTCTATCAAATTCTCTGATGCTGCTTTCTCTATAATTAATATGGCCTCCTAATATCTGAAATTACTTCCCACTACTAAAGCTATCAAACTGACTTTTGCCTTCCAATTCACCTCCTATGAGAAAGGTTTTGTGACTAAATGAAAATGAAGTCTATCTATCACAAAGCTAATCAAAAAGCCACTAGAGCCAGGAAAATTAAAACAGTAACCAAGACAAAACCAGTCAGATGCTTCACAGTCTATACAAAACTTTTTAAAACAATTCACATAATTTGATTCTCATTGCCCAGAGATATTAAATAACTTCCTTGAAACCTCACAGGGGGAAGAACTGAGACTACAGGGTAGCCACCAAGTATGGAAACACAGACACTGCTATTTCATAATGCCGTGTAATATTATATAATTAAGCCAAGTATTGTGTGTGCGCCTACATTCCTAGACTTGGTGCCCACCCTGTAAACCCCAGATTTTCTAGCCATAACTTATTTCCGTTGATTCTCCCACACATTTTACTCTGGAAGTGCTAAAGAAAGGAGCAGTCAGTGGAAAATACCCCGACATGGAGATGATATTTAAATGTTCATAAACCGGCTTTCATATTGTTTCCCAATTTAATTTCACAACAACCTTGCGCCTGGAGATTAAAGAGGCAATTAGTATTTTCTGAGTGCCTACTATGTGAAACCTCACTTCCTGTGAAGGCATGAAGTATTTTACTTATATTATCTCATTTAATCCTTGTAACAGCCCCACAATGTGTTACCCTCATTTCACCCTCAGTAAGGAAACCGAGAATTTCAAGACATGTCATTAACCCAGTGTCATATGGTTAGGCAGTGGAGAAGCAAGAATGACGCTGGGTCTTCTGATTCCGTAGTATTCTTTCCACTACCCCAGTGAATATTCTTTCCACATTCCATAAAGTGCCGCAGTGATGATCATGGAGAGATTTCTCCCTCAGTGCTTAAAAAAAAAAAAAAATCATGAACAAATCTGTATCTGGCAATAAGAAAAAAAGTTACTCAACCCGAGCTAACTAAACACAACTGAAAAAGCGCTAGATGTGTCGGCTAGGTATACTTTTGTTACAGAAAGGACTGGGTATTTTAATAATATAAACATAAAACACCTACAAAAACTGGGGGAAAAAGATTTACTTCATTTTTATTTCAAATCCCTAAAATTCCTTCATATCCACACCACTGCCACTTTTAAATTACAGCACAGACAGAATTAGGTCAATAATATGGGGCCCTCTGAAGTTTTCCTTTTTTCTGATAAAACAGTTACATACAACAATGTTCTTATACCCAACCAGTTCTTTATTACTAACAGAATCCCTCCCTTATGCAAGTCAAATCAATATGAGAGTCACTTTTTGTTTAGACTAAATGTCCCAAACCTTTATCTTTGGGCAACTGGTAATAAGACAGGTGTTAAGACCAGAAGTATAAAAGACACTAGAAAAAAGCACTTCTACTCCCAAACGAAATCTACAACTCACAGTAAACTCAGTGCATTCCATCAGTCTTTAGGCATGACTATAGCCTTGAATTAAGGTCAAAACACCAACTTTCAGAAGCACCTGGCTGGCTTAGTCAAAGGAGCATGTGGCTCTTGATTTCGGGATCCTGAGTTTGAGCCCCACATGAGATACAGAGATTACTTAAATAAAACTTAAAAAACAAAAACAAAAACAAGAACAGAAACACTGAGGTTCAGAACAACCTCTTGAGAATAACCATGTGACCTAATAAGCATGTCCCTTAACCTCCTTGAATCTCAGACTCCATCACATCTACCCTTCCTAATTGGAGGACTTGCTGTGATCATTCAAGAGGTCAAAGAACCCCAAGGGCTTCTCACCCGTCATTTGGGGTGAAGGGAATTGGTTTCAGACTTTTAGTCAAAGGCCAGGGGACTGACCAGAGGACATTTCCAAATCTGGTTTAAGCCCTGGGCAAATATCAGATAACTGGGGAAGCCAGAAGAGAAAGAAATTCATTATCGTCCAGACCTAGACTAAATCTTTCAGAACACTTTAAACACAAAAATCACACCCATATTATAGATGGGCCGTGTTACAGTTTTATACAATGTGGATCACAATTATTTGTGATTAAATCATTTTTAAGTTTGCTTAGCCTCTGAATGTTATTTCTATAGGAGATGGTATTCCATTATTCAATTCAGAAATCCAAACACTTGGAGTGATAATGTATCTTCCTCCTCCCAGCTCTAAGAGCTAACAGAGACTCCTTTCCCTTTTTTTTTTTTTTTTTCTTGCAGAATCAGTTAGTACCCTTCACTCTTTAGTCCTGTGGCCATTTGACATGAAATGTTGGACAGGAACTGTCAGGATGTAATAACTCATAGAACTACCCTTCATGTTTTTTGTGGGGGAAAGGTCCACACAACACATTCCTGTTTATAATCACATCTTATTTACCACTGCCTAGTGAGGTATGAAGGACAAATACTATCACCACTCTGGTTTTAGAAATAAGGAAGCTGGAGTACAGAATTAGCCTGGCTTTTCCAAGGCCACTGCATGGCAGAAGGAGGATTAGAAGCTAGATCTTTATTTCCCAGCCCTACACTCTTATCAATCAAACACCAACTGCTCAGGAAAAGGGAAGGGGGGAGAAAGAAATAAAGGTAATTGTGATTTATTTAGACTTTATTTTTAGACTAATTTTGTCTGGCTTTGTGAATTTTCATTAATTTCCATCTTTATTGTTGATGAGTTAGTCACTAACATGATCAGATCAGAAATTATAAATTGTTTTAAATTATTTCCTCATTGTTAAATATAGATATTCAACTCTAAGTGTTTCATAATGAAGTGACTCAGGGACTAAGTGAGCCTCATCTACATGAGTCACTTGTTGAACTGTTACAAGAGATTTATGCAAAACTCTTGGGAGGTGGGCGGGGAGGGGAGACAGAAATAAACATTTACCAAAATGATGACTAAATTAAGGGCAAAAAGTGAATGTAAAGCTTACACATTTTTCCTTCCAGTTTAGGCTGTGGAATGGGAAAATAAATGTGAGGGAAGAAGACACAAGTGACCCTTTACCATCTAATACCTGTTTTAGGAGGGCTCATGGATTTAAATCACCATGTAGTGGGCTTTTCAGTGGTAAGAGAAAGAGATTAAAAGTTAACAGGATGGAATGCCAAGACCATGCCTTTATATGGCACTTTTCCCTCCCCAGTGCTTTCACATACGGTATCTCAGGGTATAATCAAGAAATTACTGGGGCGCCTGGGTGGCTCAGTTGGTTGGGCGACTGCCTTCGGCTCAGGTCATGATCCCGGAGACCCGGGATCGAGCCCCACATCGGGCTCCCTGCTCGGCGGGAAACCTGCTTCTCCCTTTCTCACTCCCCCTGCTTGTGTTCCCTCTCTGGCTGTGTTTCTCTCTGTCAAATAAATAAATAAAATCTTTAAAAAAA
>PITA01000271.1:8240-160330 GCA_004023965.1 Spilogale gracilis | reverse complement strand
ATTCACCATTTCACACCACAAAGGTGAAACACTTGAATTCTTATTCTGGCAGAGCAATGCCATTAGTATTATAGAAAATGTGGTAGGACATAGCCTAATTTCATCTATATTATTTATAGGCACTTTAAGGAATATCTTAAGAATTTCTTCTAAGAAAACACTGCACACGATGCTTCTGCTGGGTCTTTTTAAAACACAGTGTAATCACATTTTACTCATCAAATTTAATTTGTGACTTTACAAGAGGGATGCTCTAAGCACACCCAGGGTTTAGTCCTTTTAAAGTTCCTATTTTATATTTCATGTGACGTTTCTGGCTTCGGCTACATGTTAGGGGTTAAAATAAACCTCAGGGCGACAGTAATGTGATGGGTAGAGAAGGTTTGTTCCTGGGTACCAGTAACATTCCAAGAACCACAAACAGCTGAGGTAATGAGAAGGCGGCCGCTGAAGCACGTGAGACCCGAGGTGTCAGCCGAAGGGAAGGTCAGGAACGTACAGAGATTAATTGTGTGATGCCATCATATGAAACTATTTCTGGTTATTGTGTCCAATTTTAAGTAATAGCAATTCAGTCTTTCTAAATATCACTTTCTATTAGAGGATAATTAAAATGATTACTTCACAATGAAATCAAGGTAGAGGTGCCTGGGTGGCTCAGTCAATTAAGCACCCTTGAACTCTTGGTTTCTGCTCAGATTGTGACCTCAGGTTCCGGGGAGTGAGCCCGGCATCGGGCCCGGTACTGGGCAGGGAATCTGCTTGAGATTCTCTCCCTCTGCCACTCCCCTTCCCTCTCTCTAAAATAGATAAATCTTTTTTTAAAGATGAAATGCAGAATAGAATAATTAAACTGTTCACAACTAACCCCATTCCTCTAGCCCATGATAAATAAACACAAGCATTTTCACTGTTTTAAAGAATGTTGCATTATGTGACATAAAAATTTTTCTTAAAAAAAAAAAAAGGCCCAGCAAGAAATGAAATTCAAAAAGTTCCAGTGGTTAAAAATCTGGGTTGGCTAACAGACACATGAAAAAGTGCTCAATATCACTTGGCATCAGGAAAATACACATCAAAACCACAGTGAGGTACCACCTCCAACCAGTCAGAATGGCTGAAATTAACAAGTCAGGAAATGACAGGCGTTGGCAAAGATGGGGAGAAAGGGGAACCCTCTTACACTGTTCGTGGGAATGCAAGCTGGTGTAGCCACTCTGGAAAACAGTATAGACGTTCCTCAAAAAGTTGGAAATACAGCTACCCTATGACCCAGCAATTGCACTACAAAGATACAAATGTAGTGATCTGAAGGGGTACGTGGACCCCAACGTTTATAACAGCAATGTCCACCATGGCAAAATTATGGAAAGAGCCTAGATATCCATGAACAGATGCATGGATAAAGATGTGGTGTGTTGGGGCACTTGAGTGGCCCAGTCGTTAAACGTCTGCCTTTGGCTCAGGTCATGGTCCTGGAGACCGGGGTTCAAGCCCTGCATGTGGCTCCCTGCTCAGAGGGAAGCCTGCTTCTCCTGCTCGCATTCCACCTCTTTGCATTCCTCCTTTTGCTGTGTTTCTCTCGGTCAAATAAATAAATAAAACCTTCAAAAAATTTAAAAAAGATGTATGTGTGCTAAGCGAAGTAAGCCAATCAGAGAAAAACAATTATCATATGATCTCACTGGTATGAGGAATTTGAGAAATAAGACAGAGGATCATAGGGGAAGGGAGAGAAAAATGAAACAAGAGGAAACCAGAGAGGGAGACAAGCCATAAGAGACTCTTAATCTCAGGAAACAAACTGAGGGTTCCTGGAGGGGAGGGGACTGGGAGGGATGGGGTGGCTGGGTGATGGACACTGGCGAGGGTTTATGTGCTATGGTGAGCTCTGTGAATTGTATAAGTCTGATAAATCAGAGACCTGTACCCCTAAAACAAATAATATATTATATGTTAATTTAAGAAAAACAAAAATCTGGGTTGGCCAGGACACAAAAGAATGAAAGATACAGTGCTATCACTGCCAGAAGCTTGATGCTTTAAGAGAGGAACAGAATAAAGTTTCCTCTCAGTGACAGTTCACCGCGCTTTGGCTCCACTTCAGAACAAAAGAGCTTTTCCTTACCAATACAACTGCAAACTCGCATAGGCCTTGAAAACATAAAACCCGTTTATTTATATTCTCTCCACTTATGCTCTTTCTATTCTCTCACTTGCCAAGAATTTATGGGGATCACACATTTGAAATATAGCTGACAACTTGCATATGACACATCAGAGCAATAAATCCAATGCATTTTCCTCTCCCGATGTTTTTTCAAATGGGTGCCCCTAATAAAGTAAACACAAATTACTTAAAGATGGAAAGGTGGCTCAAGAACTATTTCTTTGTGCATGTAGGCATGTAATTTTGTGCATATAATTATGCTATTTATTGAACTATCCTCTCACATCTTTAAGTGATTTTTGGTAATCTAAGAAAATATCAAAAATTATTCCTGAATTACCAAAGTTTTTACTCAGTTTTCTGGTTCTTAGCTCTAGTACAAATCCCCCTCGTCACCACTAAGTAGCGAATGTGAAATATAGTCTTCTTCTCATTGCTACGGGCACTGTACAGACAGTGATCAGGGAACTTCAAACCCAACTGGCCAACGCCATGCTACTCCCTGGCCTCCGCACAGACCCTGTGCCCCCCCAATTCCACCCAACACATCCTGGTCACACCACTATGAGGACTAAGCGCCCCTCAACACCCACACTGTCACCACCACCACCAGACCCCTTTTAAGGAGAGGGGCCCTGCCTTCAAAGAAATATAATCTCTGGCCTTTCCCCATGGTGGTTTCCTACTGTCTCATCTCCTCTCTGAATTTGAACTCAAAATTCCCTTTCAGATACTGTTTACATTTGCTCCAAGGAAAGGACTTCTCCTTTACAGAAGGCCTTGGGCCATGTTATAAATGAGCACAAATATTCCAGGCATTCTCATTTTCCATCATTACCAGAACTCTACAACCTGGACTATCATTCCCACTTTAAGAAGAAACTGAGGCTCAGGGCTAGAGTGAAAAGGAGAAAAGCCAGAATTTAAGCAAAGGCCCTTCTCCCCTCACTCTGAATTTCTTAAGTACAATTGCTACTGTCTCTGTCAGAGGATTTCACTGTTAATATTATTTCGTAGCTATTTGTAGATACACGTCCAGAGGCTTTTGTACCTTCATTAGACCAAGCAGGAACTGAACAACTTAATTGTGAGATTAATAAACAACTGCTTTCAACGCCACACTTTGAAAATGCATTCATTTTAGAGTGAACCTTCTTAACATCTGGTGACCCAGTCCCCCATTCAACCTAGTTCCCTGCCTCTCTTCAACAGCCCACTGGCACCACTGCTAGGTAACCGGGAATGGCCTCAATCTTGGCTCTATTTTAAATACTTATCAATTACAGTAAAACATTTGATATGGAAAGAGCTAAACTAACTATCTGCAATAGGGGCTCGATGCTATATACGGACTATGCTCGGTGTCAGAAATTAATAGGAGTTGGCTATATTAAAGAATACTAACATCATTTAAGTAACACAAGTAATCAGCTGCCAGGACTGCCTGGAGCCACTGAGGCCCAGGTGTTCAGGGTTTGTCCGGAGTGTTGTGGTGAATCAGGCCTTTCAAAGGTCCTATGCTTTTCCTGCCCACATTGCTGCTGCGTCCCCCCTGCCTATTCTGGACCCTCTCCTCTTCCTTTCCTTGAAAACATTTCCTTCCCTCCCGTCTCCTGAATCAACAATCCATGCAGGGGTCTTGTTTACCTCATACACTCTGAATGCCAGGCAATCACTGCATATTTTTGAAAAAATTTTCCTTCCTCTTTTTCACACTGTTAGAATAATGCAGTCTTTTCAGAGGCCTGGTCCTTTCCCGACCTACACAGAAGCATCTCTTAGGCCCATTTCAGAATTTCAGATCGGGAGTCTGACACACTCCCCAGTTCCCTGGATGCCAGGGAAAGGGCCAAAACTCCAGGTGCATCCTCTGCAGCATAAAAGGGTGGAGACTACAGAAGTAGTTCCCAAAGTGGGTTCTGTGGTGCATCAGTCCTTCCCCCAAAGATATTTCCTAGTTAAAGAAGTTAAGAAATTAGTAAATGTACTTCCTTTGGAAAATCACAATACATAAAAGCATATTAAAGGCTTTGGAGTCTTTAAGGAAATTCTTTTAATCAAGCATTCCCCAAACTTATCTGACCACAAAATCCTTTTTTCTATTATACTTATTCACATCCTGATTAATCAGTATTACAGAGGAAACTTTTGAAAATGCTGCACCAGAGACACATTAAGTCCCAGTAGAGTGTAAACATTTTATAATTCTGAATAAAATCCAACACTTAATACCTACAAAACACTAAGATGGATTTCTACAAACCACCCATGAAAATCAGCCTCATTATAGCATAGAGCAGAATGTTCAGCTATAAGCAGCTACATTATTTGGTGACCCAGAAGATTTAGATCTAGGTTCTTTCCTACAGAAGTAACTCAGTTAGTGAAATACTATATTCAGACCCAACTACTCCCTCTGTACATTTAGACAAACGGTACCAAACACGACCTTAATTGGGGAATAACTGCAAGAAGGAATAGAGCACTAAAGCACTAGAATAGAAATTAATTATCAGTAATCACAGAAATAGACACATTCTGGGCCAAGTGGCTAAAGAGTGAATACTCAAAGTTAACTCCCCCCCACCGCCCCCAATTAATTCCCACACCTGGGCAACATTCCTAGAGACAAAAACATTCATATTATGAGGCCTTAGGAAACTTTTGACAAGAAAGGTAGTAAAAGATCATGCACCATCTTGCAGTGTCAAATGTGGGGGGGCAGGGAGCAGAAAAGAGGGTCTTCGTACTTTCCCAAATAGCTCCAAGAGATTTTCACTATTTCCACCATCATCTCTCGCTATTCTGCTGACAACAATAATTTCTCTCATGCTCCCCAAATTTTTAGCCCAACTAATTTCCCCTTCTTCTTCTTTGGTCAATGACTCACAATGTGGAGTATATTTTTACGTTTAGCCAGTAGATGATCGTAACTAATAAATTACATCCTCTGGCCTGAAACTTCCTTCAGATACTACAGAACATTCACTTTCTAAGTGAGAAATGCTCCCCAAATCTGGTTAAACTAAAATGGTAACTCCAACTCATAAGACACCTCATATGCTTTCATGCTCATGTGGTAGATGGTAAGATAACTTTAAGATTTATAGGGGAAGGCTAGGTGGCTCAGTTGGCTGGGCATCTGCCTTCAGTCCAGGTCATGATTCTGGAGTCCTGGCATCAAGTCCTGCATCGGGCTCCTTGCTCGGCAGGGAGCCTGCTTCTTCCTCTGCCGGAAGATCCCCCTTGCTTGTGCTCGCTCTCTCTGACAAATAAATAAAAAAAGATTTACAGAAGGCAAAGCTTACCAACTGATGAAGGGTAAAGGGTGAGGAAGCACAGGGAAGTGATATATCAAAAAAACGTTCTAAACTATGTAGTTGCATAATGACAAGACTGAGGTAAGCTATACCTTTGACCCACCTTGTTCTTTTATTATCCCTAAGATTGTGCTGCTTTCAACAGCTTACCTGAGGTATATTTCTACTCTTCTAACTCTGACCATATTAGTCTGAAAGAGCAGATTCAATATTCAGATTAGCTTCTCAAGGAAAACCAACAGTACACAGGGCATACCCATGAACATATTTGTAAGAAACAACACAAGTAGGCCAATCCAGCACCTAGTTGCTCCTGTTTGGTTAACAAAAATAATTCCCCAGGTAGGAACTATTATAAACACTGACTTAAGAAAACAAAAACAAAACATGGCAGCAATTAAATGCTTTAAAAATCTCACATAAGATGCACATAGCACCAGAAGAAAACAGTAGCAGAGAAAGTAAGGAAAATTCACATACTCTGATTTTCTAAGAAATTAACACATGGAAGCAGTACCTACAAAAAGAACAGTTTACAGGTAAAAATCTGGCAACAATTTAAAGTTTGTTAAAGTGAAATTACACAATTAAGCACCATGACAAAAAAAAATAATAAACACCAAAGCATTATATGAGTCTTATACTGTAGGTTACTTCTGCTAAGCTCTGTGACTGGACTGCTCATCAAAAAGCACCCAGGATGTATATTTTATCCCTGACTCCTAAAAATGTGAGGAACTAAGATTAGTTCCTGTTAGGACATTTAGGACACATTCCTGTCCAGCCTGTTAGGACACTGACCATTCAGCTTCACAGTGCTCATCCTTTTCCACCAGAATTAAGGTGATAACAAACCTTCAAGGACCATCCTCCCCATGAGTTGCTGGACTCTATCATCTCTTACTTGGAGAAACACATCCCTGAAAATGGATTTGAAGATTTCTTGAACCAAACTGGTATCACTCTCTGGCATCTGAAGTCCCCAAGAGGGGACTACAGGTTTAATTTTAAACAATCACGTAAACACTGAAATACACAGTTCAGAAACGCCCAGCATTACCACTGTTCATTCAACACCAATTCAAAGTTTCACACTGAGAGGCATAAACCCTGCGTGACTAGTAAAATGGCCTGAGAAGGACAGTATCAATAATAAAATGATCTTTAAATCAACTACTGCCATGACCTGTACTACTACTCAGTTTCTGGCACATAGTAGGCACTGCTATTGGGAATGAATGAATCACTGACACAGCCTTAGGTTATGTTATTCAACTGCTCTGCATATTTTAAACTTTCTATATATAAAAATTGGCTTTCTCTGGCCTAGTTTCTCAAATTGCCTGGAACTCTGACACTGACACAACCAGTAAAAAGATGCTTCCGTTTCATGTAGAAGTCACAGGGACAGAGAAGTTATATAATACGATCCCCATGTTGAGGCTCATTTGCCTTTCATCCTAGATTACATACCACTTCCTCAGGAAGGAGTTCCTCAACCCCTCAGCAGTACCATGCCCCCTCAGTTATTAAGTCTCCTTGAACACTTTATTTTCCCTTTTTTTGTACACACCACAGGTCATTAAGCAAGATCTGTATTGCTCTTTGTTAAACATTTGTCTGTCTCTCCAGAATCCAGACATCCTGAAGGTGGTGGTCATGTGGGCTTTGGTGACTGACCAAAGTTCTTGCACCCAGAAGACCTGGCACATAGGTATTTAGTAAATATTTATTCAATGAATGTTTGAAAACAAGAAGCCCCCTTTTGAGAACAATGAGAACAACAGTGTCCCTTCAATATACTCAAATAATAAAAGCTTAGAAATCAGGGGGAAAAAAACATTAGGTCATCAGGCGTAATGTTCTGAACATCACTGTTCTCAATGTGAAACCAAGGCAAGTTTTTCCCTGGCAGTCCCAGTGAGAAAAGATGTAACTGTACCACGGGGTGTCAAAGCACTTTCGTCACGTGTGTGTACTTCATGACTGAAAGTCTCCGAAGAGTTCAGTTCACACGCATTTCTCTGTGGTTTGACATAAATGTTCTAAAGAGTTGTGACAGGTATACACCCATATATCCTGAAAGTTTTAAGAAATGACTTACAGACTGTGAAATTTGGGGGGGGGGGCGGAACACTGCATAATATTCCCTCTATCAATAGCTGGGACAAAGTCTTAACTTTTTTTTTTTAATTTTTAAGTTGCAGAGCACTGAAAGAAATACTGATTCTAAATAAAATCTTCAGGCATTGTAGACTATTGTAGCTCTATTTTCTCAGAGGACAAAGAGAGGCAATCTGAGAGCTTCTGCTGAATGTCAAAGGGACTTCCCAGAGATTGCTGGTAAAAGGATCCACACCTCTAAGGTTCCCAGGTAAACCTCTAAAACCTTTACAGAGCCTTTCCTGAAGGTATGACCTTCAGAATCCTGTGAAGGTGAGAGCAGGAGAGAGACCTCTATTTAAAAATACACTCTAATGCTCCGTGATGATTAAAAAACTTTTTTTTCGTTTCTATGACTACATGAAAATTCACCAGCAGAGAAACCACAGGGTGGGTCAGAATTTTGGCAAAAGTTAAAGTAATGGAGGTACTACTTGCCTTTCAGAAAGATCTTGTTCCACCTTTTTAAGGAATATGTTTGGAAGTCTGAGTTTGCAAAAACCCAGTATCTTATGCCTCTATCAAATTTTATGAATGTCAAAGGTTTGATACCTAGTATCTAATCTGATTCACATAATAATCTTCTGAAATAGGCAGGCCAAGAATTTTATAGATGAAGGGCATGAGGCTTCTAAAGGTTAGTTTCTTGACCGAGGATCGTAACTTAGAAAATGGGAGAACCAAGGGTGGAAGAGTTTCTGATCCCTAGACCACTGCTATTCCGGAAGAACTGTACCATTCTGGCCCTTCTCAAGCTGCTGTTCATTCTTTATTTCTCACCAAAATAAGCAGTAAGATACAAATGTCCATGACTTCTAAGTATGTAGAATACATAGTATATGAAAAATGTAAAATATTTCCCTCAAAATGATCTCATATCCCCAAGGACTTCTCAGAAATATTACTGCAATCATATGTCCCTACATCTGTGAATTCTAGAGTTTACATACTGAGTTCTGTAACTTCCAAAATCTGTTTTCTTATCTATAATGTACAATGTGCTATTACATTTGCACAACATCAAAGTTAAAGATAGAAAGGTCTGTCAAATAACCTCCACAGAATGTAAGGGTCAAAGCAGGATTGATTTATGTAAGAGGCCTAACTCTGATCTTGGTGGCAAACGTACTTTATTCTATAAAGTCAGCCTTGTTCTTTTAAGTCGGTGGTCTCCAACCATGGATACCTATTAGAATGAGTTTTTAAAAAACACTGGTGTCCCAATCCTGCTCCAGAAACGAAATCAGAATCTCATTGTAATAGGGATGGGTTGGTTCTAAGGGTCAGCAGGAGCTGAAAATCTCTGGTCTAGGTGCTTTGTGTTATCCACTTTCAAATGCCCCACCATGAAATCACTTTTATATTTCCCTATGGAAGGAACATTCATAGTCCAAGGACTAACAGCCAGAATGGTAAAAAAAAAAAAAAAAAAAAAAAAAAAATCAGACTTTTACAAGCTGAATGAGTTTACACTTCTTAGATATAAGCAGATATTCTTAAGTCACAAACACTACACTTAATAAATATTAACCATTAAAAAAGAAAAAAACACTAAAAATTATTTTTAAAAACAGAACTTCATAAAACTATAAACATATAATTATGTAATGTTCATTTAAGTATAGCTTAAGTAATAAACCACTTTTAAAAATTTATCTTCCACTTTATAGTAGCCAATCTTCTAAAGTAATTTTATTTTTGGCATTTTCCCCATAGATAGAAGTAAGAAAAGGCAAATAAAGAAACCAGAAGTACAAGACACCCTATTACACAGGTATCTGAAATCAGTTCAAAGGGGAGTTTCCATTGCTCAGAGGACAAAGGACTTCTCAGAAACATTACTGCAATCATATTGCTCATTTCTTACTCAACTCGGTACTGCTGAAAAGGATGTCGCTATGTTCCCACCTTAACTGCCTTATGTGTTGTTCCTGTGACAGCTAGAGTCAACAAAAATAAGTTTGGCTTCTGGAAAAACTAAAATGTCAGCCTTCTTTATTTTTAAACTTGCTCTAAAACTTTCCCATATTATCTGATCCTATGAATTTTGCAATAGCTGCCTATTAGTTAAAGCTGGAGAATGAGTAACTAAGCCTGCTCTAAACTGTATGCTGCAGTAAACATAACAATAAAAACACATTCTATGCCATTTTAGCATTTTATGAAAATTCTACTCACATTCAAAGGGGACTTACACTAAAGATTCCAGGACCAAAAAAAAAAAAAAAAAAAAAAAAAAAAAAAAAAAAAAAAAAAAAAAAAAAAAAAAAAAAAAAAAAAAAAAAAAAAAAAAAAAAAAAAAAAAAGGCAAGAAAATCTAAAATAGATTTAATATTCTAAATAAATCTAGGTGGCTTAGCTGGGAAACTACTTAAAGTTCCTTTCCTATAAACTTCTTAATTAAGAAAAAATTAATGGCCAATATAGTAATGATAAGGAAATATTAAAGGTTAGAAAAGAATTTTGATGATGTGTTTCTGTTTCCAGGTCAGTGAGCTGTAACCAAATATTACCAGATGAGTGGTATAAACTTACATGACTTATTGCAGATTGAACAGCCTTTACATAATGGCTTAGTTCCCGATCCATCATGGCCAATTCAACCATTGCCTTGTCCATACTGTATTCACTACTCACTTCAGCTGTAAGAGAAAGAAAGCAATTACTGTTTTCCATTTAAAATGCATCTCTGGAAAAGTTGCTCCAATATAACCCTTACTAGTCAATGATCTAAACACTTTTGTAAAAGGTATTGCATACTTTTTAAAGATCCCCTTAACATAGGTCTGCTTCATTCAAAATTCTGAGAGTACACCCAGTAGACTCTTGGCCTGTTTTCTTTTCAGTTTTTCCTTTTTAGTTACAGCAGCCCAGCCATGGATCTGCACATGCACTTCAAGGGATTATTAAAGATCAAATATGAACAATTTCCATTTCTAGTACATTAGGTTATGTGGACCAATTCTACTGAAAACCAGAAAAACACTCAGTTAAAATAAAGGGAGGGAGGGAGGGAGAAAGGAAGGAAACTCCTTAAAAACAAGAGACTTAAAAGACAGAAACAACCAGGGCAAAATCTAGAGAAAACAGGAAAGGCAAGGCAGAGCACAGAACACCACAGTCACATACCCTCCCCAGCACCCACTGGGTCTCTACTCCTCAAAATACAGAGGAACCAAAGTAATGCCACCCTTGCTCCCAGGCTTCAGCAGGGTTGGCCTTGGCCACTGAGCAAAAAAGAGGTAAGAGACAAAGAAAATAAACCTGCTTCTGCAAACCCGTGGCCACAAACCAGCTCTCCTGGATTTGCTGCCTGGGTTCCCCTCATCAGAGTGGTCCGGGGAACCCAAGCTCTAATCTTGGTGCTAGCTGGTCTCCCCTTTCCTCTCTGAAAAAAGACTTTTTTTTTTTTTTAAATCCTAGGCCTCCACTAATCCATACAATTAATTTTGAAGGAAAATGAGCAGATTACAGAGAGAAAAATAATAAAACAAAATCAACAGAAAAACCTTATATACCTCAAAAAAACACGAGAAAACATGACACCAAGAGTAAGAATCAGCAGAAACAGATCTACAAATGTTCAAATGTTTCAGATACTCGAATTACCTATCAGTTAGAGTATGAAACAATTATGTTTACTACGCTTAAAAAATTAAAACATCCTCACGTAACAGGAGACTATACAGAGTGACTAGCAGATTGGAAAAGCAAAGAAATGTTCTTAAGTGCTTTTAAATTTTTTTGCAAGCTCTAAACATACAATTTAAGAGATCAGGGGAAGATCAAAAACACGAAATAATATAAATTTTAATATTAAAAAAGCTGAATGGAAGGTAAAGCTGACTTAGTCACATCTGGGAAAGCATTGCGCTCAAAGATTCTTCATTCAAATACCTTAGCTCAGACAAATGTCAGGATTTCTTGCCTACTCTGCAGAACAGGACATATTATCCCAAAGTTAAGAAATACTATAAAATGCACTCACATTTGGCTTTTGAAAGTGATTTTCCTAGACTTTAAAATTATGTTTCAATTTTACAATAGTCAATTATAAACACATTTCAGAAAATATCTCCTAGATTATATTATCCAGACTTCATGGACTACGCGTGTGTGTGTGCATGTGTATATATATATCCCAATATAAGTTTTTTTGTTTTTGAGAAGGGGCCAGTATTTATATAAGAAAAATTTGTATTTACATTCCCAAAATTAAATACAACATTTTTAACAAAAAAGTGTGTGAGAAAGGACTTACCTCATATTACAAATAAAACTGGCCAATGTTGTGAAAATGTCCAAATGTTAAAAAGGGAGACAAAATGTTTAGGTGTTGCTGATATCAACATGTATCTGCTACGTATACAGCAACTTCGTTAAAAATCACATTAATTACTTGATAATAAGAAAGTTCTCTAACATGAGGGTTTATGACTTATATAAAGGCAGGGATTTTACTGTATTTGGTTAATCCGTGGAAATCGATATAATGCTGGCAATCTCCCTCTGGAATTAAATGAGTTTATTTTTGAAAGCACATAAAAATGTGCTTCTGACATTAAAAATGCTATGAAAGAGTTCGCAAAATAAAACAAATAGGATCATGGTTCTCATTATCAAGGTCCCAAGGATGCTAGCAAGACTTGAAACAGATGGCAATTTCAAATTACAAGACCAGTGAGACCTTGCCTGCAAAGGAGAAAATGAGCGATGGCTGGTTCAGGTTTGATGGCATGAAGCCCAAGGCAAGAATCTTTGGAAGCCATTTGTGGCTTCCGGTATCCTCAATGAAGGCTCCAGGGCCCAAGAATGTTGGGACAAGCTGAAGGACCTAAGTGATGAATTGTGCAGCCAGAGGCAAGATGGAAAACACCAGAAAAGTTCAGGAAGCTTGTCTTGAGAGGAACTGAAACTCACACACCCCACCTGGATGTGAGCCAGGTCAGATAACTTCTGGCTAAAGTCAGTGTCTCTGTTCACAGAAGAGGGCTGGAGACCAGAGACCTAAGAACTCTAAGGAGTCCCACAGCAAAAGGAATCTGGAAGAAAGATCATGAGAGAACATCCCTGTCAAGTAGCGACCTGACATTTTAAGATTCTTTTGGTGATTCTTGCTTTTCTTCTTGTTAACCTTTATTTCCCTATTGCGATAATAATCTCTTTTTTTAAAACCATGATTTCTATTCATGTTTCAGAAACACCTGGCTACGGAAGACATAGGGACTCTGTGTCCTGCCCTACCAAACAATCGAGGTGAGGAAAGAGCATGGTATTACATGGAAAAAAAGGCAAACAGGCCAAATAAATCCCCGAAGGATTCAAGAGGAACTTGGAATGAACGCAGACACATGGAGTTGCCTGCTGACTAAAAAGTGAACGTGGGGATGGGGTGGGTGGGGAAGGACTGACCAGCCAAAGTTTCCTTGCTCCTTTACTGCACGATATATAATCTCACTACCAAAATTCCCCCACTCTTATGGGAAAGACTTCCTAAAAATCGACACCAAACTAAATCCTATACATCCTTGAAGGGCTGAGCTCAAGACCTACCTGCTTTTAAACCACGCGAGCCTAGAAAGATCTCCTCCTTTCCTTAATTTATCTTAACAGCTATAATTGATACTTTGGCACTTTGAGCCATAAACAATCTTGTCTTCTTATGTGCCTTTGTCTTGTTTTTTCCAAAGAGATTTGCCCATTTGGGGGCAAGAATGTTGCTTTAGTGATCTTGGGAGCTAATGAAGAACTACAGAATATCTTCCTTCAGTGTTCTCACATGGAATTATTTAATAAATTTGAAAATTAAACTTCCATCGAACTATAAACTGTCCAGCCTCAGATGTCTATTGATTTAAAGTATAATGAAGACAGGTGATACAAACTCATTTGCCCAGTATATTTTCACGGTGATTTTTCCACTAGAAAAAGCTTAGCACCAGCACGCAGGGGCAAGGGAGGCAGGGAGGGGGAAGAGAAGCCCACCAATAATGTTAACATGCACAGAATGACAATCCCAGAGAGGAAATCACCATGAACCACTACTGTACCTCCTGGCATACAGGACATCAGTGCAGCTAATAAAGCATGGAAAGCAGTAACGACGATGAAAAAAAAATAATCATAGCTGTAGCTAATAATTAGTAAGCACTTTTATGTGCCAAGACCATACTGAGCACACCATTTACAGTAAACCTCACAGCAACTCTTTTATCTGCACTTTACCGACGAGAAAAGTGAAACACTGAGCAGCTGAAGGAAGCTGCTCAGCACCACAGAGGTAGCGAGTGGCACAGCGAGGCTGTGAACTCAGGCTTTCTAGCGGCAAAGTCTGCACACCCGCCTACCTGTGCTAATAGGTGTGTATCCATGAGAAGGACAAGCACCTCCAATTCCTCCATGAATATCCAGGGCACAAACGCTACCGGGGAGAAAGTCTTGGCCCCCGCCCCTCGTCATCTCAGCCCCTTGGCAATCCATTCCAAGTAAGACACTAGGTAATGTCACTCAAATGGTCCCATAAAAGCTCTTCCAAATTCCTAACAGAGGAGAAACTGGTAACAAAAAGAAAATGATTCTTAGCTCTTAGAAGACTACTAAATTTCCATGGTGGTGAAGAGAGTGACTTTTCATATCAGCAAGGCCAGTTGGAGGGGCTATAAAAGCAACCAAGTCCCCCACCGAATGCCAGGAGATAAGGAAATCGACTCTAGCTGCCCGGAAATCAAACCCACATGAGGCCCAAGACAGCAGGTGCAGCAGCCCCAGAAATGGAAGCAGCAGCAGAGACACGTTCAAGGGGAAGTCTTCGTGTTGCAAAGATATTTCTGAGTGGAGCCAGTTTCAAAACCATGCCTACCATCTATGCCTCTGCCTGCCTTCCCCGGCCAAATGGGGTCTGGGCAATCTAGGAATATTCCCATTTTTTCAATGTACCATTTCAATGAGCATTTATTATAATCAATCTGTGGTTGTATTACTCAAATGAACCTGAGTGATATACTTGAATATTCCTTTGTAAGCCAATAGCTACATGGGGAAGCCTCACAGAGAGCTCGGGGAGTCGGTGAGGCTCATGTAACACATCTGGTGCATTAATTAGGAAACTGTTCCGAGAAGTCAGCACAAGAATTCGCTTCAGGATACTACCCCACCCCTGCCCCAGCAAATCAAGTCCAGAGGGCACAGATAATCTCTAATGCACAGTACAAAATTATAATTTTCTCTAAGTATGCCAGTAGCAGGGCTGTCCTTCAAATCTGAGTGTCTATGCCGAGGGATTCTGGTCAGCACCATCCCGAACACAGTACCCGAAGAACTTTATAAAAATGTCATTTAGACCAGAGAGGGCCATAGAATGAAACCCAGTTTTTAAAAGATGATTTCTCTTTCATTTTTCTTTTTCCTGTTCATTGGCAAACCTTAAAAGAATAATGACAGTCACTGAAGGAGGATTTCTTTTTAGCCTCAAGCTCTAACATTTATAGAATATACAAAGTGTCTGAATGGATACAGTTGGCCTGCATATGGTTTTCCTAAAGTCAAACAAACCTATAATTATGCAATCTAAGCCGCCACGCTATTCATTAGACACGTCATCTGTTACTCAATGTCAAAACGCACTAACAGCAATGTTCTATTACTATTCCCTGTTTGAAGTGTTGAATAAGGCATTAAAGTTACACGATCTGTACAACACTAAGCAGAAATGGGTGATTTTGTGTTGCAATCACTTCAGCTTAAAACAAAATTCATGAGGCTTCAATGAAGAAAGGTGATGGCAGGAACAAGTTATAAAACCAAAAGAGCAACAATGCCAGTGTCTCGAATATTAAAAGACGAAAGGGCAAAATGAGGCCAAAAGATAGGTTTGAGAAAGAAATGGAAGGGAGATGACAAACTAGCTACTTTTATAGATGCAAACTTGTGTGAGACAAATACCAAGTCCTCCATTTATAACCAAAAGATACAGGTAATAAGTCTGTAGCAACATGGCAATTCTTATGCCGCACAGCATGGGCTCATGAGAGTTTGTCATTCAGAGTGAGTTCCAAGATTGGCTAGGGGTTCTTCACATCTTATTTGCTCAATATAATGCCATTTTAGGCCAATGGTTAAAAATGAGGGCGCAGATTTTTTATCTTGGCTTCTCCAAGTCCAGGTGGGCATGGTCAGTAGACCAATCAAGCTCTTCTTCCAGACCAGCAACCAGTTCCGCGAGAAGGGAAGGGGAGCGCTGCAGCCAAGACATGCAGCCTGTAGACCAGCTATTCTAAAAAAGGCTCCTCCCTAAGCCACCGCTGCCTAGAGCTGTAGCCTAAGGCATATGCACTAGAGAGAAATGAAGTCTCTTCCCTAAGGCCCAGTTTTGAGGTTTGGGAAATAGAGCTGAAACAGGGCCAAACACATGTAGTACCTACAACCAAGCAAGTTCTCTTAGCAACCTCTCAGGTACTAAGTAGAACCACCTTCAGTGAAACAGACATGGAAGAGAGGACATCTTCCCTCCTCTTTCCCCTACCACGTCCATACACACCTCGGTACCACCTCTATACACTACCAGATGTCTTTTTGCTTTGCTCTGCTGTTCTCTAGGATCTTAACCACAGATCCCTTTCCAGAATCCTCCCTAATCTCCAGGATGGGACCAAATGCTTCATGTCTTATAGGTCCATAAAACTTCTCTACCTTCACAACTAGGACACGTGTAAATGTGTGTGTTAGAGGGGCATGCCCTTAGGACAAATTTCATCTACTTATCCCTTCCAATTTTGTTCCTGATTCAATTACATACTTTTGTCCCCAGCCAAGCTGTTTCCTGAAATTTTGTCCTAAACAAATAAAAATTGCAGAATCTGGTGTTCTTTATCCTACAAAGTCATATACGGGCATGTCTGAAAAGGAACAATGCCAATTACATATAGTTGATTAAATTCAATCAATAACATGCCCAGCTAAGACAAAGCAGGCATGTTGTGTTCTTCTGGGGTTGCTGACTCCAATTCAACATGAATCACAGATACAGAAGGATCTGATAAGGATCCACTCCATAAAGTACATATGTCCATTTTGGCAAGGAGCAGGGAAGAAAACTAGGCAGGGAATTTACTGACTGGATTTTAAATTTCCTTGAACAGATGGGACATGGAATAGAGAGATTTTGCTTCCTGAAACAGAGAAATCTCTTCCTAATCTCTTCAGAGATTCTTCTATATTTTGTAAACAAGAATTTTCGTCTTTCAGGATGAACTCAAAACAAATGACAGTGTAAATCATACCTTTTCCACCCTCTACAAAAAAACAAACAAAAACAACAACAACAACAACAAAAAAACCCAAAATCCCTTCCTCTCTTAAAATACAGCTCCAACTAGCTTTAGCAACATATACCTACATACACACCTACCTCTGTGAGTGGGTGTGTGTGTATGTTTTCCTGGCAGCCTAGTATTAAGCAATCATTATATATTCATCAGGAGTCAAATTTAATGACTTACTCATTGCTTGAGCAATATTTAATAGAAACTTATTACTTCTCACTACACTGTACTTTAGCCATAATTATTCCTCCCCACAGATATTAGCGTGGAGGAAAAGTAAAAACCAAATTCACATTCTAACAGCATATGGTACAAGCTGGTACACAACTATAAACGCAGCTAAATGGGGGAAATCTTCAAGAAATAATAAGATGTATAATCCTCTTTAGTCATCTACACAATTTTCTTGTCAATCAGACAAGAACATTCTTCTTGTTAGAAGAAGAAAGTTGTATAATACAGGAACTCAAAAAGCCAGCTCTGGAGTCAGATTATATTCAAATCTAGGCTCTATTACTCGCTAGCTATGTAGTCTTTAGTAAGTCACTGTATTAGTTTCCTCTTCTGGAATGGGTATGATAACGGTATTTAACTCATAAAGCCAAGACAAGGACTAAGTGAGACAACACAGACAAAATCAGCACAGGCCTGGCCCACAGTAAACACAAACAAAATATCTGTCATAATTATTGCTGAGCGAAGAACTATTCTGCAAATGTGATTAGTCTAAATGCTGAAAGCTTTTACCCTTAGAATCAAAAGGATCAAGTGAAGGTCACCTCTCTAACTCTCTCAGCTGTTTTTTCTAACCTGAGACCAAAGTATTAAGTTGAACTCACAAAACTGCAATGCTCAATGAGAAGCTCTGTAAACTTCCCCCACCAACTCAAGTCCAGAAACCCATCCACCTAGTACATACTTAAGTATTTACTATACGCCAGGTGGAGGGGGAAAAAATGCCTTCAAGCAAGGAGCAGCTACTCCTGCCCTCAGAAGGTAGGAAAGGTTTAACGGGTGAGAGGATACAGGTGTGTACTCCATCTTGAAAGATGAGTAGGTTTTCCCCACGAGGTTCACCAGAATGCAGCAGAAGCTAAACAAATCCTCTCACCCCTTTCCACAGAGGCTGACTTCGAGTTTAAATTCTCAAACAAAAACATTGGGAATGAGAAAAGAGGAGAAGGATACAGATTAAAAAAAAAAATCTTCACCGAGTACTGAAAACGTGCCAGGCACGTTGAACACACTACTCATTCTATCTTTTGTTACAACAATGTGAATTAGGTGCTATTAAAAGTAATTCGATAAGGAAACTGATACTCCTAGAGGTTAAATCATTTCTCCCAGGTCACACAGTTAATACATGGTGACGTTAGGAACTGACCTCAGGTCTAACTTGAAAGTTAGCATGGGAGGCACATGCTATAAAGGTCTGAACCACTACACACAAGTTAATCTACTCACGCAGAAGTCACAGGGTAATAAATGATCAGTTCCTTAGATAAAGGAATTCTCCTAAACATTACCTTCTTGTAAGAAAGAAAGTAAAAACTGACTTTAACAGTTCTACCCCAGAGTAATGGAGACTACCTTTCATTACATAGACAGGTATTTCCTTAGAAAATTGTAGTTAACATTCCATAAACCACCATGGTAAAGGTAGAACTAAAAATACAGCTTGAAATAAATTCTATGAAAGATTAGGCTCACAAAATCACAGAAATGGTCTCTGGATACAATCTAGTCTCTACTAGGCATTGAAAGCACTACGAATCCCAGGCTATGGGTAGCTACCATTTTAAAACACACCCACAGAGCCGCCTGGATAGCTCAGTAGGTTAAATGTCGGCCTTGCTCAGGTCATGACCCCAGGGTCCTGGTACAGAGTCCAGCATCAGGCTCCCTGCTTGGTGGGGAGTCTGCTTCTCCCCCGGCCCCACCCCCTCTCAAAAATAAATAAATAGGGGCACTTGTTAAGCGTCTGCCTTCAACTCAGGTCATGATCCTGGAGTACCAGGATCGAACCCCTGCATTGGGCTCCCTGCTCAGCAGGAAGCCTGCTTCTCCCTCTCTCATTCCCCTGCTTGTGTTCTCTCTCTCTGTTTCTCTCTGTCAAATAAATAAATAGAATCTTAAAAATATAAAAATAAATAAATAAAATAAGTAAGACATGTGGTTGAGAATTAAGCATACAGCTGAAAAATTCAAACAGTATAATAATGTGGTGTCTCCGATCCTCAAACTCCCTCCCCAGAAGCAATCATTGTAATAAAGTTCTCATTCCATGGAAATATTCCATGTATAAGGCACCCTCTTTTAAAAAGGACAAGAGAAATTAAGGCAAACAAATATAAAGGGGAAAACAACATGAACATATTAAAAACACAAAAGGAGAAATGTTAAACAAAGAATACAATATGGGTGGTTAGAGGGGACTGTCCATTCACTCACTTATTTACGAAGCACAGACCACGTGCCTGGCACTCTTCTGGGTGGCCTAGACGGAGCAGCAAACAAGGTAAATCCTGCACCTTTTTTCAAACAGCTTATACAAATTTCCACTCCATGCAATAATTTCTAAAAAGCCCTGATATGACTATCTTTCCTTTGTTTGGCTCTTGGTGTGGTGGGAAAGCTTGTTCTCTGCCAAACCGCTCTAATTATTAGAGCCCTTCCAAAGGGACAACTGATTCATCACCACCCTAGAACAATTCTAGGCAATGACAACAATAAATCTGAATTGCTCTCTCCTACACATTAACTTATTTACACCTTATAACCTCCATGCAGAGTAATTTTACTCTCTGTTTTATATGGTTGAGGAAACTGAGGCTCAGAGAGGCTAAGTGATTCCACTGAAGTCATGCCCCAGTATCAGAAGTGGGACTTGAACCCTAGCCCTCAACAGCAGAGCTACAGAAAGCTACTTAGCGAGCCACACAAAAACAGTCAACTCTCCTAGGTCACAGTTTTTCAAAGATCTGAAGGTGGCTCTTAAAATATTTCCTATCTGTGAGTCTTTGCTTCTCCAGGATAAATAATGGTCATCAAGTTCATTCATTCAATAATGAGCTGACCTGCCTTCATTTAAATGTGCTTCATTTGCTTATGTCCCTTTTACAGATGGGCTCCAGAAATTAAAAACAATTACAGTCATGGGTTAACCAATGAAGGTTACGATAACAGCATTATTACACGTGTACCGTGTTGTGTTGTTTATTAGTTTTCTTTCAAGAAATAAAAAAAAACCAATTACTGAGCACTCACTATGCACCAGACACTGTGCTAAGTAATTTATACACATCATTTCGTTCAATCCTTATAATAACTCTGTGAAAGACACCATCATTATCCCCATTTGATGGAACAAAAAAACGAACTCAGAGAGGTGAAGTACCCTGAACCAAGGTTATATAACCAATGAGCTTTAGAGGGAACATACAAATTGGGGTCTATTAAATAACAGAGTCTATTCTAACTATCTCGATAATCATCACCCTTCCGGCATAACCCATTTCTCCAGGTCCTAAGACTTCACCAAATGCCTCCCTAAGATCTATTCATGGTAGACTAAAAAGCAACCCTACTATATCAGGGAAGTCATCACAATTTAAAAATGGGGAGAGGGGATGAAGAGGAACGAGGGTATTCAAGCTCATAAGTGAGACTGCTACTCAAAAAAGGTTAATGATCTTTTGCTTGCAGGCAGACAGCAACTGTCTTAGACCAGCCTATCTCTGTACTCATTTAAAATAAATTTATACCAGGAGGGGCGCCTGGGTGGCTCAGTCCTTAAGTGTCTGCCTTTGGCTCAGTCATGATCCCAGACTTCCAGGATCGAGGCCTGCATAGGGCTCCCTTCTCAGCCGGAAGCCTGCTTCTCCCTCTCTCCCTCCCCCTGCTTGTGTTCCCTCTCTAGCTATGTTTCTCTTTGTCAAATAAATAAATAAAATCTTTAAAATAAAAGAAAATAAATTTATACCAGGAAAAAATTTCAGATGGGGTCAGCCAACTTTAAAACAGAAAGTTAATTAAACACTAAACAGAAATGAAGTCCTCAAAAAATATAAAAATAAGTTTGAGAGGGGCGCCTGGGTGGCTCAGTCAGTTAAGCGTTCAGCTCAGGTCTTGATCTCGGGGTTTTGAGTTCAAGCCCTACATCAGACTCCAGGCTGGGCATGGAACCTACTTTAAAAAATATATATTATAAAAATAAGCTTGAGAATCTGATAAGAAGTTCATTAGATTATAAGATCTATGATGACAGGAACTATAATCTTTGTTACTTCTCAAATGTTGGTCTAAATGAGAAGTGGTCTGTTCTGAGAAACATTTCTTTAAGAGTAAAAAGGCACAGTCACAAAAGGAAACAACTGTATGTCCCATTCCTGTCAGGGTAATTTCTGTGCTTATTTTTGGAAAAGTAAAATAAGCTTGATTTGTAGTAAATACGTCATAATGTAAAATTTGTCAAATTACTTTGTTGTATACCTGCGACTGTCAACTAACTATACTCAAATAAAAATAGATAAGTTTGATTTCACAAAAACAATGGCAAATCAATCTGTTAAATCTTATTTTCACTGACAGGGACCGAAAATCAATCCACCATAATTTACCGCAAACATTATAATTATAATAACTATTCCATCTGACACAGCGTATTTCCTTATATTTGTACCTACACATACATAGTGCACGTTCTGGAGAAGAACTTAGAAGCTAAAATATAATTCTTTTTTTATTACGTACCTTACCGTTTCTAAGATGTTTTATTTTCATAACTTTAACTGACTTAAATCAGTAGTAATTCCCAAAATTGCGTCTTGCCTTCTTTTTTAAATAATTTATTTTTTCAGTGTTCCAAGATTCATTGTTTTTGCACCACACTCAGTGTTCCATGCAATCCGTGCCCTCCTTAATACCCACCACCAGGCTCACCCATTCTACCACCTCCTTCCCTTCCAAAACCCTCAGTTTGTTTCTCAGAGTCCACAGTCCCTCTACTTCATCTCTCTCTCTGATTTAGCCCAGTTCACATTTCCTTTCCTTCTCTTAATGTCCTTCATGTTACTCCTTAGGTTCCACAAGTAAGTGAAACTATATGATATTTGACTTTCTCTGCTTGGCTTATTTCACTCAGCATAATTTCCTCCAATCCCACCCCTGTTGCTACAAAAGTTGGATATTCATCCTTTCTGATGGAGGTGTAGTATTCCATTGTATATATGGACCACATCTTCTTTATCCATTCGTCTGTTGAAGGGCACCTTGGCTCTTTCCATAGTTTAGCAATTGTGGCCATTGCTGCTATGAACACGGGTACATATGACCCTTCTTTTCACTACATCTGTATTTTTGAGAGTCCTTAAAAAATTAAAAACAGAGCTATCCTATGACCCTGCAATTGTCCTGCATTCTTTAAAAAACCTCTCTCCTCTTTAACAAAGAAATAATGATCCATAAATACTTAAATCTACTAGAAACAGCTCAGAGAACTCTGTTGGGGAAAGTAAACTACTTCTGTAAGGGGAATTATCACCCACTATTATCTGTTTCTGGATGACACTTACAATGGACTGCGAAGTTAAGAGATAAAGAACTATTAATATCAATGAGTAAGTAACTGGTTCTGTAACACTACGGTACTATTTATAAAATGGGAGGTTCCAATCAATCACATCCCACATACAAGCACCCAGTCTCTGCCACCGAAGTGAACTGAACCACATGCAAAACCCAAACCCTGAAGTCACTTTAGACCCCTAGGTCCTCCCTCTTAGCATCCTCCACATCTAACTACTCACCAGGTTCTATCAATTCAGCCCACTCCAGTCAACTATTCTCTCCTTTCCTTCCTTTCCAACTATAGCTGCCTTAATTTCAATCCTTATTATTTCTTCCTCAGTACTACTTTGCTTCTTCAGTGATTCCCTTTTTCACTCTCTTTCCCCTCCAGTCCTTCTTCTGGGTTGTTACCAATGCTCAAGAACAAATCTGAGGTTACTCTCTTGTTTATCAAAAACCTACCACAGCATTTCCACTTCTGGCCAAGACTGAGTAACAGGGACCAAATTTATTCTCCTGCCTGAAACAAAAAATTCAACTGAAAATATATAAATGGTTTGCAAGATGCCAGAAGTCATGCAAGGAAGAGGAATCAAGATGATAGGGAACATGAGGTGAAACCTGTGACTGCTCCTCCTTACTATCTTCAGGGAGTTTTCAGGCTGCAGGGCACACAATACCAATCAAAATTCTATGACCTTTTTCACAGAATTGACACAGATTCTAAAATTCATACTGAAAATGCAAAGAACCTAGAATAGCCAAACAACCTTGAAACAAACAAATTTGGAGGCCCAACACCACCCAATTTCAAGACTTACTATAAAAGCTTCAGTAATCCAAATAAGGGTGGTACTGAGATACAGACAAACAGAACAACAGAATAAAACAGAGTCCAGAAATACCAACAGTCATATATGGGTGACTGATCTGACAAAGGAGCTGAGGCAATTCAGTGAAGAAAGAACAGTCTTTTCAACAAGTTGCTGGTACAGCTGGCTATCATTTGCACAACAAAACAAAAGAGAAGAAAACAAAACACCTTTGACCCATACCTCGAGCCAAATACAAACATTTAGTCAGAATGGATCATGAATCTAAACGTAAAATCTAAAACTATAAAACTTATAGAAAAGATTACGAAGAAAATCTTTGAGATCTTGGGTTAAGAAAAGAGTTCTTAAAGGCAACACTAAAGCACAAGCCATTAAGAGAATACACTGATAAACTGGAGATCATCAAAATCAAAAACTTCTGTTCCTCCAAATCTTTAAGAGCACAGAGTGGGAGAAAATACTCACAAACCACATCTCAGAAAAAAAAAAAAACTGTATTGAGAACACATATATATTTATATACATATATATACACATATTCTCAAAATTGAATAGTAAAAAGCCATAACAACTGGAACATTTGGACAGATGCTTCACCAAAGAGGTCAATGCGAAATAAGCTAAGGAAACGGTAGTCAGCATTACTGATCAGCAGGGAAATGCAAATTAAAACAGAACTATTTTTGTTTAAGATACAACTATGCATATATTAGAACAGGTGAAGTTAAGAAGACTGCCCATATCAAGTTTTGATGAGGATGCAGAGTGACTGGAGAGCTACTCTAATGTATTCCACACACAGATTCCTAATTTCCAGACAACTATTATTACCCCAAAAAGCACATTCTATCACATAACACAGGCCACATTTAACATCATTTCATCTTATAATGACTCAGAAGGGACTTCAAATATCATAAAGTCTCTCAGTGTCATCATTATGGTTTTACTATTACTATAAAATATGAAAACATGAGTCAACAGAAATTTTTTATGCAGTAGATATCAAAGAAACCAGCTTTCAGTCTATAATTACCTCACAAAATTATGATTGCTTTTTATTATAATTTGTTTTCTCCAACCCAGTAGTTCTCAAAGTGTGGTCACTGGACCAGGTGCATTAGCACCACTTGGGAACTTGTTAGAAACACAAGCTCTCAGGCCCTACACCAAACAACTGGATCTGAAACTCTGGGGTGAGAAACAGCAATCTGTATTTTAACAAGTCCTCTAGGTGATTCTGAAGCATGGCAAAATTTGAGATCCACTATTCTAATGTACGTTTTAAAGATAAAATGCCACATTGCCTTTTCTCTGAGATTCTTTCTGAATTCACAGAATTCTAAGACCAAGAGGAACTGTTACTTTAAATCCACATTTTCAACAAATCTAGAACTCAACCAGCTGTTTTCCTATTTTTATACTCTCGAATTATTTTAGGCCTTTTAAAAAGTTAGGAAACCAAAACTGAATGGAAGGTACCATAAATAATGCATTCTACAAAAGCCTTTGTTTTAAAACAAAGTTTTCTACTTAAATATCCCAAGTCATTTATTCAGATCTATTTTTTGCAATAGCCCCCACATTCCTTCCAAATTTACCAGAATAGATTTGCTTCTAATTTCAGCTACAAATTTGTCAGCCTCCAGTGAATATCTGTACAACTTTTAATTAGGGTCATCTAAATGGAATAGCTTTTTAAAATAATTCCAGTTATAAATTATATTTGTTTTATAAAGAGACTTAAGAAAGCAGCAGAATGAAAGAGGAAATGGTTTGGACTGAATCAGGACATCTGGGGCTGACGATACTGCTCAGAGATTTTGAGTTTCCTGGGGCTCAGTTCCCTTCTTCTCTAAAAGGGAGCTGGAGTAGATGACCTGAATAGGCCATTTCAAGTTTAAAGGTCTATAAAACTGTGCTCTTATCCTTGTGCTCTATGGTACTGTAGCTTTACAGTAATGTGACATGGAAAATTTTCTTGAAATGTTTTATCTGTTTTTAATCATTTTAAATGGCTTTAAGAAACATGCCTCTCTGCAGGACTCAAGATCACTCACAATTATTACACTACTCCCTCGAGAGCTGAATACAGTAATATATGAATACACACAAACTTTTAGTTGCAAAAGCACTTCAGTGGTAGTGCGATTTTAAGCCTCTTATTCTAAGATGGGTTCATTTACCTCCAGAACTATGGGGATGCACAGTATGAACCCCCAAAGGCAAAGATTCCACAATGTCATAAATAACATGGACTTTGGAGGCAGAATGCCTGGCTTTGAATTCTGTACCTACCACTCAAGAACCTTTTGCGATCTTGGGCAAGTTAGCTAAACATTCTAAACCTCATTTTTCTATCAATCTTCCATACAAATTAAATGAGCTAATAGACAAATAGCACTTAGAAGGCAGCACAGAACACACACTCCGTAAGCATTAGGTATTTTTATTAATGTTACTTGCTATGTCAGCCCTCTACTCAGAAGTTATCGGAACAAATGTGCAATTCCATTTAGCAAATACAGAAAGGTACACCTACTTGTTACAAGGGACTTCACCACTCGCTATAGAGGCAAGGGTTCTTGAACTTCTGAATGGACCAGAATTATATGGGATGTTTGTTTAAAATGCTGATTCTTGGGCTCTGTTTCCAGAAGCTCTGATTCTGCAATTTTTAAATAAGCCTCCCAGATGTTTCTAAGGCAGGCTGTTGAGGAATGCAGTTTGAGAAACATTTCTGCAGGAGATTCAAAGCGAAAGAACCTCCTTCTTCAAGTTCCTACAATCTCTAAGCATTTTTTTCTGTTGCAGAACTTGCGGTGGCTACCTGTTGCACCTGCTGGCTATGTAATATGTGAGCCTAATATGGCCCTTCCATGTGGATTCCATTCGCCATCACGTAAGTTCCACTATCTCTGTCCTGTTGCAACGAGACAACTCTTTACCTGAATATATGAGATCTACTAATCCTCTAAACCCCAATCTGTGACTAATAAAAGTCCCTCAATATAAAGGCTATTCCTGACCTTTGAAAACGGAAGATTCATGAACCCTGATTGCTGAGCTATAAACCTGACCATGGCCTCATTCACAGTCCTGGTCTCAGCCTTAGGCTTCCAACGCTGCTGCCAGCAGATATCACAGCCTGTCCTCAGTACAGGACACATTTTCAAAAAGAGAGTGCAAAGTGTCAAAACCCATATAAATTTAACTCACAAAGAACTTAAATGTATACAAAACAATACGAACAACAAAGCAACAACAGGGGTCAGAGGATGGAGGACAGAATGCAGACTGATAAAGGAATTTAACTGCATTAAAGATGTTTCAGTTAACCTCACTGAAGAGTGAACTCATTGACCTCAGTAACCTTACACAGGGTTTTGAGTGAAAACTCTAAGACTAAAGGTACAAAAATCTGTACCTAAGCACTGCATACTAGCTGACAAAGTCGTATGTTGTGGAGGTACATGTTAATACTTCTGAAACTGTCTTATACATAACTGGGGTCAAAAGAGTAATGAGTAAATGGATGGTGGATAGTGGGAGCCTCTATTAACATGGCTGCTTAAGACAGAAATCTGAATATCATCAATGATTTCTTCACTTTTCTCAATTTTCATATTCAATACATCGAGTTGCATTAATTATTTCTCCTTTATCTCTTAAGAATCTAACTACTTGGGGCACCTGCATGGCTCAGTCGGTTAAGCATCTGCCTTCAGCTCAGGTCATGATCTGGAGTCCCAGGATCAAGCTCCGCATCCAGCTCCCTGCTCAGCGGGGAGCCTGCTTCTCCCTCTCCCTGTGCTCCTCCTCTGCTCCTGCATGCTCTCTCTCAAAAAATAAAAAACTTAAAACAATTTTTGAAAAAAAAAAATAGAGAAAGAATCTGACTACCCAGGATGCTTGGATGACTCAGTCAGTTAAGCATCTGACTATTAATTTCAGCTCAGATCATGAGCTCAGTGTATTGAGATCAAGCCCCATGTCAGGATCTGTGCTCAGTGGGGAGTCAGCTTGAGATTCTCTCTCTCCTTCTCCCTCTGCCCTTCCCCCTGCTTGTGTGCTTGCACTCACATACTCTAATAAATAATAAAATCTAAGAAAAAAAAAAAAAGGAGGGGGAATCGGGGAATCTGACTATGACACCTTCTTGGTCTAAGCCCAAGTCACTATCGTCTAATGCCAGAGGACTGACTGTAACAGCCTCCTTACTAGTTGGCCAAACTCTATACTCATTCCTCAGAAGACATTCTCCATATCACAGCCACAGAATTAATGCAAAATATAAACCATCTTAGTCCTATTTTTAAAACTTTTTAATAGCTTCTCACTGCCCTAAAGCCCAAACCCCTTAATTTGACTTATAAGAGCCTACCACTCCATTCTGAGCCTTTCCTAATTCTCTCCAGGCTCCGTTCAGTACCCACTCACCATGTCCACTTCAGTCACCACTGTATTTCCAATACTTAATTCAGGCAGTATTAATTCTCTGATCTCTATATTAATGCTACTGCTTCAGTGAGAGATAGACCTTATCTTCTTTATGCATGAATCGAGGCTAGCCCTGTGATGGATTTGAGTAACTGAATACATTCCAAGTGATGTTCTAGAACTTCGGAGACCAGGTTTTAACAGGTCTGGCAGTTTCTACTTTCTTTGCCTTAAAACAGCTCCCATGCTGGGAGGAAGTCAAACCTAGGAGAGGCTAAATGAAGCCTAATCCTCAGGCTCTGATCAACCAATCCAGTTGAGTATCCAGTCAACAGTCAGTACCAGTTGCCAACCATGTTAAGTGAGCCACCTTGCAAGTTTCAAGCCAGACAAGCCCCCCAAATGGCCACCATCCTAATTGGTATCACTTGGATTGGAAGAGCCTCCCAGCCCAGTTCAGACAAACCACTGAATTATTAGACAGTTAAAAAAAAAAAAAAAGTTTGGGTTTTAAAACACAAAGTGTTAAGGTAGCTTCTTTCACAGCAATATGAGCATACATCAACATGGTTGAAACCCCATTCATGGTGCCAATTTCATCTACTGGTACTTAACAAATTACCCCAATAAGCTCCACATCTTGATGTGAGGAACACTATGCAAGTGCAGTGATGGGAGGACTTGAGAAGAGCCATCCCTGGAGAACAGTTACTATAGCACATGAGAAATACACATTACCTGTAATAAACGTATGCACACATCTGTCTTACATTTAAAATTTCCTTTCTTTTCTTTTCTTTTCCAGATCTAGATTTAAAATGTGTTCTTAATGAAAAAGAGAAGTTAAATCAGTCACCTGTTAAACTCTAACAGATGGAATCAAATATGTTTTCTCAAAGTTCTTTTGAGAAATCTCTTCCCATGGTACCCAACTGGGACCAACCAAAACCATTAAATATAGAACAAAAGTATATTAAAATCTCTGTTCACATAGCAGTCACTTGCTCTCCCTGTGCCGTAACTCTATTAAAATGTGAGGGGCAGATTATGTAAAGAATTATGCTTATATTTTGACAGGTTCCCCTACTGATGATATGGCCAAGAGTGGTAAGGATGAGAAGCAAAACCAGTACCCTCGGTGTGAATATGTAAATATCTGTTAAATACCCAAGTGAAAAATAAACTACTGGGACATATGATCAGTTAGCCAAAAAATAAAAGAGGAAAAGGAAAGAAATTGCTTCACAGCTGAGCATCTGAGATGCGTCTTAGACCCTGCATGGTTCTGCCCCACGTGATTTGGGTCTAAGAGGTTTCTAGGTATTACAGGAATTTGATGTGTGAAACCAGCAGGGTTTCTTATAGGAACAAATATTTGTATTCTGATTTGCAATTATTAAGTATCTAAACACAGGTGCACTATAGACTCTGGAAATTATAAAATTAGAAACAAGCTGCAGATAACAGCACCATCGATTTCACTATTACTAAGTTCTGGTCAAGACTGAGACTCTCTCATAAGTTTGGCATTGAGAACACAAAGAAAAGGCAGATACAGGTTAATTTTTTCAAACTTAAGAAATTCCAAAAGTAGCAAGAAACTCTGGAATACTCTTTTTCAAGAGAACACTAACAAAAATTGCCTCTTCTACGTAACACATTATATAATCTCTTTGTTAACTAGTTTAAATGTCTACTTTAGACTGTCCCACAGGAACTGTGATCCTCTTTTCTTGAAATTAAATCCTATATTAATTTCCTCAAACGAGAACACATTTCTGCTTCTTAAACATATCATAAATGTCACTTTTTTTCCTGTTAGGGAGATAATGCCCACCCTTCCCTACACACACTCTTGATGCCATTCCCCATCCCCAACTGTGAGGTTTACACTTTAAGCTGGTTTTCCACTCATTCTCTTTATGACCAAAGCCAAGTGTTTACAGGCTGACCAGCCAAGGTAAGAGGTAAACACTGTATACAAAGCACATAAACTGTTTCAAAACAGGAACAACCCTGAAAAGAAGATACTTTTATCTTCTTTTTTACACGCAGTGAAAAGGGAGCTGGAAGAACTGTGTTGGTTCAAACCCACACAGCTTTTAGTTAGGAGAACTTGTATTTTAAAGGCTATCTGTACAACACTCACTTTAAAATTACTAAATCTACACCAAGAGCTCTTAAGGATCCATCTTTCACCTGCAATAAGCCCAAATAATTATTAACAAAAACAAAATAACCGAGCAATTAAATGTGAGTACGATGTGCTAATAAGCATAGCGGAGAACATTTTATACCTATTATTTAATTCTTATATCAACCCAAAATAAACTGGAAGTGAGGAAGATGTGTGGGTGCACACTAAATACTTGGTAGATATTACTTGCTGTTTTACAATATTATCCCCATTTTATAAATGAAGAAATCAAAATTTTCTTAAAGTCACAATGCTGATAACTGCCAGAGCTGGGTTTGAACCCAGGTTACTTGATTCCAGAACTGGTTTCTAACATCCTTCAGTTACTCTGCCTAGCCAACCAGAGCACTGTGCTGCCCTAATTGGCCAAAAGGAAAAGAAGAGGGGAACCCAGGAGCACAGCCTCGCTACACTGAGAGACGCAGGGCATCTTGATGGAGTAAGTGCTGAAGCTGGAAGACGTGGTGCAAAAATAGTAGAAATGCCCAAATCAAAGCTACTCTTCAATCTGAACCACCTGTAGCTCCCTGAATCTGTCAGGTGTTGGCAATAAATTCTTTAGGGGGTCTCACACATGTCTGTGCATCTTGCAAGCAGAGGCACTAACTGCCCATTTGTTGTAGACGATCTTTTCAAGGATGTCTATATCATGAACAAAACTTTGGGAGCCTGAAATAATGTCTCCCACCAGAGTAGAAGGATGTGTAAGAGAGAGAATGTCTTCTTCTGGGGCCAAAGGGGGGGACATTGATTGCCCATTATAAAAATCTGGGTTCCCTGAGCTGAGGGTCCTCAGCTGTGACACAGACTACAGATCACCCTGGGCCCTTCCATACCAGCCGCGTAAAGACCTGGGGTGGGGTTAGTAAAGCAAACCTATGGAAACACGATATTCTCACTACTCGATATGAAGCAACAAGAACCACCTTTGTCTCTGACCCAGGAGTCTTCTGTTTTCTACCAGCAACCCTAAAAATGTGACTGGCTAACTTGTTAGCTTGCAAGGGGGTAAAACCTCAGAAGCTTCACAAATCTGCACACCAGGCTCTTCACACTTCTCACCTTTGCTTCCCTCAGAAATACCCTCTCCCACTCCACAGGAAACACTTATCTTTCTGTCAACGTCTCTTGTACGAAAGTTCTCCTCAAAGTCCACAAGTAGAATGGACTACTAACCCCATGGCACCCCTCCATTGTTTCCAGTCACAGGTTTCTTTCCCAGCACCTGTAAAGCTGTATTCCACTTACTTACTTGTGTGCTGTGCCAGGTAATCAATTTATTGCCTTTCAGCTCAAAATTCACCTTTTGCTACATACTCCGTGATAATGGATAAAAGTACTTTCAGCATTTCTCCTTATAGTGAGCATAACGTTAAGCTTTCTCAGTAGAGGGTGCTGGACACTGCAGGAGGAAGGGACTTCTCCGGCAAACTTTACGCTTGATGAAAAAACAGGATGCTTTTTGTCCTAAGATCAGGAACAAGGATGTCCATTCTTGCCACTTATAGTTAACATCATACTGCAGGTTCTAGCCAGGGTAATTAGGCAAGAAAAATAAAGAGGCAAAAAAATTGGAAAGAAAGAAATGAAACTGTATCTACCCTCAGATGACACAATGTTGTATATAGAAAATCCTAAGGAATGCACTAAAAAAATATTTACAACTATTAAACAAGTTCAGAAAGGTTGCAAGATACAAGATCAACATAAAAACCAAGTGTATTTAATTATAATAAACAATCTGAAAAAATTAAGAAAACAATTACATTTACAAAAGCATAAAAAAGGTGAACTGTTTTGAAATTAACAAAAGAAGTATAATATTAATACTCTGATAACACTGTTAAAAGAAATTAAAGATATAAATAAATGTAAAAAAATTCCTATGGTCATGGATCAAAATACCTAATATTGTTCAGACAGTAAAACTCCCCAAATTGATCTATAATTCCATGCGTCCCAGCCAGCTTCTTTGTAGAAACTGACATGCTGATCCTAAAATTCATACAGAAGTACAAGATACACCAAATACTCAAAACAATCCTTAAAAAGAACAAACTTTGAGGACTACACCTTCTGATTTCAAAACTTACTACAAAGCAATAGCCAAGACAGGGGTGGTACTGATATAAAGACTTCTGTCAACAAAACACTTAGAAATACAAAGCTGGGTGCCTGGGTGGCTCAGTGGGTTAAAGCCTCTGCCTTCCGCTCAGGTCAGGTCCTGGGATCCAGACCCACATTGGGCTCTCTGCTCAGCAGGAAGCCTGCTTCCTCCTCTCTCTCTCTCTGCCTGCCTCTCTGCCTACCTGCGATTTCTCTCTCTGTCAAATAAAAGAAAAAAAAAGAATCCAAAACTAAACCTGTGTCTATGGTCTACCGATTTGCAACAAGGTACCAAGATCATTCACTGGGTGAAAGAATAGTACTGGGACAACTGGGTAGCCACAAGCAAAAGAACAAAACTGGATCCTTAATTCAAACCACAGATTAACGTAAAATGGATCAAAATGTAATAGCTAAAATGATTGAACTCTTAGAAAAGAAAATAGGGATAAATTGCATGACCTTTGATTTGGAAATGGGTCCTTAGGTTTGATACCTAAACTACAAGGAACAAAAGAAAAAATAGATAATTGGACTTCATCAAAATTAAAAACTAAATTAATCAAAATTACCAACAAAATAAAGACAATCCAAGAATGGGAAAAATTGTGCAAATCATATATTTGATAATAAACTTATATCTAGAAAATATAAAGAACACTTACAACTCAAAATTATAAACAGAAGTAACTCAATTTGAAAAAAGGCACTGAATCTGAATAGGCATTTCTCCAAAGAAGATAAACAAGTGGCCAATAAGTACATGCTAAAATGCTTCATTAACATCCTTAGTCACCAGGGAAAGGCAAATCAAACTCACAGTGAGGTATCAATTTATACACAAATGTCTGTAGCAGCATTTCTTAAGATACAGATAATTATTACGAATAATAACCGAATGTTCATCAATGGATGAATGCATATATAAAATGTGGTAAACCCGCGCAGTAGAAAAAGGGATGAAGTACTGATACATGCTAGAACATGGATGAACATTGAAAACGCCATGTTCAGTGACCAAAGCCAGTCACAAAGGCCACATATGAGTAGTTTTACAGTAAATGTCCAGAATGGGCAAATCTGTGGAGGAAGAAAGTAGTAGTGGCTCCCGTAGTGTGGAGGAGAATGGGAAAGGACAGACAGGTGATAGCTAAAGAGTATAGGCTTCCTTTTTTAGAGGTGATGAAGTGTTCTAAAATTGACTAAATCAAGTATCTGTATATATATCAAAACCACTAAGTTATACACTTCAAATGCTTGAATTATATGGTATGCAAATTATATCTCGACAAAGCTGTAATTTTTAAAAAGTCACCAAACAAAAGAAAACAGCTAATGGAGATCAGAGGAGTTAGCATAAGTAAAATCCCAGTAAGGTGAATTTAAGGTGATAAACCCTAAATTGCTGAAATAAACTTCATTACAGCATAACTGCATTTCATAATGAGGGAATCTTTATTGATGGCACTATACCTAATACTTATAAAGGCAATTAGCACTGGCAGAGGGCATGAGGAGATTCACAAGAATGAGTGTGTGTACGTGCGCACGCGTCCACGCACACACACACACACACACAGAGTGCAGTGCACCTAGTAGAAGCTGTCTTGATTTGAATACCATCCAGCTGAACTAAACTTTGTGACCTCAAGCAAATCCCTTAACCCCCAATGAACTTCAGCCCTCTCATCTGTCAAATGTCTACTTCAGTTTCATGGGATTATGAAGAAAGAAGTATCTTTAATAAGATCTAGAAATTTGTTGAGGGTATCTTTCTATCTTTGTATTGTTAGTATAGTGTTTGTGAGACTAACCTGAAAAAATAAATGGCTCTTGGGAAAAAATTAAAATATAATTAAGTACATGCACTTTGATATAGACATGTAGGACTTGAAAACCTTTACAAGTAAAAATTTTCACATGATATAGATAGAGAAGCTTGATATCCAAGCTGTCAAGACTCACATTATGCTCTTTTGTGTGAAACTAGAAAGTATTTTCTACCAGTAATTTAACCAATTAGTCAGGAAACAAAATGTTATTTGCAAGAACATTTCTGCTGTCCTCTCCACAATCCCTTTCCAGGTATCACTTCTGAATTTTGACTGTGTAAAATTTAACCCATTCTTCACTTCATATACATGAAAAGAGGCTATCCCAGCGTGACTGTTCAGCTGAGGGGTCAGCAAAGTACAGCCTGCAACTAACTGGTCAGCACCCATTCGTTTAGCATTTTTAATCGCAGAACTGGGTAGCTGAAATACAGACAGAAAGCCAAAACTTGACTGGGAAACAGGATGTTCTTAACTGACTTTTTCAAACTCCCATATCTAGTGGTGGGAATATAGACTTTATAAATAATTAAATGCAAAAAAGAACTCTAAATTTGAAGGATGTTTTGAAGGATGACTGCTTGGTCAACACAGAGAAACCAAAGAAGAGATCAGTTTGGTCTGGGTGGGAGAATATCTGCAGACAAAAGAGAATACTTAAGCTTGCCCATGAAAGACAAATAGGTGCCTTCTGAGCAGTCAACACAGAGAGGAAGTCATGTGAACACAGGCAAGGAGGCTTGACAGAGCACAAACTTGGGGAACTAAATCCAGTCTCTGGTGTATACCGAGTGTAAAGAGGGGTGTAGCCAGTGACATCATGAATATTCTTTTTTTTTTTTTTTTTTTTTAAGATTTTTATTTATTTGACAGAGAGAAACACAGCCAGAGAGGGAACACAAGCAGGGGGAGTGAGAGAGGGAGAAGCAGGCTTCCTGCTGAGCAGGGAGCCCGATGTGGGACTTGATCCCGGGTCTTCGGGATCATGACCTGAGCCGAAGGCAGTCGCTTAACCAACTGAGCCACCCAGGCGCCCCCATCATGAATATTCTTGTAAACTATGCTGTATGGTTTAAAATGGGCACAGAAATTAATAGCTACTATTTGCAGAGAGTAAATGCCAGATGCTTTGGTCATGGCCTGAGACATGATCAAACAAGAATGATCTAGAGAAAACGGTCATCAAGACTTATAAATAGGCAAAACTTCCTTTTTTTTTTTTTGTAAGCTCAGCAAGGGAATCTTAGAAGTCAATAATGAGAATTAGCACAGAATGGACTGGACTCTCCACACGTTTTATGAGAAACTCTCATCTTCAGGTACAACAGTGACAGAGCTCAGCAAAAGGGCTGTCTCTACAATGAGCACAGGCATAGGCAATACTTGAGTAGATAAGAGGACTTGCCTCAAAGTTTAGTGCAATTGAGAAGGGGAAAGTCACACAAGAACAATGGATTGAGAATATACAAGGAGTAAATCATTAAAATGTGTATTTCCAATCTGAAATTGGTTATTGTCATAAAACAACCCTTTCAGAAAATGGTACATAATCCTCGGTCAACCTCAAGGCTCAGTGTACTCATAAGTTGACAGTAATTAATGTTACCTACCTACCCTATAGCAATGTTGTGAAGATTAAATGAGTGAATACCCGTAAGGCATTTAGAGCATGGCCAGCAAACAGAAAGCACTGTGTCCACTATTGTTAAGTTGCCTAATAAGTATAGTCTACAAATGACTTATGCCTACTGGATATAAAATCAGGCTGCTAGGTCAAAATGTAAAAAGTCATGAATGGGCCACATAGGTTCATAATCTCATTTAGAACAAATCTTTACTATATATTGTTCTCTTTATCTTTACATATACTTGTCTTATTTGCTAACTCAATTATTAGCTTCTTGAGGGCATGGGCCAATAAATAATTGGTGCTTGATCAACATAAAGCACTAACAATTACCCAAAATAAGTGAAAACCAAACAAACTCAAATACCTGTTTTCAATCAGCACTGCCCAGTAAGGGGAGAACAATCACTTTGCCTGAGTACTGCCTAAATCTTTCTCTTCAAGCAAACACCACCGCTGCTGCGATCGCCACCCTAGAGACAGGTACTCTAGATTTTATAAATATTCCCTCTGCTCCTCCTCTAGCTACTGAATACTGCCTGTAAGGTCTCACTGGGTGTAACTGTTCTAGCTAACATTTCTCCTTACCTTTTCAGCTACCTTCTTCTGGATCTGACACTACAACAGCAGTAATAAATACAAAACCAAAGGGATTGATAAGAGTTGCCTTCCATATCGTTTTTCAATAAATTTAAGAAATATCACGAAACAGTGGTGAAATCTTTCTTTATCAGCCATTATTATGGCAAATGGTGCCACAGAATGTTGGGGAAGGATAGAGCCAAAGGTCAATGAAGGTCCCCTTCAATGTCAGTCTAGACAAAATTCCACAAGGCCTTCAAAGACATTCTTGCAAGGAACACTCCCTTTGTAACTGGTCACAGACAAACCAAGCAAAACCCAAGGAGTGGGTGGAGCTAGCCCCAAGCGTCTATCTAGTACTTCTCCAAACTTGAGTCTTTAACTCGAATCCCCAGATAGAAAGCCTGCCTCGGGAAGGAGCACCCACAGACAAGCAAATTAGCATTTCCAAAGTCAATTGCTGACAGGCTTAATTGTTTACAGCAACTGGAGTATTCTGGCTGCTGAAGTTAAGAGGCTTGACCTTTCCGGCTTGCCCAATAACAAAAGAAACTAATTTACCACATTAGCGAAAAAATATCAGAGTACTGTAGGAATGAAGTCAAATGGGCATATGACATTTCAAACAGCATTAATAGGATCCCCAGAAGTAAGTAATTTTAAGCTGGTTAAGCCATCTGGGGAAAAACTTAAATACCAATCATGCCAGTGGTAGGGGAGTGACAAGTACAAAAAAAAAAAAAAAATCAATAAATGGTATTATCTCGTTTCACCAAGTGGTTTGATTTGAATAATCACCATACTACTAAAAAACTGCAACTGCAAAGCTAGTTGATGTGACTACCTTACAGATTCTTGCTCTCCTGTGATAGCCAGGTGCCACGACGTGTGGCTAGTAAGTATATGAAATGTGGCTGATTCAGACCGAAATGGACTGAAGGATTCTGAATTTGCGTACAAAAAAGAAAAAAAAAAAGGTAAAAATAACTCAATTTTTATACTGATTACATGCTGAAATTCTATTCTAGATATATGGGATTAGATAAAATATTACTAAAATTAAATTCTCTTTCTTACCTTTTGTAACAACGATAACAAAAATTAAAGTACACACGTGCCTCACACTATATTTTTACTGGACAGTGGCTGCAATATATAAATAACACTTTACACTTACGTGAAACACAAATACATAATTTCGGTTGTAAAGTACAGAGAGATACAGGTCTGAATGAAAAAAATAACCCTCTCTAAAATAATCAAACTGATTTCAACTGTTAATCACCCTCATAAAAGTTCCTTTCTGCTTACCACCAGACAAAATTTTATTTTCTAAAAAGGAAACTGATGGTTCAAAATCGATCCTGAAGTCTGCTCTACTTCTGCCTTGAGTTGTCATCTTTGCCTAACATTAAAAACTCTTTCCAATGATCAAAGATAAATGATAAAATGCTAGTCTAATTTTTAAATCCGATTAAGTGATTCCAACTCAGTTTTTTCTGTCATTTTCATATGCTATTAGGTCACTAAAACCTAACCCATGACTTTGCTCCAAAGATAAAAAAAAAAAAAGCAATCAAAGATTATTCTCAAGAGCCTAGAAACCCAGACAGTATTCAGATACTATACATACTGTTTCAAAAACTAAAATATGATTCATTTGCTATTTCAAAAAGTGATGTCCCATTGTGAACAGGAGAGTTCAGCAAACAGGAGAGCACAGCAAGCAATGATTTCCACACACTGCATCTTTCAGAGAAACCGTGCCAACTTTCAGGTTGTTACAATCAGTGGAGGAAAGAAAATCTAGAGGTGCTGGGATGGTTGGAAATTTATGGGGTGAGAATGAACAGCCACAAGAGGTGAGGGAAGGCAAACAACTGCCCAAAGTTTCTTCTCCCCAGCTCTTAAAAAGGAAACTACTCAACTTTCCGCCCAAAGAAGCTGGCAGGAAAAGAAAAGCACATTTTCCACCCTTTAACCTCCTCAAACTGTCCCAAACACAATTTGCCCTCTAGTAGGAGGACAAGATGACCTATTTATGTGAACGAAATGTGTAAACCTTTTTAGAGTGGTTTTTTTAAAGTAATCTACAACAAAATCAAGATTTAGTAACTCGGAATAATAAATAATAAAGCTGCAGAGCTTATTTTTGTCTTGTGACAGTGTCTACATTTATCACTAGAAAATGAAAATGAGTGACCTGCATAATTAAAAACCAAGGCAGTGGAGATAACACGGTTGGTTATTCCTCATTCCTGGAAGAGTTCATCTTAAATGTAACCTTAAGTTAGCATGTTTGTTTTCTTAGATATACAGCCTAACTTGGGCTCTAGGCTACAGAATTCCAATTTAGTGATCATTCCTTTTGCACAATCCTGAAGTCTGCGTTCAACAGCGTTCCTAAGGCCAATGGCTACCTCATAAGAAGGATTCTGGTGCCACCTTGTGGTGTATGTTTCCTGCCAACTAGGAAATGAAGACCAGGGTTCCCAAAGTCTAGCCCTGGTGGTTCAGCAGCATCAACATCGGCATCACTTGGTAACTTTTTAGAGCTGCAAATTCTTGGCCTCCTCACACCTACTGAAACTCTGCTGGTGGGCTCCCGCAATCTGCGTTTTAATAAGCCCTCTCAGTGGTTCTGATGCACCCTCAGGTTTGACAACCACTGAATTAACTAGCTCTTGCACAAAAATTAAAAGCCAAAGTCTAAAAAAAATTAGGTTTTCAGATTAACAGAAGTGCTCAATTTCTAATTCTGGAAAACAACTTAATTTTCTATAGAGGGTCCAAATATCTCCATTTGGAGAAGAGTCTTCAAAGACACTTATTAACTAATTTATATAGCTTCAATACCTGATGAATATCAAGCCTCTGAAAATGTGAGATGAGCTCTCTGAGGTCTCTGCCCCAGGAGACCAAGTTCCAAGGGAATATCAGACATATTAACAAAGCAAAATACAATACAGATGCAAAAAAAAAAACCCCATGAAACAAAGATAAAACATTAACTAGTTTCAGGATATCAGGATATGTTATGTTACTGTATCTTAAGTGGGGTTGGGCCCATCCGGGAACACATGAAAAGCCAAGTAGGTAGAATACTGGTGACTTTTAAAGATATTTATTTTTTTAATCATATTTTTTTAAGATTTTATTTATTTATTTGCAAGACAGACTGAGTTAGAGAGAGAGCACATGAGCAGAGGGAAAGAGAGAAGCAGGCTACCCAGAGGGGCGGGCAGGGAGCCCAACGTGGGACTCGATCCCAGGACCCTGGGATCATGACCTGAGCCAAAGGCACTCAACAGCCTGAGTCACCCAGGCGCCCCACGATATTTCTTTTTTTAATGTTTATAATTTATTTACTTGAGAGAGAGAGAAAGCATGTGCACAAGCTGAGACAGGGGCAAAGGGAAAGGGAGAGAGACAATCCTCAAGCAGACTCCCCACTGAGGCAAGGCCCGAAATAGGGCCAGATCATAGGACCCTGAGAGCATGACCTGAGACGAGATCAACTGTAGGATGTTTAACAAACTGAGCTACCCAGGTGCCCTGAATATTGGTGATCTTTTAAATTAAGAATCATCTACCTTAATGATAACAGATGCCACAGAAAAGTCCACTGTATATATCTGCTCTGTGCAATTATGTTACAAAGTAATAATAGCAGAACTGATCAAGCCTTGCTAAATTGTTTATTTTCTATTTAGGCCTTAGAGGAGAACTTGTTCATTAAATAGCAACTAAAAACACTGAGGGTTCAGTAAGAGCAGTCCCACAATTTATCTACAAGATTGCATTTCTTTAAATTCAGCTTTATAGAAGTGCCTCGGTGGCTCAGTCCATTAAGCATTAAGTGTCTGCCTTTGGCTCAGGTCATGATCTCAGGGTCCCAGGATCGAGTCTACATCCGTCGTCCCGCTGAGCAGGGATCCTGCTTCTCCCTCTCTCTCTACTCCTCCCTGCCTCAAATAAATAAATAATATCTTGAAATTCAGCTTTACGGGGCGCCTGGGTGGCTCAGTTGGTTAAGCGACTGCCTTTGGCTCAAGTCATGATCCCAGAGACCCAGGATCAAGTCCCACATCAGGTGCCCCCTTCAGCAGGAAACTTGCTTCTCCCTCTCTCACTCACCCTGCTTGTGTTCCCTCTCTGGCTGTATTTCTCTCTGTCAAATAAGAAAGGAAGGAAGGAAGGAAGGAAGGAAGGAAGGAAGGAAGGAAGGAAGGAAGGAAGGAGAAAGAGAGAGAGAGAGAAAGAAAGAAAGAAAGAAAGAAAGAAAGAAAGAAAGAAATTCAGCTTTATAGCATGCCCTTCTTTGAAAACACACACACACACACACACACACGCACACACACACAGAAACCTCTGCATTTTAATAATTACTCAAAATTGAATAGTTACATATTTGAAGTAAAAAACAAACAAGAACTAGACTGAGATCAGTAGAGCCTCCTCCACATTTTCACAATTAAGTGCCATCCCTTACTCTGTGGCTCAAACAGCAAACCTATCACTTAAGAGGCAAAAAAATCCACTCTGAAAAGCCAGTCCTGCAACCCCATGCCTCCAGTCTGACCGGTAACACCAAAGACACGAATACAGCTGGCATTAGTATACAAAGGAAGTTCAAAGACTTGCTCTATTGATTAATTTTGATTTTTGCCCTTTTTTAAATATTACTTTAAATATACAGACACCAACTTTTTAATTCTAACATTTTCAGAGCAACTGCCCTTAAAAGGATGAAGTTTCTGACAAAACTGTTCTTCTCAAACCTTTCCTTATTGGCACAGAGGCAGAAGGAGAAGCCACAGCTGGCGGCACACTAACACTTTAGTACGGGGCCATTCCTCAATCTTCTCTAACTAAACTTAAAGGGCTTCTGAAAATTTAATTGCTTGAAGATGATAATCACAACAATTTTGGTAAATGCAGTACTTTTGACTAAGATAGCAGAAAAGTATCTAGCAAATTTAAAAATCTGAAAAATAAGTCTCAGCTACTTGAAAAATCTCCTAATGTAAGAAATTTCATTTTGTAATTAGGTAAATAAGTATTCCCAGAATACCAACACATTTAGAGAAAAAAAAAGACATGGTGGCAGTAAGGGTCTATTGCCTGGACACCACACACTAGAACACAACTCGGGGAAAGGTGATCATTTCAGATGAGCTAGAAGTTGAATGAGGACAGCAACCTGGTATAGGAATACCCGACCAAAGCAGTACACATCACCCCCCCCCCCCAAGTGCTTGGGAACAAGAATCCCTTTTATCAACGATTTAATATAGTAACAAGAGGTATACAGGACAGAATGAGAAAACGATACCTAAGCGATCACCACCACCTCTTCTAACAAAGCTCATTTTAATTCGTGATGAAACTGGGGAACCCAAAAGGTAAACAGAAAGGGTGCTAATCTTACAAGGCTAAGAGGAAAAGGGAACAGTTCTGCTATGAAGATGATTCATGGACTTTCACACATGCTCTTCTGCGCTTTAATTTCTCCCAATCCCTTCACTGCTGTCCAACAACACAGTCAACTGGTTCATGCTCCAGCTCTTTTCTCTTATGGCTGAAGATTTTATTATGACTTTTATCCAGGTCACCTACCAAAGCCAAAGCCAAAGATCCAAAAATAGACTACAGATCAGGCTGTGAAGGGTTAAGATCTTGAGAGGCTACCCACTAAAAATTACCAGTGACTTCGGCTACTGGCCACGAATGAACAACTGAGAGGGAATTGGCTGTCCTGCAGTGAGGACTAGAGAGCTGGACAAAATACATGAGACAGCTGCTTTCAGCCGTGGGACCCAGGCAGAGCAGAACCGTGGACCCCTCAGAAAGGGACAAGTGGTCCTGCAGTCGCCCGCCTCCCTGCACAAGGGACGAGGAAGCCAAACAGAGAAGGAATGTGTCTCCAAGGAGACAGAGAGTGAAATTCGGGGAAGCTAAGACAACGGGGATTTTCAAGACAGAGCACCAGGAGGGAGCTACTGCAGAGAGAGGACTCTAGGTATCTGCAGGGATCTCCTCAGTCCTAAACCGCGGAGAAACAATTGCTCGGAGCTGTAAAGTGAACAATTCCCAGAATTCACACAGCACCGGGAGACCTTCGAATTCCATCCAGCAGAGTGGTGGAGCTATCTCACAGAACCCTCTGGGCAACCAACAGAGATGCAGAAAGGCCATGCTTTGTAACCAGGCTAACTGGTCTAAAATAAACTGACACTGACATGACCCGCTCTAACAGAATTTAACAAGCCTGGCAAGGGTTAGCCTGATCCACAAATCACTTTGATGCCTGCCAAAACCCAAATGCCATGATTCTTTATTGGTAGACAACAAAATCCAAACATTCAAAAACATAATACACACAATGTCCATGTGAAGAAGCAGCAACAGGAATGACAGAATTAGCAGATGAGGATATTAAAACAGCTATTATACATATGTGCCATATACTCAAGAATAGAGAGGAAAGCATGAACATGATGAAGAGAAATAGAAGATAGAAGATTTCATTTCATTCTTTTTATGTCTAGAGTTGGAAAAAATCTAGTATCTGAAATTTAAAATTCATTACATAAAATTAACAACAGAGACTGTAGAAGACAAGACCAATGAACCTGACGACAGCAACAGACACTATTAAAACTGAAGCCAGACAGAAAAAAAAACCTGAAAAAAAAAAATCAAGCCTCAGTGACTTATAGAGCATTACCATTCTGTCCAATATCATATAATTAGAGTCCCAGAAGACAAGGGAAGGGGAGGGACTATAAAACTGTCTGAAGAAATAGTGGCAGGGGTGCCAGGGTGGCTCAGTTGGTTGGGCATCCGAATCTTGATTTTGGCTCAGGTCAGGATCTTAGGTTTGTGGGATTGAGCCCTGTGTAGGGCTCTGCACTCAGCATGGAGTCTGCTTGAGATTCGTGCTCTCCCTCTGCCCCTCCACCTGCCTATGTACTCTCTCTCTCTCTCAAATTAAAAAAAAAAAAAAAAAAGGAAAGAAAGAAAAATAGTGGCAGAAGATTTTCTGAATTTGATCAAATCTATAGGCCCACCAATCCATAAAGCTTAAGGAACACTAGACAGAAAAAACAAAATCACACAGAGTCACATCACAACCAAATCACTGAAAACCACACAAAATACTGTTGCTACCCCACCTCCATATAGAATATAAAATAAAAAGAACCCTAATCCAAAGAAAGCAAATTAACAGCCTTCTAAATCTTCTGATTGGAAAATGTTGACAAAGTTCATCAAAGCTCAATTTTTTAATTTTGGTAGAGGCCTTCCTCTGCCGGTACCCCTAGCATAAGCTTAGTCTGTCTACTGAGTAGTCAAGCATAAACAGAGTTAAACTACTGCAAAATAATTGTATTGTAACTTTGTATTACTGCATTTGCATACCTTATAGTTCACAAATGTCACATACTTTAGATTGTATGCTCCTGAAAATCAGGCACCTTCACGGTTTAGCCTGTACATTTCTAGTGCGGTTTCTACCGGCACATAACTATCTGAAGACACATGAATGAGTCAAGCTTATTTTACCCTCAGTAAAATTGTTATGTGTTATCTAGAACAAGATGAGAAAACCGATGCCCAGAGGGATTCGAAGACTGTCCCAAGTAACACTTGAAGGGTGAGCAGTATCTCACATCCCTAGAGTGATGCCTCCATACAGGGTTATTCCAAAGTAGACACGAAAGAAGTAAGTTTTAATTGTTACTTACTCTGAGTTTCCACGAGATCCAAGGCAACACTAGAAGCTGTGTCCATTCCAGAGCTGATACAGGACTGGAAGTTTTTCAAAGAGGAGAGAGCAGATTCTATACCACTGAAGGATATAAAACCAGTTGAACCTGAACTTGAACTGGACCGTCCAGGCATCTTGAAATTATTACCTAAGTTTTCAAACACAATGAAAAAAGATTTAGGAGTCAGAATAATAACGGTATAGGAAAACAACACTGCTGTAAAAATCCATATGAATGTGTCTAATAGCCCACAAGTGCCACACTATTATATACATTTTATATCCCTGGAGGGGACACCAAAGCATTGTATTCTCATGTGGGCCACCAAACACAGATGCACTCAATACACAGGGAAGCTGTCACTTCATTTTTCAAAGGAGGAAGAATACTATATTTCAAACCATTCCTTGATTGTCTGAAGAATTCAACAACAGCATAGTTCTCAAAAACCTAAAACATGGGTCGCCTGGGTGGCTCAGTTGGTTAAGCCACTGCCTTTGGCTCAGGTCATGGTCCTGGAGACCCAGGATCGAGTCCCACATCGGGCTCCCTGCTCGGCGGGAAGCCTGCTTCTCCCTCTCTCACTCCCCCTGCTTGTGTTCCCCCTCTGGCTGTGTTTCTCTCTGTCGAATAAATAAAATCTTAAAAAAAAAACAAAAACAAAAACCTAAAACATGAAGGGGTTTAGAAAAAGTAGACTACTTGTATGATGCATTTTTCTAAAAACTGGAAATAGTAATAATAAAAGTTTAATAGGGAGAACTTTGAAACATGTAGTTTTTAATGTACCTGACATATATGTATATTTAATTCTGAACACTATAAATGTATATAAATAAAAAACATATAATGTATATAGATAATGTATATATTCCTGACAGTCCTCTGGGTTCTTTTATTTATTTATTTATTTATTTATTTATTTATTTATTTTTATTTATTTGACAGAGAGAGATCACAAGTAGGCAGAGAAAGAGGAGGAAGCAGGCTCCCTGCCGAGAGGGCCTCGATCCCAGGACCCTGAGATCATGACCTGAGCTGAAAGCAGAGGCTTTAACCCACTGAGCCACCCAGGCGCCCAGTCCTCTAGGTTCTAACAGATTTACAGAGTTGGTTAGATCCCAGACTCTGTCAGTAAAAGCAAAACTTCTCTATGTTATAGAGTAAAATATGGAGGCGATATGAAATAAGGGTCAAACATACGGCTTCTAGAACCAGCCTGACTTTGCCTCTTAAGTAACTGAATGACTTCAGGCAAATTATTTAACCTCAAAAAAAAAAATTATTTAACCTCTCAGTGTCTCATCTTTCCCTTCCTAAAACTGGAATCATCCAGTGCCTACCTCAAGGATTACTGTGAAAACTGAATGAGATAAGGTGTATAATAAAACACTCAGAATAATGTCCAGCATATAAATCTTTAAAAGCAAAGTAAATATTAACCTCAACTTCTTCATTATAACACTGTAAGCAAGAATACAGAGAGAGAATGGACACTGAACAGAGTTGCTTGGAAATTCTGTCTCATCCATGCCATTTAAAATTGCACATCCCTGGTTAAGTTGCTTAACCTTCTCTATCTTCAGTCTGCTCTTGTATCTATCTCATAGCGTTATTGAAGATAAATTAAATGTAGTTTTCTAAAACTTGTCTGATCTTAAGAATCAGTTGCAATGCTTATTAAAAATACAGATTTATATACAGGTACTACTTCAGACCTACAGAACCGGAGTCCCTGGTGGACACTCCAAGGAAACCCGTATTTTTCTGAACTGCCCCAGGTGATTCTTAGAATCAATCAAACAAGTATAGAAAACACTGAGATAATTGCATCTCCCCCCTAATGTTAAGAACCTAACCCCCATTGTGATGGTATTTGGAGATAAGGCCTTTGGGAGATAATTAGGTTTAGATGCCCTGAGGGTAAAGCCCTCAGGAAAGGATTAAGTGTTCTTATTAGAAGAGAAAGAGACATTTCCGTTTTCTCTCTCCACCGAGTGTGCACGTAGCAAGAAGGGGATTGACAGAGAAGAGGGCCCTTATCAGTATCCAGCCATGCTATCACCCCAGTCTGACTTCTAGCTTCCAAAACTGTGAAAATAAATTTGTTATTTAAGCCGCCAGTCTACACTATTTTTTAACAGCAGTTAGAGCTGATAATACACATGATGTATATAAGAAATACTATAATACAGGCTGAAAGTGCCTATCACACAGCGGCTATCTTTATTAGGTGCAGGTAAAATTTACATTACTCTAATGAAACTCTACATTTGCAGAGACCTGGGCAAAACTTCCTTCTGTAATTCTAGAGTATTTCCAGGGAAAAGATTCAGATTGAGAAGCAAAGGGAATACATGGAGTAGACACACTCTTCCCTCTTTCTCTCACTAAGTACAGCTTACTACATAATTCACAGGACATCCCCTCCCCTAAAGAATCATCTGGCCCAAAACATCAGTCATGAAGTAGTTGAGAAACCTTGGGTTTAAATCAACCTCCTCTTGGAGCCTTCCCCAGTAACAATAATCTCTTTGTTCCCTGTACCTATGGTTTCCAAGAAAGTTTAAAACAAGGTTTCTTGAATTTTTCCCAAGCATGTTATTTTGCCTCCCCTAACAGGCCTTATCTTAGGCCATTCTGGCTGCTGTAACAAAATACCATACTGGGTAGCTTATAAACAACAGAAATTTCTCTGTCACAGTTCTGGAGGCTAGGAAGTCCAAGAACCAAGGTGCCAACAGGATCGGGCTCTGGTGAAGGCCCTCTTCCTGGTTCAGAGGCACGGTGCCTTCTCCCTCTTTGTCTTCAGGGAGCTCTAAGGAGCCTCTTCTACAAAGGCACTAATTCCATCATCCTCCTCACCTAAGCACCTCTCAAAAGCCCCACTTCCGAATACCATCACCCTGGTACTAGTACTTCAACATATGAACGGGGGAGGCAAAAAGACACACACATTCAGACCCCAGCAGATCTAAGCCTGGCTTCAGGCAGGACCAGTTATTACCGTTTCTCTCTCTCATCTTTCTGCACAGCACAGTGATAGGCAAAGAGCAATTTACAGATATTCTGCTGAATCTCCTTCAAATCATGGAGGCCTGTACAAGTCCAGGCAGAGCTGTCTCTCCTTCAAGATGCAAGGATCCATCTTTCTTTATGACACCTTCTCTTATCCATACACGCAATTGCTTGTTCCCTCCCTCATGCTACTACTATCCCTCTCTCTCCCCCACAAACATACACATGCACTTCTTTATAAAACTCAGCAAAACTCATCACAACTAGTTGTTCACATGACTGGCTGTCACTTCTCCCTGGGAGCAGCTTAAACTAGAACTCTGACACGTTCCGCAGCACAGAAAACACATCCTTATACAAAGCAGGCGATCAGTACAGAAGTGAGGAGAGTCACAACACTAAAGGCAACCGCCTTTCCGACGCCCCCTACAGCGCGCCATAACCTGCTGCCAGGCGCTGCACGCTCCATTACCGCTAAGGTTCACACCCACTTCTAGAAAAGAAAGGGGAAACTGAGGCCCAGAGAGCTTATTTGAACGACCTGTCCGACGCACTACTCAAACCACATGCATCTGCATCAAGAATTCGTGAATTTTCCCCCACTCGGATCGAAGGATGGAGAGATGGCGTCTCAGGGAGGGAGGCAGCCTGCCCGAGCCTCACTGCTGGATGCGCAAAGAGCCAGGACCACAGCCCAGGCGGACAGTCCCCAGCTCAGGTCACCCGCGGAGCGTCCGAGAGGGAGGCGACACCTCCCGCCACCCTGGCCCTCGCCCTCCCCAGCTTCTCCCTTACCTGGATGCCGGACCCAGCTCGGTCTCGCTGCACCCAGACTGCCCACACCCGGACCCCAACTCTTTCCTCAACTCCCTTCCCGAGTCGCTGCAACTGCGAGCGCGGGCTCGGGCGTCATCAGCCGTCGCCCGCCAGCGGTCACATGACGCCACGCCCCGCTCTCCGCCCCTCTGGTCATGTGACCGCCGGGGAGCCAGAGGCGGAAGCCGGGGTCCGGCGGGCTGGCTATAGGGGGCTGCAGATAGAGGGGTACTCGTGCGGAGAGGAAGGAGTGGGGACCCGGTTGCCGACCTCACCCGCGATCGCCGGCCCCGCACGTACGCCCTGGCGCGGCCGGAGTGACAGGTGAGTTGGGGCGGGATGCGCTCTCGGTTCCGTCCCTTTGCCCCTCCCCAGCCCCGGGCCGCGCCGCGCGGGTCGAAGGGGCGTCTGTGGCGTCGGATGCGGTTTGGATGGGAACCCGGGTTTGAAAGACTTAGGGCCCTCCGGTGGCAGGTCTGCAGTCCAGGCTGAACATCTCCACAGAGGTGGAAATGGTTTTCCACGGTGTCTGGGCGCTTTGGGAAGTGATACTCAGCTGCTTGGCCCTCATCTGATCATTTCACGTTCCCAGGAGCCGTTCTGGGTAGACAGCGTTATTCCGGCATTTACTCTCTGGAAAACGGAGCGGTTGGCGAAGGCTTTTAGAGTCTGATGGACCTGGGTTTGCATTCTAGTTTTGCCGTCGGCTGTGAGTTTGAGCAATTCATTGTTCCTCTGTGCACCTTAGTTCCCTCACCTGCGTCATGCTGGTGCCAAAGTTCTTTGCATTTCGGAAAATAGTTCCGAGAGTCCTGACTGGTTTATGGGACGGTTGAAAACATAAGCCAAGTCACAGAGCCCGTAAAGGAGCCGGACCTCCTGATTTCAAGTGCACGGAATTTCCTGCAACATAGGTGATGGGGTCATGAGAAGGGAGGGAGAGGTCTTACCGCCTCTGCCCACAACCAGGAGCACCTTCCGTTTTTCTCCTCTCCTGTCTTTTTCAGGATTTATGAATGGGACTAGAGTGATCAGGCTTGTTTCAGAACTCTTCTGGAAGAGAGTGGTCAGTCGCTTTTATCTTGAGAAACAACCACTACATTTTGTTTCTGATGATGGATAAGTGAAGACTAGTGCTTCCTTATTTATGGAACTGAGGTTTTATGAAAGGATAAAAATAGACCTGTCTTTTGTCCTCTGAGTAGGGCACGTAGTGGTTTGTCCCCGGACAATTTAATTTCCTTCAGATTTCAGTTCTGTACTTACTGGGTAATTGGTATAATGATCCCATGCTGCATTCTTGAAACATGTTCTTTGTCTAGGCTTATTTTCCAAATTGAAAACCACAGTTCCATACCCGATTCTTTAAGCTATGGCTACTTTTGGGGGTGCTTGTAAAAGAAAAGTAGGAAACTGAGTGGACTCTCTGGCTTCATTTCATGCCCAATAGTAATACCGTCTATATTGAGAAAAACTGGTCTTTACGAACTTTCTTCATCGCTTGCACCAAGAGAAACACTAAGTGGAGGGTTTAATATATGTTCTTCTACAGTGTTTATCTGCACCTCATTCTTGAGTGATTTTTTTTTTAGAACTCAACTAAGACTTAGCACTTTCTATAAAGCCACTGAATTCTGAGATCACTGCAACACGATTAGACATCTTTAATGTTGGTTCTTAGGTTCTGTTTTTAAATTTTTCAACCAACAATGGGGTATCTACCAAATACTCTAACCAAATAATATTTTGATGTTGCCTACAGTATAAGGATTTAAGAATTTAAAGAAGAGGTAAACAAAACTCTTGTTTTGTTTGGCCTAAGCTAACCTGTCTGCACACAGATGCTGAATCTGTTCATCCTTTTTTTTTCTCTTGTCAGGGGGAGGGACGGGGAAGAAGGCAGGTAATGTTTTGCTTTAAGTCGTTTTCTCCATGGTCCCATTGTCTATCGTGTATTAAGATCCAAAATCTGGTGGCCGTTACACCAGTTAAACATTGCTTGCTCGCCTTACAGTTGTGTCCTGGAGTGTCATCCTGCTTAGGCCTGGGTCTTCAGAGGACTGCAGTGACTCCCCCCCCCCATTTGCCATTATTTCCCCACTTCCCTTGTCTCATTTTCCCAGCCAGACCATTTTGGCGCAAAAATTGAAGTGAAATTGGGGTGCCTGGCTGGCTCAGACAGTAGAGCAGGTGGTTCTTGATCTCAGGATAAGTTCGAACCCCATGTTGGGGATAGCGTTTACTTAAAAAAATGGAATGAAATTATCTGAAATTCAGCGTGTTAGAGATCAATGTGGCTTAACAAGTAAACATCATGAGAAAACGAAAGGATTTAATTTATGCCTTAATGTATACTAAAAGATACCATCATGAGAGAACGCTCCAGACAACTGTAGTGGCTTCTCCGCAGTCCCTGCTCTTGGACCAAGCCCACCCACTTCCTCTGATCTGCACTTCTATCCCTTGTTCACTCTGCACCAGCCACTCTGCATCAGCAGAGGCGATTCCTTAAGCACATTTAGCACATGGCTGCTCTGGGTCTTTTGCATTTACTTGTAAACCTGCCTGGAATGCCCTTCTCCCTGATCATTACCAATTGTAAAATAAACTGCACCAAAACCTAGAGACGTAAGACAAAAAACAACAACAACAACAAAAAACAAAAGCAAAACAAACAAACAAACAAACAAAAACCCATCAATTGGCTTATCATTTCTGTGGTTAGGAATCCGTGATGTGGCTTAGCTAGGTGCCTTTGGCTCAAGGACTCTGGGGAGGTTGTAGTCTGGCTGTGAATAGAAGCTGTCATCTTATCTGAAGGCTCACCTGCGGTTGAGGGAGTTCAGTTTTCAAGCTCGTTCAAGTGTTGGTTGTTGGCAGGCCTCTCATTCTCATCACTGGGCTCTCTTACAACATGACAGTTTCCTTCCTCCAGAACAAACAAGCTAGGGAGGGTACCCCAGCCAGAAGTCACCATTTTTTTGTGATCTAATCTTAGAAGTCATATCTTTCATATGTGCCTTATTCTGTTCCTTAGGAGTCAGTAAGTCACACTCAAGCAAAGGGGCCCAACCAGGGCATGAACAAGGAGATGAATCAACAAGAAACAACAGCGATTGTCCTAGGGCCTCTCACCACACTCAAATATCCTTACTGTTTGCTTTCTCACTTCCTTCTGGTCCCTGCTCAAATATCCTATCAGAGAGGCTTTTATAAACTTTGTAAAACAGTACACACTCCATCTCCTTATCATGCTGTCTCCTCACAGCAGTGATCACAGCCTCATACATAATGCATTTATTTATTATCTGTTCCCCACTCCTAATAGAATGAAGGCTTTATGAGAGCAAGAACTTAGTTGTGTTGGCTGCAGTAGCCTCAGGTCCTAAAACAGTGCTTGACACCTAGAAGGCACTGGCCACATATTTGTTAAATGAGTGAGTCTATATCAACCGGAATGCTTCCACCTGTAAAGAATCCAAAAGCCAACTAGATAAACCATAGAAAATAGTTAATTTCACAAGGATTACAGAGGTAGGTAGTGCCACAGTTCAGTCAGTGAGTCAAGAACATCAACCAGAGTTTAGATTCTTTCTCTTCTTCCAAACAACCATCAGCAGGTTTTTGGCTTTTTTTTCCTTTAGACTTGTCACCTTGTATGTCAGGCAAGACATGTTCAATGGACCGCATTCAAAGGCAAGAGAGAGGGATAGCCAGAGGAAAGAGAGAAATTTCTCTTCATGCTTCTCTCCAGTAGCAAGAGGAAAAAGAATACATTTCATGTCTACTATGGTAGACTTCTTACATCTCATTGGTCGAAATTGGGTCACATGTCTAACCTAGCTTCGGGGGCTGTGGGGAAATAAGGATCCACTTGTTTCCTCCTTTATAAGAAGAGAGGGAAAAGGAGGGAGGAAATTCTTATTGGAGAGCCAACAGCATCATCTCAGTCAATTAAAACATTTTTAAGTATTGAATCAATAATACGACACTTACAGAAGGAAGAAAGAAAACCTTTAAGGGCTATACAAAGCTTCCAGGTACTAGATAACTATACTAGGTAGCTCAACATGAGCAAAGTTTGAAAATATGTGCCAAGGGTTGGGGAATGTTTTGCTAGGACTGCAAAGGAAGCCCCCTCCTGTCAAAAGTCTTTCCACATTATGGTTTTGTGTGTGGCGAGGTCCTCGTTATTTCATTGTTCACTATTTGAGTCCCTGTGGCTAGAAAATTACATATGAACATAAAAGTTAGCATTGACATAAAAATTATAATGAGTTGACCACTTGTAAGCTTATTTCTTCTTATTCAGATATTTGTGTTCTAAAGGGTCTGTTAGATTGAATTCTTATTTTTGTTGGTCTTCTTAATGTTAATGTCATGTTGATAGAACATAGTACTAGTGCAAAATGCAAGTGCAAATCTTGGGAAGTACACAGGCCTCCATGAAGTTGAAAAATAATTCGGGGGCGCCTGAGTGGCTCAGTTGGTTAAGCGTCTGCCTTTGGCTCAGGTCACGATCCCGGAGTCCTGGGATCAAGCCCCGCATCAGCCTCCCCCCTTGGCAGGGAGTCTGCTTCTCCCTCTGCGTGTTGCTCCCCCTGCTTGTGCTTTCTCTCCCTCCCACACTCCTCCTGTCTCAAATAAATAAATAAGATCTTTAAAAAAAAAAAAAAGAAAGAAAGAAAAAATAGTTCAGGCTTCTGTGAAGTTGACCACATTGACCTAGCTAAATTATTAATTAGAGGAGAGAAACACAAGAAATACAAGAAAGATGATGGCAAAATTAACACTTCCAAAGATAATGATTTGAAAAAGAATTGGAAGAAGAATGCTACCTCAAACATTTTTTTTACAAAAATTACCTTTCTCTAAGGTCATGTTATGAAAGTCAACTATGAAGTACAAGATACATGATTGTTAAAATCACAATTTGGTGAAATCAATTTTTGACTCCTTGGTTTGTTCCTTGACTTAGGACATTGTTGTTGCAATTTTACTCTAAATTTTGTTAGGTGTGAAACTTACTTTCATAAGCTTTAATGGTACCATTCCGAGATATCCTTCTAATCAAAACTTTTCCACAGCTTAGCGTGAAATATTCATCCTTACTTTGGAGTCACTCAGTCATATTCCTCGGGTGTAATAGCCCTAGTATCAATGGCCTCCTGCACCTGACATAAGAGAAACACATTTCTAAAGGTTGTTCCCTCGCTTAATTCTGGTGGATTTGAAGACATAGTTATCTTTTTCCAAAAGCAAAACGAGTGCCAAGTGCAAAAGTAGAACAACTCCTGTAAGAAAAATTTAATAATCAGTGCCCAGTTTAGGGCACATTGGGAGCACAGATGCTCACTGGATCCTCTCAAACTCAGGGATCAGCTACTTCAGGTCTTTTCTCATGGGGAGAAGTGGATAAAGAATCAGAAGCCAAGAGTGTACATTGAGCAAAGTCTCTCGACGTGGAAAAGTAGAAGAATGGAGGATAAATGCCCTCCCCTCATACTGGAACTCATTGTTTCTTTTTTAAAATATATTTTTTTATTTTTTTGAGAGAGAGAGAGCGCACGCATGAGCCTAAGTGTGTTGGGAGGGAAGGGAGAGAGAAGCAGACTCTCCACTGAGCAGGGAGCTGGATGTGGGGTTCAAACCCAGGACCTTGAGATCATGACCTGAGCTAAAGGCAGATGCTTATCCGACTGAGTCACCCAGGCTCCCCTTGTTGTTTGTTTTAATTTTTTTAAGTGAATTTGGGAGAAAAATCTTCTGGATATGTTATACACACTCCCTTTAAAAATAGAGATTTTTCTGCTTTTCTTTTGGGATACAGGTTCTTTAATGGAGCAGCCAGTCTGTCAGAAGACCTGGTTTCATCTGATGATTTGCAGACCCCAGCTCTGAAGCCCGTGAAACATTCCTACTAGCCAGGCCCTATCTCCTCACCATGTTGGACTTCCTAGCTGAGAACAACCTCTGTGGCCAGGCAATCCTAAGGATTGTTTCCTGTGGCAATGCCATCATTGCTGAACTTTTGAGGCTTTCTGAGTTTATTCCTGCTGTGTTCATATACAGAGACCGAGCCGATCAACAGAAATATGGAGATATCATATTTGATTTCAGCTATTTTAAGGTAATACTCTTTTAGCATTTTTACCACCATATTGTGTATAAAAGCATGCTTTCTCTGGGAACCATGAGATGCCGAAAGGTGAAGTAATTATGGAGAAAGAGTTAAAGAGGAAAGCTTTTAAACCAAATTTAATATCAGCAAACTAACTTGAAAATAATATAACTGTATCATGTGAAATCCCTAACGTATATAATCAAACTTTTAAAAAGATAACTTTGGTATAATGTATTTCCCAGCAAAGTACCCCACACTTAAAAGCATGCTAATCGTGCTTACAATTCAGGTTCATTGGCTCCAAAGGGATTTTGCATCTAGGCTTCTGTTACCTTAATTTCTTTCTGTTGCTTTTTCAACTTTCGTATTCCTTTTAAAGCATGAGGGCAGTTTTTTAAAAGACTATTAGAAATTGTTACCCACAAGTATTGCCATTTCACATAAATGTGTTTTTCTTCTCAGGGTCCAGAATTATGCGAAAGCAAGCTGGAAGCTAAGCCAGAGCTACAGGATTTAGATGAAGAATTTCGTGAAAACAACATAGAAATTGTGACCAGATTTTATTTAGCATTTCAAAGTGTGCATAAATATATTGTAGACTTAAACAGGTATTGATTACTTTAGCAATAGCTTATTCTGATAGTAAAGAGTGGGAAAGGGACATGCTAGAAAATGTGTATCTTTCTGAGTTACCACACCCTCTCCCACCTCTCCCATGCATAACTGTCTTTTCCTTCCTGTGGCACTAGTCATCTTAAGTTATTTATAGTTTATTATGCTTTTCTGCTCTTGTGAAGTAGTACAATAATCATGGTTTGTGTTAAGTTATATGGCTTGCTTTTTTGTTTTCATTGACATATAGTTGAGACACAGGGTTTCATTAGTATCAGTTGTACGACCTAGTGATTCGATAACTGTATGCTCTGCTCACCACAAGTGTAGCTTCTGTCCCTATGCAGCGCTATCACACTATCATTGCTACATTCTCTGTGCTGTACCATTCACCGCTGCAACTTACTCATTCATAACCAGAAGCCCGTACCTCCCACTCCCCTCCACCCACTTTGCCTGTGCCCCCGCATTCCTCTCCCTTCTGGCAACCATCAAATTGTTTTCTGTATTAAGTCATATAGCTTTCAATCCTGTAGTTTATGACCATATTTTAGTATCTTACATATGAGAAGTGGAGAGAAAGGAAACTTATTTTTATAGCCTTGGTAATCCTAGCTTCCTTCTTATCCCTAACTACACAGTATTCTCTTCCTTTCAGCCCTTAGGAATTCACTGCTCATCAGCTTTTAAACTAACTATTCCATGTTTTTATAGCATTACCCCTAAGATATTTGTAATTCATAAATCAAGACTAGGGACTACCTGGAGTGCAGTATTACCATCTGTGGCCCTAAGTGAGTGTGAGTTCCAGTTCCCAAGGCCATGCTTAAGAGTACGAAGGGCCACAGACTATTTGAAGTCCAGAATGCCTAGTATCTTGCCTCATCTTTTAAAAACCTTTACATTCCTTCTTCAAAGGTGTTCAAGTTTTCATTAGAATGAATAACTTGCTCTGGGGTTTCATTTCTAGATATCTAGATGATCTCAATGAAGGTGTTTATATTCAGCAAACTTTAGAAACTGTGCTTCTCAATGAAGATGGAAAACAACTTCTAGTAAGTAATTAGTAACCATTTAAAATAGAAAGTCAAGAATATCAAGCTTAGCATCACTTTTTTCCCTTAAGTCCCAAAGACATGCAAAGTTCCCTTCTTTTAAGAGAAGCAAAATAAACTGATAGTTATCTTCTTCTAGTCAACAGTAGAACTTAGAACATAGTAGACTGTGAACAGAATTACAAGTGAGTAGAAATCATGTGAAAGAAATAAGCTTCCCTAGTGTAACAATCCTGTCTTTTTTGTCTTTCACATCCCAGACATCTAGCCTTAGAAACTAGTATGTAATAATCATTTAAGAAATGTCTGAAAATTGTGAAGGATTTAGAGAGACTCCATTTGGGGCACCAAGGCAAATATCAAAAGTAGGCCACCAGAAAGGTAATCATTGCGAATTAAAATTTATTTCACATACACTTTCCAAAGCCCACTCTATACAGAAGGTGAGAAGCCTTTGGGGAAACCTGCATTCTCCTTGTAATACAAAGCTTTTAGGAGGAAAGGGAACAGAGTGATTCTTTTTAATTAACCCTCATCAACTTCATTCCATAAGAATGTATACTCCTGTGAGTTTGGCCACCTTCTCCTCTCTTCATAGTGTGAAGCGCTATACTTATATGGAGTTATGCTGCTGGTCATCGACCAAAAGATTGAAGGAGAAGTCAGAGAAAGAATGCTGGTCTCTTACTATCGATACAGGTATCCTGGGCCTAGGACTGCACCTTCCCAAAGCATTGCTATTGGTAAAATGCACTAAAGGTTTCCATACTACTTGTACTGGGAACAGCAGCGATATGATCTAGAATGAAAAGTGTGGGATTCTTATTTGTTCTGAACATAGTATAGAACTGTAACAATTATATTTTATATCATCACCATAATAATAGACTATATGTCACATATTCTGTATATTATATATAAAAGAGCCTATATACTATAGATTATTAGATATATATAGATCATCATGATAGTACCTCAGTTTTTTTAAAAAAAAAGAATCTGAGGGCGCCTGGGTGGCTCAGTTGGTTGGGCGACTGCCTTCAGCTCAGGTCATGATCCCGGAGACCTGGGATCAAATCCCACATCGGGCTCCCTGCTCGGAGGGGGCCTGCGTATCTCTCACTCCCCCTGCTTGTGTTCCCTCTCTGGCTGTGTTTCTCTCTGTCAAATAAATTAAAAAAAAAAAAATCTAAAAAAAAAAAAAATCTGAATTTTCTTTAGATTTCTCAAATCTTCCAAAATTTGAGGATTTTGGAAGTCTAATGAATAACCCCACCCCCCCCTTTTTTTAAGTTTTTAAACATTACTTCTAGGCAGATATAGGGAAACAAATATGTTTTCTGTTGTCATTTTTAGGTTATGACTTGGAAAAAATATCACTCCAGGTTAGGTGAGAAGTGAATTCTCACATATATATGGCAGCAGAAACAAACAACAGCACGTATCATGATCATTTGTTTTATATGTCTGGTATCGAGCTGCGACCTCAAGAAGTTGGATCTTTAAATCAGAAGCCACCTTAAAGCTCTGTAATTCCAGTACTTACCACGCAGGTTTCTATTTATTGAATTAATGAGTCAAAACCTGGATACAAGGCCACTGTTAGAAATAGTCATGATTCAGGGAAGAAACATAATAAGCAGGAATCAGTTAGGAACCTGAATTAAAAGATGGCGTAGACTAGAGTGAACATTCTTAAACTTAGAAATTAGGGTAAAATAGGGGCGCCTGGGTGGCTCAGTCATTAAGTGTCTGCCTTTGGCTCAGATCATGATCCCGGAGTTCTGGGATCGAGCCCCGCATCGGGCTCCCTGCTCAGCGGGAAGCTTGCTTCTCCCTCTCTCACTTCCCCTGCTTATGTTCCCTCTCTAGCTGTGTTTCTCTCTGTCAAATAAATAAATAAAACCTTAAAAAAAAATTGGGGTAAGATAAATAGGGCAAAGGGGCAGATCCTCAACAGAGGGGGATCACTGGAGACATCATATCTGAGCAGCAGCTGGAACTACTGCCTCCTCAGCCTTAAATTCCCCTCAGGTTGCTCAACTAGCCTGTTTCCTTTGGCTTCATCAGTATGTGAGGAGAGCATCCACCAGCATGCGTAATTCATTCACAGCAGTTTGACCATGAGCTGGGTTTTTTTTTTCTTTTAAAGATTTTATGTATTTATTTGACAGAGATCACAGGCAGGCAGAGAGAGAGAGGAGGAAGCAGGCTCCCTGCCGAGCAGAGAGCCCAATGCGGGCCTTGATCCCAGGACCCTGAGATCATGACCTGAGCCAAAGGCAGAGGCTTTAACCCACTGAGCTATTCAGGCATCCAACCACGAGCTGTTTTAGCATCCATGTTTTTTACAAGGAACTTTGGATGGCCTTGCCTGTATTTCCAAAAGTACATGGAAAAACAAAAACAGTAAATAACACAGAAGAAGGAAAAAAAAATTGTTTATCAATCCCAGCTCTGACAATCCGGCTTTGTCCCTTTGCGTACAATAGCTAATTCATTAGAATGTAAGGGTCTGTTACTGAAATGACACCATTGTAAGGCAGTTGTGGGGAAGGAGAATTTTACATCAAATAGGAGGTCATCTTCAAGTCTTAGATTCTTTGGGTCTCTCTGAGGGATCACTACTCCACACCACCCTGAAAACCACAGATGTTTTGATTAAATCTCTGTAGAAGGTGCACCTTGCCAAGAAAGAACCAGTTATTGCATATCCCACCTTAAGTTGACATCATCTTTTAAAAACTATTTTCTAACTTACAAAGTGTGAGTGCTGGTTCATATTCTTTATCTGCAACTCTGAAATCCAAAGAGCTCTGAAAAAAAAAAATATGCATGTGTACACACACATACCCAAGCACACAGTAACTCCTTTGGCAGCAAAGCTGGTCTAACCTGAAATCTGGAGTCAAAACCTGAGCAGAGCAGATGCAAGGCTATGGGTAGTCCTTATGTATCTCATGTGCATGACTATTCATAAATCTTCCTGCAGAAATATTAATGTGTTTGTGTAATGCCAGTTGAGACCCCAGTAGAATATCATATCATATATACCCTATTAACTTCTTCTAGTTGGAAAATACTATAATCTGAAACAAATCCAGCCCTAAGGATTGTGGGCTTGAACACAGAACTGACTATATATATACACGTATAAGAACCCGTCTTCTCTATGTGCTGCAAGAAGCTTTTGGAAATGTAATTGTAGCTCTTAGGGATATAAATTTACCAGAAGTCTTGTCTGAAACTACATAAAGTCAGGTTATAATGAAATTCTGCTTTTCATTTTGGCTTCTGAGTTTCTAATATGCGCTGTTTGGCCCTTTATTTCCCATTGTGAACATGGCTCAGTGCTGCTCGATCTTCTGCTGATTCAAATATGGATGATATCTGTAAGCTGCTTCGAAGTACAGGTTATTCCAACCAACCAGGAGCCAAAAGACCACCCAACTATCCTGAGAGTTATTTCCAGAGAGTGCCTATCAATGAAGCCTTCATCAGTATGGTCATAGGTCGACTGAGATCTGATGATATTTACAACCAGGTAGGCATGAAATCTATCAAGATCTTAGTAGTGTCAAAGATTGATTTCACTTTCCTCAATTACTCCTTCCCTTCCTTCTTAAAAGAATAAAAGCAGTTAAAAATTTTCAAATTTGAGGGGCTGTACTATGGAATGGTAAAGAAAAGCGGACAGTAATTTGGTCAGAATTAGAGATTTCAGGAAGAAGATGGCTTTTGATCTATATTTGGAAAAAAGATGCATTCTTGCAGTCATTCATTAAAGATGGAGTTATTGAGTGTGTGTTACGACCTGGTTGCTGAAGGCAGGCCATGGTCCCTGCCCTTAATGAGCTTGTAGCTAAAGAAGAAGATGGATAACTAAAGGAATTATAGCAAAGCAAGGTGAGTATTAGCTTAGGAGAAGCAGTGGGGGCACATACAGCGTACAACAGGGCTAGCAATATTACTGTGTGTGGCGAAGGAGGCGTGAGGGCAGGTCTAGGCAAGAAGACAGCTTGCATAGAGCTCGGAAGACCTGTAGCATTTGGAATTTGCCTCACTTTTCTCTCAATATGTATATCATCCACTTAAGAGAATACCAAAGAAAATTATCATTTGACTTCATTTTCTGGAAGAAAGTATAATTTTAGGGGTACCTGGCTGGTTCAGGTGGTAAAGCATGCAACACTTGAACTCAGGGTTGTGAGTTCAAGCCCCACAGTGGGTGTAGAGATTACTTCGAAAAGTAAAGTCTTTTTTTTTTTCTTTTTTTCTTTTTTTTTAGATTTTATTTATTTAGGTGAGAGAGAGAGTGAGTATGAGAAAGGTGGGGGTCAGAGGAAGAAGCAGACTCCCCGCTAAGTTGGGAGCCCAATGCGGGGCTCGATCCCAGGACTCCAGAATCATGACCTGAGCTGCAGGTAGTCACTTAACCAACTGAGCCACCCAGGCGCCCCCAAAGTAAAATCTTAAAACAAAACACATAATTTTATGTATTATATATTTTTCATCGTAGAATAAAGAATTAGATCTGTAATGACTAGATATCATTTATCACACAGCATAGCTTCTCTGTACAGTTCTTTAGATAGCCTATTAGTTTTCTTTGTGAGTATGTTCAGTATAAATAAAAGAGGTTTTTGTGAGTTTTGGGTTTTTTTTAAAGATTTTTATTTATTTGGCAGAGAGAGAGATCATAAGTAAGCAGAGAGGCAGGCAGAGAGAGGAGGAAGCAGGCTTCCTACAGAGCAGAGAACCCGATGCGGGCCTTGATCCCAGGACCCTGAGATCATGACCTGAGCCGAAGGCAGAGGCTTGAACCCACTGAGCCACCCAGGCGCCCTTGTGAGTTTTTTTAAACAGATCAAAATCAAAAGCTACCTGCATACACTAGGCCTTCATAACATCTGTTGCTGTTTATTGAGAATTCAGTATCAACCAGAATCATGGCAGGTTTTTTCATAAACCATTTTCTCTTTCCTCAGAACAGTTCTGCAGAGTAGGCAACATTATCCTTATGTTGCTGTTGAGAAAAATACGGCTTAGGGAGTTTAATGCTTTTCACAAGGTCATGTAACTAGGTAGCAGAACTATAATTTGAATTCAGGTCTGTATGACTTCAAAGACCATGCTGCTTCCTCACTGTCTCTCTTTACCCCTTTTGCCTTGTATGTGGTCCCTGTCTCAAGGCAGTGTGTTTCTGTTTTCTCATTGCCTCTTGACCTTCGTTAACAGGGCTTACACTAGGGTTGTGCTGTGTGTCCACCCCACTCTGCCCTGTACCTCTCCTATCCCTGCTCATGGCTGATTGGTGGGGGGTGGACGATGGACTAAATTCCCTCTCGCCAGGTAACTTGGAATTGCACCCAAGAAACAATATCTGATGTGGCTTTACTCACAACAAGCAAAATCTGCTCATTCTGCCCGGTGTAAGAACAGTCTGGGGAGAGAGAGCAGGGGCCATATTCTTCTCAGCTCCATGGCCTTCCTGTGGCCGGGCCGCATTCCTGCCTGCGGGTCCCCTGCGACATTGCTGTGTCCCGCCGCACTTCTGTTTGTTGTCCTCGGAGTGGACGCTACGTGTAGCCAGGCTCGTAACTCCTGAGGCAGCGGAGCCCGAGGACACATGAGCGCCTAAAAGGCAGGCTGAAGGAGAGCACCCAGCAAAGCAGGGCGGCCGGAGAGAGTGGGGTCTGCGGAAACTGGAGGAGAGAAGTAAAGCGAGAGTGTGAAAAAGAGGCCATTGAACGGTGCGACCATGAGGTGATGAGCGACTTGAAGAGGCTCCAGGTGATAGGCCAAGTTTCAGTGAGTTTGTGGGATAAACTGGAAAGTGAGAACATGGCAGCAGGGCTTGGGGTCTTTCAGCTCTGAGATGTCGTCTGTGATAGAAAGACACAGAAGTAGACAACTAGCTGGACACGGGGTTAAAAAAGTTATTTTTTTTTCTTTTCTTGAGGAAAAGACTTCAAATTGCAACAGAGTGAAGGGCAAGAAGGAAGATTAGCAGTAAGAAGGCAGGCCCTGGTTACACCGTATTCCTTACAGTGTTGCCCTCTGAGAATTGCTCCTGGGGGTGCAGGATCCCCTGTTGGGAAATGGACGTCCTAGAACCTGATCCCTTACCCCCTACACATATGTGTCAACTGAGATGTCACCAACAGCTGCCTCTTCGGGGGGGTTGTGTGTGCCTTGCAGGTCTCCGCGTACCCGTTGCCCGAGCACCGTAGCACGGCTCTGGCGACTCAAGCTGCCATGCTGTACGTGATCCTCTACTTCGAACCGTCCATTCTTCACACGCACCAGGCAAAAATGAGAGAGATTGTGGACAAATACTTTCCAGATAATTGGGCAAGTATTACTATCAGTCTTATTTTTTTCTCTTAATAACCTTGTTAGAGAACCGATTTTCTATTCTTTTGGCCTTTAGCCTAGAGGTCATAATGTCGTAAATAATGAGACATAAAGTCACTTAGATAGAATTATTCTAAGTATGTTGAGAATCTTACAAATCATAATATGAAGGAATAAGTCAGTAAAACTTGCTGAAGAACCCGCAGGTTTTTTTCTTGGAATGATACTGTCAAGGTTAGCCATGTATTAAAATGTATCTTGTTTTATTTGCTGAGATTATAACTGTTTCATAAGTATTTCTTTATTCTTTTCTATTTCATGACTAAGCTTACAGAATTAATCTATTATTTTCTGAATAAGAATTTCACATTAATAGTAAGTTTCATCTACTTGTAAGCTAATATTGATGGGGTTTATATTACTGCAGGGATGTGCTTATGACTTTTTAAACATTGTCCCACCCAAAAATTCTTAAAAGAGTAAAGCTGACTTAATGTACTCAATGTAGATGAGATATTCTCTTTGTACACAGAAGTTTTAATAAAGTACAGTGAATTGGATCGTGTTCTCAGGTGCCAGATTCTATTTCACTTCTGGCCATTGAATCGCAGATCATGATTAGGGAGCTGAGGAGGAGCAGCCTGCAGTGGGACATGAAGCCTCCCATCCATGACTACATCATGCTTATGAGTTTAGGGGCTGAGCAACCCGGAGGAAAACTCTATAATCCGGTTTCATTCTCCGAAGCTTAATAAAGAGTTTTGACCATAGTGCTATAATCAGAAACAAACACTTTCAGTGTTAAGGAAGGTCAAAATCCAGTTATATGATGCTTATAAGACACACTCCTAAGAACCACCCCTGGCACACTAAAAATAAAGGAATTGAGGTACCTGCATGGTTTAGTCAGTTAAGCATCTGACTCTTGGTTTCAGCTCTGGTCATGATCTCAGGGTCATGAGATTGGGCCCCATGTCTTCTGTCTCTCTCCCTCTGTCCCTCCCCGTGCTCTCTCTCTCAAATAAATAAATGAAATCTTTTTTTAAAAAAAGAAATCAAAAAGAGCGAGAGGGATTCCAGGCAAATGCTAGCCAATGAAAAGCTAGTAAGAAAATATTAATATCATAGAGAGTTTTAAAGAAAAACAGTAAGAGGAATAAAGAAGGATCATAAGTGATTTTAAAAGGAATAATCCAAGGTCAATTCATAGATTTACACTCAGTGAAATACTCAAAATATGTAAAGCAAAAACAAAATAACATGTAAAAATTGATGAAACCATAATCACCATGGGAAATTTTAGTATACCTCTTTCTCTATATAATCCTGCTCTTTCAAAAATCCGTAATAGATGTTCCATGTGTATTTGAAAGGGTATGTGTGAAAGTTGGGAAACATCAGATAACAAAGTCAACAGAGTTTAAAAAAACAGTGTTAGTCTACAGACGGTATTCTTTTACTGTAGCATGATTACATTAGAAGCCAAGGCTTAAAATGTATTCCCAAACAACTTTTCTGTTCAAGAGGAAATCACAGTCAGACACCTGGGTGGCTCAATCGATTGAGCGTTGGCCTTCAGCTCAGGTCATGATCCCAGAGTCCTGGGATCAAGTCCCACATTGGGCTCCTTGCTCAGTGAGGAGCCTGCTTCTCCCTCTACCTGCCACTGCCCCTGCTTGTGTGCTCGCTCTCTCTCTCTCTGACAAATAAAAGCTTAAAAAAAAAAAATCTCAGTGTAAATGAAGAGATATGTAGAATCAAACAGCATCAAAATGCTACAAAGTGAAGCTCATGGGAATGACAAACTGTTCTTCAAGGTAAATGAAGTAAATGAAACCTTAAATATGTTTCTTTTAAAAACAACAACAGTTAAAAATAAATGAGTTAGAGGGGTGCCTGGCTGACTTAGTTGGTGCAGCATGCAACTCTTGATCTTAGGGTTATGGGTTCAAGCCCCACGTTGGATGTAGAGGTGACTTAAAAAAAAAATAAAGGTGCTAGATATTGAGCTTTAAGAAGCTAGAATAGGTAGAGTGAAAGGAAGTCAATAAGTATGTGAGCAGCAATGTACTGAACTGGACAAAAAGGGAACGAGAAAGGTCAATACAATAAAGGCTGGTTTATTTTTAAGACTAATAAAGGAGATATTTAGTGAGACTGACCAGATAGACAGAGAAAGAAGGCAAGTTTAAATATGTTAAGATTGGAAAAGCAAACCTAAGATACAATAAAGAACTTTTAAAGTTACAAAAAAACTTCTGAACAACTTTATGCCAATATATTTGAAAACTCTGAAGAAATGGAAAATTTTCTCAAAAATGCATAAATAACCAAATCTGACTCAGGAAGAAGAAGGAAGTGTGATGAGCCCAGTGACTGTTAAAGAAATGGAACTGGGGATCCAACCTCCCTGATTATCCACTTTCACCAAAAAGAAAGGATCCCCAGGACTGCAAGATTTCTCCTGCAACTTTTAGCAAAAATGACAAATAATCGCAATTTTATACAGAGTGAAGTAGGTGGGTAAAGAACCACAAAAATATGTTTTGTTTCCTTCAGTCGAGAGATTCTCATGTGAACTGGGGAACCGCTAAGAATCCACCAGTCTCGTGCCAGGGGTCAGTAAGGTGAAACTGTGTTTGTGATAACACTGCAGTGCTGTGTGCCTTTTCCTCTCATCCTTTCCCAAGTGCATTTTGCATTTCCAGAGGCCCCGAGACAAATAGTTACCTCAGGAGCCTGACCAAGGGAGCCGAGTGTAAGTCTGGCCTTCTTCACTTAGGCTGGACAGAGACTCGAAAAAAATAGAAAAGCGATGCCACCCTTCTCATAAACCTTTTTGGGAAACCTTTAGTCTTTTTTTTTTTTTTAAGATTTTATTTATTTGACACAGAGAGAGATCACAGGTAGGCAGAGAGGCAGGCAGAGAGAGCAGAGGAAGCAGGCTCCCTGCTGAGCAGAGAGCCCGATGCGGGCCTCGATCCCAGGACCCTGAGATCATGACCTGAGCCGAAGGCAGAGACTTTAACCCACTGAGCCACACAGGCACCCCCCCTTTTTTTTTTTTATGACAAACATTTTATGTTAGCAAATAACGGGTTTATTGTTATTTGAAGTGAATTAAATGGTTTCTGAAACCAATGGTCTCAGTTGTCATGTGTAATATGGTAAGTAATAGATACAACCCCATTAAAAAAAAAAGTCCTTTGGACTTTTCAGTAAGTTTTAGTTGCATAAAGACAGGTAAAACGTTTGAGGTGACACTAGTCTGCTTTTCTGTCAACCTTTATTTAGTCATTTTCTCGTGAATAGTTCTTGTGGCCCTTGTTCCAAAGTATCCCCAAGACAGACGCTTACATCTCTATTTGGCAAATCATGGTTTTTATTGCAATGGAGTTTGAACTGGAAGGAGTGGGCAGTGTCTTCTGTAACTTTGCCTCCAAGTGAGTAGGTATTTAACACACTGGATGAATGTGCCCTCTTCTAGGTAATTAGTATTTACATGGGAATCACGGTGAATCTAGCAGATGCTTGGGAACCGTATAAAGCTGCAAAAACTGCTTTAAACAATACCCTGGACCTTTCAAACGTCAGAGAACAGGTAGGTGCTGGCCAAGGCAGAAGGGTTCATGTAACACCTGCAAGCCTGCTCTGGGGGGTAGAAAATGAGGAGAGTTCCCAAGGAATTTGGAAACTGTCCCACGTAGACATTTTAAGTGCGGTAATTAACAAAAGAGGGAATTTTGTGCATGCTAATAAGACAGGTAATTATAGATTTTTAACTTGCATGGTATATGTAAGTGCTCCAGACTTGGTTCTAAGATTCAGCCTCCTAAGACAAATCAGTATGTCACATGACCCCAACTGACTTCACTTACTCTTGCTAAAGTCTGTGTCCTTGTGTACAGAACAGCTTCCACCCGTAACTGGAATTTTAATTTTTCATTAGTAGGATGAATATTGAGGATGGTAACTGAATGTGCACAATATATCCTGTCACTGTAATTTAAATTCGTCCTCTCTGATGTGTGAAGGGAGCAACAAAACTAGAGACATTTCATCTCCTTAAAGTTTAAACAGTTACATTCTGTCTCTTTGATGAGAACACGCAGTTATCCTGCTTGTTTTCTATTATTTAACTCCTTAACAATTTGTCTCCCTCTTGAAATTCATCTTGTTTTATTTTTCCTTCCCTTCCCCTATGATCCTGTTTTGATTCTTAAATTCCACCTATAAGACCATACAATAATTGTCTTTCTCTCACTGACCTAATTTCGCTTAGCATAATTCCCTCTAGTTCTATCCACCTTATTGCAAATGGTAAGATTTCATGTTTTTGATGGTTGAGTTGTATCCCGTTGTGTGTGTGTGTGTGTGTGTGTGTGTGTGTGACATCTTTATCCATTCATCTGTAACAGGGTGATGGACCTTAAGGAGGGCATGTGATGTAGTGAGCACTAGGTGTTAAATTATATAGGACTGATGAATCGCTGAACTCTACCTCTGAAACTAATAATATATTATATGTTAATTGGTTTTAAATAAAAAATAAATTATTTATAAAACAAAAAACACAAGGCAGAAGGAAATTCCTAAGTAAATAGAGTAATAAAAATCTCTTTGTTGGGCAGTATCCTTGACATTTCTAAGCAGAAACAGACAGCCTGGCCGCCTGAGTTTTTGAGTTTCCAGCGCAGATAGAATGATACTGACTCAAAAAACATCAGCATGGGGGCACCAGGGTTGCTCAGTCGTTAAGCATCTGGCTTCGGCTCAGGTCATGATCCTGGAGTCCCGGGATCAAGACCCACATCGGGCTCCCTGCTTGGCAGGAAGCCTGCTTCTCCCACTCCCATTCCCTTCTCTAGCTGTGTTTCTCTCTGTCAAATAAATAAATAAAATCTTTTAAAAAAATCATGTTTTATTCAAGTAAATTGAATTCCATCAATAATGCACAAAATAATTTCAACGTTGGCATGTCTCCTGGAAATATATTAGAGAAAGCATTGCTTCCCATACTTACTGGTACCAGAGCATTAATTTTTCATCACTAAATTTACTTTCCAAAAGTGCATTTTCTCCTTGGTGCCGTTTTAAGAAGATCTTCAGAGTCCTCCTGAAGTTTTAAACTAACCTGACCAGGCTAGTGATGTTTAACATTTAACTCTTGCTTCAGGGAAAGCAGAATAACCAAATTTCCAAAGTCTGGTTTGAAAAGGCACTTTGGGTCTACTGAGGCCTATTTTTGTTGCACTTTCATCTGCCTGTAGAAGTCTCTTCTCCTGACTGTTTCTGCTCTGCCTTCTTGGTCAGTAATTATGGGAAGAATAGGCAGTTGAGCCTCTGCCTTTATGTTTCTTTTCCATCCAAGTTAAGAATAGAAGGGGCCCTTGGAACCACTTGTTCCCATTTTTTAGTTGATATTTACAGAAACCAGGAGGAGGGGGTTAAATCCAAAGTCACACCAGTATCTTATCATAGGTGGAGGTAGGGTTTAGGATTCTCTTGTTTCTGAGCCCAGTGTCCTTTTCAGAAATGTTCAAGAACCCACTTCTCTTTGAGCCTTACCAACTATGGCCCATATGTTACTCATCTCCTATAGAAATGTCATTATTTGTCCAGGGGTTCATCTTATGTGATTTGTTTTCAAGGAGAATCATTTTCTCTTTTTGAAAATGTAAATCAAATTGTTTTTGTTTTTCATTTTAAAAGTCAAGCAGATACGCCACTGTCAGTGAAAGAGTGCACGCTCAAGTGCAACAGTTTCTGAAAGAAGGTTATTTAAGGGAAGAGATGGTTCTGGACAATATCCCAAGGCTTCTGAACTGCCTGAGAGACTGCAACGTTGCCATCCGATGGCTGATGCTTCACACAGCCGACTCAGGTAAAGTGCAAAAGGTGTGCCCATCTGCATGGCCCCACATAAAGGCTTTCAGAATTAAGATCTGCTCCATGATGCAAAAATGGTTTAGCCTTTGGAAAAGAATCAAATTGCTTTTTTTAGGGAGAGCAAGCGTGCACATGCATGAGTAGGGGAGGGGGAGAAGGAGAAGAAGAAGGACAGTCTCCAGCAGACTCCCCCCTGAGCACAGAGCCTGACACGGGCTTGATCTCACGACCCATGAGATCAAGACCTGAGCTGAAACCAGGAGTTAGACACTCAACCGACTGAGCCACACGGGCACCTCAAGAATCAAGAATTGCTTTTTAAGTTAGTCATTTTTGTGTCTGCTTGGACAAGTCAACAGCCCACCTGAATAGTCCCTCTGTCAGGTTCGATTACCTGGGGTTATCGCAATGGGTCCAGGGTAATCATAAGGGTCCTTAATCGGCAGGGGGAAAGCAGAAGAGTCAGAACTAGAGAGGTGGCATCATGAAAAGGCTCAACAGGCCATTGCAGGTTTTAAAGGTGGAATGGGGCCATGAGCCAAGGGCCTCCAGATGTGGAAAAAGATGAGAAAATGAGATTTCCCTCAGAGCCTCCAGAAGGAGTACAGATCTGCTGACTCCTTGATTTTACCCTAGTGAGACCCATTTCAGATTTCCCATCTCCGACCGTAAGAGAATACATTTGTTTCTTCTTAAGCCATTAAGTTTATGGTGATTGGTTATAGCAGGAAACTAATATAAGAGCTAATCCAGTAAATAAGAGCCGGATGTGCAAAACACATGTTGCAGGATGTGGGATTTGAGTCCAGAGCAGGAGAGAAATGTTTCTTGTTGGTGCAGAGGGGTAAAGTGGTTGGGGAAGGCTCCACACAGGACACAGGAATGGACTGCCCCTGCCCCCCTGCCCCCATCCCAGGATTTTGAAGTAAAAAGTTTAGACTGGAAAAATGATAGAGAAGATATAATTTGGAAGTACAGAAAAGCATGGACCCACAGAGTTGATGAACAGGCTGAATCAGAGTGCCTAAAAAGGCAGATTGGGTCTAACCTTTTCTGGTCCACAGTCCTCTTAGAGACGCTATGGGCCATCAAGTTCAGTCTCTTCACAGATTGTAGGAAATGCTTCCACAGGGTCCGTGAGCCTATGACTTAAAAACAAAAACAAACAAAAAAACACCCTAGTTTATTAGAAGAATAAGTAGGTTGGACTAACCTGAGCTAGTTGGGAGCTGACACTAGTCCTTGCATCGAGTAAAGGCTGGACCAGTGTTGATTAATGGTTTCACTCAACTAGAGCGCATGCGCTTTCCCACTCTCAGGAGTGTCATTCAGCAGCCCCATAAAGCCTTCTGCTTCTTGTTTTTCATCAACAAAATTTGCTTGAGAATGACCCTTAGATAGGCACTGCTGTCAGTAGTTGTCCTTTCGGATGAGTCTGTCTCTAAAAATACTGCCCACTCCAGATGATTCTGCAGCCTCCCATGGTAACACCACCGCCTATAGCCTGACCCTTCCAGCAAAATGTTCTTTCCTCTAGCTCCCACCTGGTTCCACGTCCTGGGAGTGGTCAGCAGTGAAGACAGCAGGTGGGCTGCTTCATCCTTTGCACCTCTGAAAATACGTGGACTTTCTCCTGCAGCCTTCTCTCTTCACACCGGAAATCTCCAGCTATGAAGTATTTCTCAAAAGTGCTGCTTTCCAGTTTGTTTGTTTGGTTTTCATTTTGCTCTTTTGCCTATATCCCTCTCCAATTTACAGTTTACTCACAGCACAAATACTGTGGCAGAAATTGAATCATCTAATGTATCTAGTTTTAGTCACATTTCTTTTTTTACATAAACTCCAGTTCACATTTGAGGATTTTGTTATACTGACTCAGTATTGAATCTTCTTTTACCAAAGTCTTACATGCTCAAGCATGTGAACTCCGGCCCTTGCTTTATCCTAACACCAACAGTGGGTTTCCAGTGACTCAGCCTCCTCTTCCTCTTCCCCACGACCGTGCCTGACCTCCAGGCCTCTACTCTGGGAGCCAGGAGTCTCCTGGATTTGCACCCTTGCAGGACAATAGACAGTGTTCTCTGCATTTATCTGCAGCCACGTCTGTTTTCCATTTTTGTGCCTGGCAGTTGTCTGACCTGATTGCACAAGGTCGTCATTTACCAGAAACAAATGATTTACCTATCTGATGATGAGTCATCAGATAGTCATGTGGGAAAAGTAACTGCTTATTTAGCTTTTATGGTGTTTTCAGTTGTGATGTGCAGGAAAGACTGCGTATTCTTTATATTCCCTCCTGTTGATCTGCTGGAGGCATCTTGCCCAGGCTTTGGATGCATCCCCAGTGTCTTGCAGCTTCTGAAGAAGCATGCCTAGAGCCAACCTCCCCAGGCAGGGCTGCCCGGCTCGGAGGTCTGACTCTGAGGTTACCATGCATCTAAGATCCGTTGCCCTACTTCTCTGAGTCTGCATGCTTGTAGGTCAGATATCAGAGACGGAATCAGGCCCTGAGAATGCTGGAATCATCCCTGCTTTCTACCAAGGAATTAATTATTAATGCAGGGCGATGTTCCCTTCCAAAAATGAAAGTAGATTAGTCTCGGAAGGTTTCTTGTTAAATCAGAATTAATACAAAACAAGTGGAACTCTTCGTAAGTTTGGTCTGTTTGATTTTTGTTAGGCAGATATGAAGCTGAAAAAATTGTCTCTGTGTCATCAACAAAACAGTTCTAATACAGCTCTTCCCAGATAGTTGTGACAAATGCTTAAGTCTCCTCTGAGATTTTCCATGAAAGCCTAACCCTTCTTGAGGTTATCGTGAGTCTCCTAGAAGTCAATATATAAAGTGGCCGTCTGCAGGCTTCATCAGAACCGAAACACCAAAAACACCCCTGGCATATACAACACTGTCCTTCTATATACACCAACATCTTGGAAAACCACTGAGGGGCTAAGGAAGTGAGAAAGCCGTGTGACACAAAGCAACAACCAAGGGCCTTAAACCTTACCAGATGTGAATTTTTTTCAAGTGTTTGTTGCCTTAAATTTTTTACTTTGACTATTTATAGTCCAGTTAGCCTTGACTTGTAACTATTTCTGCCTTATCCTATTTTCTTATTTTTTCTTAAGAAAAGCCCCATAAATTAATTTCAGCAAATATCAGTATTTTTTTCAAATTCTATATACCTCTCTTTAACAAATTGCTTATTATATTTGAAATGGTTCCCATTGGGAGCTGAGAGGCTGAACAGGGAATCAGGATATTAGGTATTTTGCCCCTGGGTCCATCCCTGCCTAATTTTGTCACCTTGGTCTACTTGCCAGAACCTCTTTGGGCCTAGGTAGTATATAGTAGATAGTTCAGGAAGCTTCGAGTGCCTGCCATGCCTTCAGGCCTTTACAAGGAACAGAACGCTCCCAGGTCTCGATTCTTCCTGTTTGGAGGCGCCACATCTTTGTGTGGGTCATCCAACTTCCCTGTTGTGTCACAGACCCCCAAGACAACCCTAGTTGCAATCACTTCCTAAGAAGACACAGCGTGTATTAGTACTTGTGGCTGTGATTTATTGCAGCGAAAGGATAGAAGGCAAAATCAGCAAAGGGAAAAGGTGTGTGGGGTGAAGTCTGGAGGGAACCAGGCACAAGTTCCTGATGGAGTCACACAGGATGTGTTTAATTCCCCCCCAGTAGTGCGTTGGCAATATCCTGTGTGAAATGTTGCCAGTCGGGGAATTTCCTCGGAAACTCCATGTCCAGAGTTTTTTGGGGGGGCTGATTACCAGCAGCCTCTGCCTAGCAATTCCAGACTCCTAGAAAGAAAGCAGGTGGTCATCATAAAACACATTGTACAAATAGTCATGGCATAGCGACTCACTCTTACTAGTACTTAAAATGGTCTCATCTCCCAAATCTGGGCTCCTGGATGTGCCAACCTTGAAAACAGGCCTTTCTGAGGAGAGCAGTCAAAAAACTGAGTGTCCACCCTGAATGGCAGAGAGGATGCCGAAAGCAAAAGCAACTCCAGACAGGACATAAGGAGGCTGGCCACCGACAGAATGGTATCAGGAGGCTCTCCCCATCTATACTGGACAGTCGATAATGAACCAATCCCAGAATGCCTGCAAAATTTGGAACACTCTTTCTGCTGCTTGCTTTTTTTCATTCTGTAGTACATCATGAATGACATTCCTTGTAAGATCCAACTGTCATATTTAAAATTTCAGTTGTACTTATTCATGGCGTACACTCTAATTTATTTTTCCATGTGTTATTGGTATACGTTTTGCTTACTTTCAGATGCTTAAAATGAATGAAAATGAAGGAAAGTTTTTAAGAATTCCCCTTATATTTCATATATTCTACACATTTAATAAATTGGGAACTCTTTTCTTCCCATTTCTAGCCTATGACCCAAACAACAAACGCCTTCGTCAAATCAAGGACATGATTCTGACAGAGTCTAGATACAATCCCAAGATCCTCTTTCAGTTGCTGCTGGATACTGCACAGTTTGAGTTTATACTCAAAGAGGTAAAACCCTTGAATAAATAATCATCAACATCTTAGTGTTTTTATGCTTGAAAATATTTGTAAGGGATGGGATTCCACAACAACATCTCTAACTGAGGCTACGGGTTCTGGTTGTCTGAGAGAGTTCTTACGCCGCAAGGACAGGATTAAACATGTAGCAGGCATTCAGTGCCTACAGCCAGCAGGGAGACGGTAATGGGGGAAATTGTACAAGACTGTGGAGGTGGCAGTCTAGTGGGGAATACGAACAATTAATCCGAGAATCGCACTAATGAATATGTAAATGCAAATGGAGAGACGTACTGTAAAGGAAAGGAATGTCGTTCTCTGAGGACCTAAAATCAAAGATGCTATTCCCAACTTCCCTGGGAAGAGAAGCGAGAGCTTCTGAAGGTACCTGAAAAAGGAACCTGTCAGAGTTAGCCAAGACAAAGGCTGGGAGCATTCTGGAGACCATGCCAGAGAGAGGGCAGAACATATCCAGGTCCTCTCAGGTAGGGAACAGCATGACCAGTTCAAGGACCATAAAGACCAACCGACTAGAGGGGAGAGAACAAGAGAAAGTGGTATGAAATGTGGTTGAAAGGTGGGCAGGAGCCAGCCCAGGCCTGACTTTGTAGGATTTCAGTCTTCATCTGAAAAGCCATAAAAACCTTTTAGAAAAGGCTTTTAAGTAGGGTGAAGGATTTGTAGTTAAACAAGGTCAACATAAGGATTTTAAGGGTTTCGAGTTCCCTGAAGGAAATTCTGAGGTTGGTCAGTCTTGGAGCTAAAAAGAGCCTCTGAGATCATAATAAAAATGACAGATACCCAGGAATGCCTGTGTTCTGGAGCCAGTAATTTGTGGGTTTGGATCATCTGGGACCAGGAACTAGCCGTGGATGTTAATGCCCATTCGGAACTGATCTTCACCTTGCCTCAGTCTGGTTAGTGGTATGCTAGATGTTTCTTTATCTCGAGGTCTGCGAGGACACTGTGTTCCCCCATTAGGTAGCTCGGGAAAAGTACATGCTGATTATTAACATCAGGCTAATGCATGTACTAGTGTTTCAAGTGACTTGTCTGTGTATCATTCTGTAAGATCAGAGAAATGCTACCCATTTTTGATCTCTCTAATAATGTTAATGTTTTCCCTCTGAATAGCAGATCATTATTGAATACGTGGTCTATTCCCAGCTAGGTGCTAGGAATTCAGAAATGAACAAGGCATGTCCCTGCCATTAAGGAGCTTCAGTACAGTGGGAAAGAGAGACAGATTAAGCCAAGATGAGAAACAAAGATCCAAGAGCAGGAACCAAGCAGCACCATCTTACTGGGTCAGAACAAACTGCAGAAACAAGTGAGAGTCGCCCCCGAGCAATCAATGTACTTGGTTCAGTTAGGATCCTGAACTGAGCACCAGTTCCCCAAGAGGTCTGTAGCTCAGTGTTGTTGCATGGAAATCAGGACAGGTCTGGGTCATCTGCACGGCCAAGCCTGCATTTCTGATCTTAATCTTTTTCTGGAATCTGTTGGAATAGAACAGGTGGCTTCCTTCTGTCTGTTCCAGTAGAGGGAAAGACGACCAACTCATTGTGAAGGATCTTCAAAAGAGAAAGATCTGGTAGAAAAAGAAAAACCAACTACCCAATACAAATTGAGCAAAGCAGAGATAATACATTTCAGCTCAGTTTGTTAACCTGCCTCCCACTCCAACACTTATTTTAGAATCACCTTCTGATTCTCCTGTAAACACACTAATTGGACCAGTGTTTCTTGTAATCTTTATATGAAGGTACATCTCCTAACTGAAGGACCATCCCCTATTCCAAATTTTGTCTTGCAAGATGAAACCTGTGAATTCAACCTGTGAATGAGTGTTTGAAGGGCTTCAAGCCATGTGGTCTGTGATGAAGGCCTCACAGTGTTATTTTTGTCACCTGCTTTGTCACCTGGCATTGATTGATCCCAGGTATTCAAAAAGATAGGGCAGCCTCTTTAAATAATTCTGATAGTTCCTCATCCCATTATTTTTCATTGCTTAGCCATCCTGCCTGATCGTGGAGATTCCTTTTCCTCTGGCCCACAAAATTCTACCAGTCTTGATCCTTTTGTCTGCAATGAAATCTTCATCTTTTAAAAATCATTATGATCCTGAAGAAGGAAGAATATCTTAAGAGAAAAATCAGTATACTCTCATATGTACCCCTTAGGAGCTGAGCCCAATGAACTAAACCCCTGTACATTTGTGACATACCTTATATATATTTCTAAAGTTTATTTCAAAGGAAAACAAGACAAAACCTTGAGATATGTTGTTTCTTCTCTGCCCAACCCTTTATAGGATTTTAATTTTATGAAGAAGTGAACTCATAAACAAGCTTATTGTGTGAGCGAAAGAAAGAACTTTTGTTGGTAATTTAGCTCATTCTCCACTTATCAAACAAAATAATGCTCAACCTTCCCCGACCTTCCCCCAGAAATTGTTACTTAGAAAGGACCTTAGAGCAGTGGCCACCAGTTTTATTCATATTAAAAATGCTGATTCCTGGGTTGACCCAAGACCCTCTGAACCAGAATCTTCGAGGGTATGATGACGCTTATATTCATTTGGTCTGAGAACTACTGTCTTAGCAGTGGTCTAGCTTTGCCCCTCGATTTGTACAAAGTAGGATGGCTCAAAAGATTACATAAGGGTAATGTTACTTTTAGGCATGTATTTTTATAATAAATTGGGTTTTGCTCAGGCTTTCTTGGTAAACTGCCTAATCTAGACTTCCTCTTTAAAAAAAATTTTTTTTGAAGATTTTATTTATTTGGCAGAGAGAAACACAGCTAGAGAGGGAACACAAGCAGGGGGAGTGAGAGAGGGAGAAGCAGGCTTCCCGCCCAGCAGGGAGCCTGACGCAGGGCTCGATCCCGGGTCTCCAGGATCATGACCTGAGCTGAAGGCAGTCGCTTAACCGACTGAGCCACCCAGGCGCCCCTAGACTTCTTCTTAAGTTATTTCCTTTCTGTCTCTTTCAACAGATGTTCAAGCACATGCTTTCAGAAAAGCAAGCCAAATGGGAACATTACAAGAAGGAGAGTTCAGAGCGGATGACGGAGCTTGCTGATGTCTTTTCAGGAGTGAAACCCCTAACCCGAGTGGAGAAAAATGGTAACTGTTGAAGAGGAAATATTGGTGTGTTTGAAATGTACACACAAATTACTGGAAAGTAGCATAGTAAAAAGTCCTTACATTGTCATCCTTATATGCCAGGGGGTTGCTAAGGAAAATCTGAAGGTTAGTTTTAGCTGCCTCTAGCTTTGTGGTCCCTTCGGCTATCTTCACAGACTCGCTAGACTTGAGGTTTCTTGCTTTGGAAGTATGTGATTGGGCTAGATGGTTTGTTACACTACAGTTCCTAGGCCACAGGGTTGTAATTCATATCCCACTCTCATCATAGTATACACCCTCGTGTGTCAGTTTATGTGCATTTGCGGGGAGGGAGAAAAGGACCTAACTGTCCTGATCCTCTCAGGACTCAAGAATATTACTAACAACTAACATAGATGGTATGCAAGATTCTCGCTTTCTAAATTATGTTTGTTGCTCCCCTTCCGTGTGCCTGCCATCTAGTGGCAGAAGAGGGGACCTGCAGACTTTTTGAAACAATATTGCTCTCAGGCCTTACTTTAATATTAATTCCACTTCTTTTAGGAAATTTTATCTATAGGAAAGTTAATGGTATCACTTAAAATTTTTATATAGATATAAAGCTTTCAAAATTACCCCATATTACCATTCTGAATTTTAAGATGACAGATATCTTTTTAATGCTTAATGTTATATAGATATAAAGCTTTCAAAATTACCCCATATTACCATTCTGAATTTTAAGATGACAGATATCTTTTTAATGCTTAATGTTTAACTATAAAATTCGTTTCTGATAAATTATACAGTAGAATAGTCTAGCTTTTTTGTTTAAAAAAGCTTAATGGTATAGCTTTTTGTTTAAGAAAAACTATTTTTAATCAATATGATCTTCTGATTACTATATTTGGCTTTTATTGATTTATTTGATGCTAAATGGTTGGATTAAAATGTATTTCCAAGTTACTTTATTATCCCTAGTGCGAAAAGTTGACTATGTTTTTATTCATGTGATATAAATTGACAATATGTTCTTCAGGTCACTACCTGTCTAGAACATGTCATCCTTGTATGCCAGGGGGTTGCTAATGAAAATCTGAAGGTTAGTTTTAGCTGCCTCTAGCTTTGTGGTCCCTTCGGCTATCTTCACAGACTCGCTGGACTTGAGGTTATAACAATCTAACCAGATTAGTTTTTGAGAATCAGGCATGTTCATCTTTGTTCTGATTGCTTTTAATCAATCTAATCAGTCTAATCACTTATAAATCCAAGCATCCTTTCATAGGTCATTCAAAGCAATATCCTCTATTTTATCTGGTTATATAGCATATTTCAGTTTAGGAAATACTTCTGCAAAAATTTCTCGTTTGAACCTTACGAGGCTGTGAAATAAACATCCATATTCTTGTCTTACATGTAAAGAAATTGAAACTGTCAAAAGTAGTCAGAGCCTGAATTGAGCTTGGCACCTCAGACCCTGAACCCTGGGCTTTTTCTGCTAGTCCAGAGCTGTCCCTCAGTCTTACCAAAAAAAAAAAAAAAATATATATATATATATATATATATATATATATATATATATATACAAATTCTTGAAATAGATTAGAAGCCCTTAAGTACTTTTATTAAAGTGAAATCATCCCATTGATAAAACAACAACAAAAACTTTAGGGAACCAACTTGGTGAGTTAAAAGGAGCAAAGCCTTGACTCTGGCCAGACGGTGGAGAAAGCATGGGTGTGGCATTTAGTGACCGTGTGACCCTGCCTCATCCGTAACCAGGATCTATAACGTCTCTGGGCATCAGCTGCCTGATCTGAGAAATGCCTTCTAATTCCTCCCTCCATAAATTATTGTGAAGAGTCAATGGGACAAGCTTTGAGCTTTGCCTACCATACTGAGGGTCCCCAGAGCATGCTGGTGCCCTTTCCTTTCTCTTCTCTGTGAAACTGGTTTGCGAAAATGAATGGCACCCCCTCAGACCTTTAGATCATCCTTCCCACTCCTGACACGTTGCGCTTCGTTGCCCTCCAGGATGTGCCATCATCATTTTTTTTAAAGATTTTATTTATTTGACAGAAACACAGCCAGAGAGGGAACACAAGCAGGGGGAGTGAGAGAGGGAGAAGCAGGCTTCCCACTCAGGAGGGAGCCCGATGCAGGGCTCGATCCCGGGACTCCAGAATCATGACCTGAGCCGAAGGCAGATGCTTAAAGACTGAGCCACTCAGGCGCCCCAGCCATCATCATTTTCGTCCCGAAGCTGCTGCCCATGTCTGTCCCCTCACCTAGGGATAAACTGTCCCTGTGCCTCTCTCTCTGCCCATCCTTGTCTCTCCAGAAAACCCTCCCCAGGAACTCTGTCCCATCTTTCGTTTCCTTCCTGACTCCTCCCCACTCCCGTGCCCACCATTGCACACTTACGTTCACCTGCCAGATATTAGACTGAGCCACTGATGTAGAAAGTTCCCTGTTTTCTCCCAGGTCACATGCCCAAGGCATTTTGGTGGTTCTTGGTGGAGAATCCCCAAGGGTGATGTACCCAGCAAGAGCTCTGTGAACAAGACCTAGATTCGTAAAGGGTTCCTGAATAGAATCAGGTACAGGAATCCTGGGTCTCAGCAGTATCTTCTTGTTTCTGTGTTCATAGAAAACCTGCAAGCTTGGTTCAGAGAGATCTCCAAACAGATCCTGTCTTTAAATCATGATGATTCCACTGCTGCAGGCAGGAAGACGGTGCAACTCATACAGGCTTTGGAGGAGGTAAGAAAACCTTCTTAAACAGCAGTGCTTTTAAGCATGAATCATAGTTTCTGACCCACCCAGCAATCTGGTCCCAGAAATATATCTGAGAGAATACTACAAAAAGCGACAAAAAGCATATTCTGCTACATTATTCTGATATAATTTTATATCCAGTGTCCTAAAATTGGGAGAAGAATGAAGTGGTCAGCATGAAGAGAATGCCAGCAAAAGTGATGACATTTCCACTTGCAGAAACATGTAGTCTTGGAAAAATAATTATGAAAACAATATAGAAACACGAGGAAATTGTGGTAAGGCAGGAAGAGCTTAAACAACACCTCACTGTAGACACTGTTTCTAGATGGGGGAAGAGTTTGGGGGGAAACTACAAAGAAATATACAACCATAATGATCCTATGCTTATAAGTGATGTTTTCTTTTCCAGTGATGTTTTTCATCTACTCAGATATTATCTACTCAAATTCAAAGAAAGAATTACTATATTTTCCTACTCTTGAAATTTTAATTGTATGCTTAACTAGGTTTAAAATGAAAAATAAAAACATGAGAACAATAACTGTCAACTATTTAAAACACCATCCATACTTATTTGGAGCCTTCTTCAGCTGGTCTAAGTATATATCTTTAAAGATAGAAGTAATACTTTATTTGGCATACTTTCATATAGGCTTTTTTTTTTTTTAATTTTTGAGAGGTTTGTTGGTCACTATTAATGGCAACATAAAACAGTTCTCCATTTTTAATGCATCAGTTTCCCTAGCCAACAATTCCCTATGTGTACTGTTCCTATTTTACTTGTTTCCTGGATCTTTTAGTTTATAGTACAACATAAACAACTGGGTAAATGTCAGAGGCTTTTTATCTTTGTGTTATTTTGGCAATGGCCCAGGTACCTTGAATTATATACATTACAACTTCAGGATGTTGGGAAATCATTTTGTTTTAAGGAGTACAACAGAAGAACTCAATAATGTCCAAATATCAACACCCTGCTTGTGATGTGACTTTTACTCTGTTTTTTAGCAAACCTGCGAATCTTTAGAATTAAGAAGATTTTCTAGTAGGTGTTTATTGATGCTAAAATGGAAGATGGAAGTGTCCACTCATTATGTCATATATGTACACAGTAAAAAGGGTAGAACATTTCCTAATTCTAGAAACCTGTGTATTACATTATGATGTGGCTTATACATTTCTAAAATTATTATATGAAATAGAAATTTTCCCAGAAATTCTTAGTGAGTAGCAAGCCTTTCTTGTGTTTTCAGGGAAAAATGAACGCCACCAAAGCCATTCAGAATTTTTTAATTAAATGTATTTATGTGACACAGGTTCAAGAATTTCACCAGTTAGAGTCAAATCTGCAAGTCTGTCAGTTTCTTGCTGATACTCGCAAGTTTCTTCATCAAATGATCCGAACCATTAACATTAAAGAGGAGGTCCTGATCACAATGCAGATTGTTGGGGACCTTTCTTTTGCTTGGCAATTAATTGACAGGTAATGTGACCAGGCTAACATTTCTCCTCGATGAAGACCACCATGGATGTCTCCTTACCATTGATCTCTCTTTTCAGATTCACATCCATCATGCAAGAGAGCATAAGGGTAAACCCATCCATGGTTACTAAACTCAGAGCTACATTCCTAAAGGTAAGCAAAGAACAGTTAGATCACATTCTCAGTCACTAGGGAGGAATTGGTCCTCCTTACTACCTCATGCATGAATTCAGTCCAAGATTTCGTTCTTTTAGAAAGTTCGGTAATTTAAGTCTTTTTATAGACATAAAACTGTTAGCAGTTTTCCCACAAGAGCACAGTTTCAAAAGATGCTAACATATTTGAAGTTTCAATTAACACAAGTTGGATGTCTTACAGAAAATAGTTTTTAAGCTTAAAAAATACATTTTTAAAGTTCTACCAAGATACTGAAAATATGGGTCCTTTTTTCTCTAGAAGTAAATTAAGTCCTTTTCCTTACTCATTTAAAAAATTCTTGGGGCGCCTGGGTGGCTCAGTTGGTTAAGCGACTGCCTTCGGTTCAGGTCATGATCCCAGAGACCCAGGATCGAGTCCCACATTGGGTTCCCTGTTCGGCAGGAAGCCTGCTTCTCCCTCTCTCACTCCCCCTGCTTGTGTTCCCTCTCTCACTGTGTTTCTCTCTGTCAAATAAATAAAAAATCTTAAAAAAAAAAATTCTTGCTCAGCGTCTGCTACAAACTAGGATCTCCTCTGAAGATGAGGGAATAGTGGTAAACAACATAAGTAGGGCCCTTGTTCTCAAGATAACTTGAGATCGAGATAAATGAGCAAGTAATTGACTCAGTGTCTTCTGACAGAGTCAACTTATGTATCAGTTCTTTGGTGTACTTTCTTTTTTATTTCAACATTTCCATAAGTGTGGATGGGTTTTATAATTGACAGCACATCAAAGTTCACTTGTCAGCATTTTTTCTTTCTGAGTGGAACATAAAATATTGGCACATCGTACATGCTGTGACGTCTTCAGTTGGATTCAGTACAGTGATCCATCCATCACAGTGTCTGATTTCCATCCAAAAGTAGCTAATTTCTACAGCATAGTAGCTCTCAAACTTGAGGGGCTCCAGAATCACCTGTAATGCCTGTCACAACACAGATGACTGGACCTCAGCCCCAGAGTTTTTGATTAAGTAAATCTGGGGTAGGGCTCAAGAACCAGCATCTGTAACAAGTTCCCAGCTGATGCGGATGCTGATGCTGATGCTGCTGGTCCGGGGACCACAGTTTGAGAACGACTGCCATGGCAGATGATTGTTGTTTTTAAAAAACTGTATCATTGTCAGAAACTGTTAATGACTTTGATGAAGTTCAGTGGTTGTTGCTTTCTCCTGGGTAGGACCCAATAGCTTTGTTATATGTTATTCTTTGTGAAAAGAAAGATTTCTAGGACATTTTGAGATGGATAAACAGATATACCTACTTTTCTTTCAGCTTGCCTCTGCCCTTGATCTTCCTCTTCTTCGAATTAATCAAGCAAACAGCCCCGATCTTCTCAGTGTGTCTCAGTATTACTCTGGTGAATTGGTGTCCTATGTGAGAAAGGTAAGAAATGAATCAAGGTCATGTTTCTTTTATTGGCAAACTAGCTACTATTTGAAGACAAAAAGGATGCTATAAAAAGTGTACCCGTGTTCCCTTCCCGCATTCTTGATTCCAGAAATTCGCAATATCTGAACATAAACTTATTCTTCCTGGTACTGTGGATATGCATGTGTGTTTTACTTCCAAAGAACTTTTACACCTGTTTTGTTTTGTTTTTTAATTGCTCATGGCATTAACCCCCATTTTGTAGGTGTAGAAACTGAAAGAGAGATTATATTGGCTTCTACAAAGTCTCAGAGCTGGCTGGTAAAAGGGCCAGATCTATATCCAGCATATCCTAGTTAGAACTTAAAGTGTCCAGAGGAATTTTGGTCCTCGTTTCAATAACTTACAGTACAGCATGGAGCCCAGCAGACCTGAGTTCAAAATTTACCTGTATCACATACTGAGTGCTCTGTAGCCATGTTACTAACATCTCTGATCCTCAGTCTTTGAAGAGTTTGCAGTGTGGAAAAGATACATCTTTTTGCACCATGTGTACAAGGATTAGCTTTATATCTTGTGAGCAGTTAATATTTGAAGGAACGTAGCTGTGTGCCTGAGAGGAGATGCTAAAATAGCTCCTAAGTCCCTTGCCATCCCTTCCTGTAGACAAGTGGCTGTACACACTGGTATTGTTTTCCTGCCATCCCAGCATTTATCAGCTAAAAGAAATAAAAGAGATGGTCAGCCGTTTTTCCTCTTTTCTCTTTCACTAAAGGTTTTGCAGATTATTCCAGAAAGCATGTTTACTTCTCTCCTAAAGATCATAAAGCTTCAGACCCACGATATCATTGAAGTGCCAACGCGCCTGGACAAAGACAAGCTGAGGGACTATGCTCAGCTTGGCCCACGATACGAGGTGGCGTGTCTCTTTGACTTCTGCCTTTTGATATTTAAAACCCAAACCGTGACATATCCCAGGTCTGTGTTGCCTGCCATATCCCTCCGACCACCAGACCGATTCTGATTTGTTATTTCCTACTCTCAGTGATAACTGCTTGTGCCAGGTTACTGTATCCATTACCTGGTCCTGGAGTTATGTAAGGCTTCGCCAACCTGAGTGTCCTTGGAGGGAGTGGAGCTCAGCTGGTCACTTTTCTCCCAAACGGTCCTGGCCAATCAGCACTTCTTTTTGGGGGGTAGATTGCCCAGACTTTTAACATTCGGGTTCCCACTTTGTACATCAGATCAGTGGCCCAAAGTCATCTGGGTTCCAAGTGGCCTCGGGGGTTTTCTTACCAAATACCTCTGCTCCCCCCCCCCAAACATGAGATGTGAAAGAGTGAAATCAAGTGGAAATTGATGATAGGAAGCTCACTATCATCACATTTCATCCCAGCGTCAGTTTTACGTCCTCTCTGACACAACTCCAAAAATTATATCGGCAGTTTGGATTTTCAACGAATTTATGTATTTATTCACATTCAAAAATACAACATTGGTCTACCTTATCAATGTCTCCTTGTGTTGCTTGGGGGAAAAAAAGTAGAAGGCAGGAAAGGGGAGATTAGCCTGTTAGGGTCTTGATGCACCTTTTCTACGTGGGAAAGGGCCATCCATCTCATGGAATCCTGCCTCCCTTTTATGCATGAGAAACTGAGGCCCAAAGATGGGGAAATGATTGGTCAGCATTTAAAGAGAAACTTCATGTCTGTTGACCCCATTCCCAGCGTGGCTAACAGTGGTGTCTTGGTTCCATCATGGCGCCCCATTTCTGACCACAGCACATCATTCCTGCTGTCTTGGTTCATTCCTGGACTATCAGCCAATTATTTTCCCTTTCTGTAGAAATTATGGGTCTTTTATCTGAAGTAGTTCATTAACTTCTTTTTCTTTGTTAAAGGTTGCCAAGCTCACTCATGCTATTTCCATTTTTACTGAAGGCATCTTAATGATGAAGACAACTTTGGTTGGCATCATCAAGGTAATGGCTTTCTTGCAGGTCCATGTGACCTCACAGACTTCATTTGGATATCTGTGGGTTCTCCCGTGGGCAACAGGGAATGACATTGTCCTCTTGTGTCCCTTGCTGTGTCACAGTCAGCTCTTGATCTTCATGTTACTCATTTATTGATGGAGGGAGAGAGCATTATAATTTTGATTCTTCATCCATACCCAGGAGTTACTTAAATCTAAGAAAAATCCCTTTTATTGAATTTTTGTAATAACAAAACAAAATGGTTCGATTCCCTTGACCAGACAACTGGCTCGCTCTCTCCCACCCTTCTTTCCTTTTAGTATTTTTACACTGCAGCTCAGGTGCAGAGAACTGAGATAATCCTACCCAATTGACATTGTCTGGCCATTGTCATTACACATGCATGCAAGCTCCTCTCTTCATCTTTCCTTTCTCATCTGGATGCCCACGGTCATTCCCATCCCCAGTAGCACCCACTCTGTATGTTCTATTTCTGTCCCCAAGGAGGCGAGTATCTGCATTTTAAGCATGAGGTATTATTTTATGTGTGCATATATTCTCTACCTCCTGTTGTGCCCTAAGGCCCATTCCTTTTCCAACTCTTCTCACTAGTTATTGCTTTTTGAATTTACTTATGTCGTTATGAGTTGGGCATTTGGTTACTTCTTACTGCTGCATAGAATTTTACATTCTACTTAACCATTCCCCAAGGCACAGACACCCATATTTTCTGTTTTCACCCCAACACTCACCATTATCAGAAGACTCTCTGAACACGTCTCTACTGTACACCATGCAAGAATTTCTCCATAATTCGCATCCCCAGGAATGGGTCACTGAGCCTTAAGGTGTCTTTATACTTAATTTCTCTCAGTACCACCAGATTGCCTTCTGAAACAACTGTTTCTTGAAATGCCTGCCCACATTTTTCCCAATAACTGTTAGTGTCCACATTCTAGTTTTTGCTCTCCCAAGGAGCATGAAGTGTTACCTCAATGCTGTTTTCATTTGTAATCCTATGATGACTAGTAATGTGCCCATGCACAGGATTCACAGTCCTTTTCTTTTTCATTTATCTGATATCAGTAGACTCTGCATGTTGCTGATTTTTTTAATAAAAAATGTGTATCACTGAATTGCCAGGTTAACATGTTTGTGTTACTAAAATCCGATATAGGAAATGAACCTAAACAGGAATGGAACTTCAGTGTGTGGGTTTCTCTGCATGTTTGTTTAAATAGTATTGTGCCCCTAGAATCCTATCCCCTAGGATAGTGATTTTTTTTTTTTTTTTAAGATTTTATGAGTGCAGGGGTGGGGAAAGGGAGAAGTAGTCTCCCCACTGAGCAGGGAGCCCAATGCAGGGCTCGATCTTGGGAACCTGGGATCATGACCTGAGCCAAAGGCTGACACTTAACCTACTGAGCCATCCAGACACCCCCCTCTGTGCCCCTAGAATATTAATAGAATCCACTGAACATGCATTAGGCTTGATGCCAGTTTCATTCAGTTGATACGCAGAGTACACATGCAGGTTATCACTTCTCACTAATCCGTATGGTAATAAATCCTAGGACCAAGATTAAGTGTCTTACAAGCAAAATGACCAGTATAAGAAGGATGAAATAAAACCTAATAATTAGCAATAATTATCAAAGGAAAAGCCCCTTACAAAAAAATGCAGATCTTTTGCCACAGTCTTTCAGATGAATATTATCTTGACCACCCTCAACCTAGTAGATTGTCTCTGCCAGTCTAACCCCTCAGGGGTTTCTGTAGGATCCTGTGGCCCCTCACTACTCTCTAACCCTCAAATATTAAGCATCTATTTCAGACACTTGTAAAGGGTATAAATTGGGACTCCTGGCTGGCACAGTCCATACAGCATGCAACACTTGAACTCAGGGTTGTAAGTTCAAGCCCCTCGTTGGAGATGGAGCCTGCTTTAAAAAAAAAAGTATAAGTTGACTTTAATTTGTATGACTTAAAACAAGTAAGATATACACAGAGATGTATGTGTAAATGTGCATTGTTAGAGGTGGCCGAAGAAATTATTTTAAAAAGAATAGAGGGGTGCCTGGCTGGCTCAGTTGGTTAAGCATCTGACTCTTGATCTCAGCCCAGGTCTTGGTCTCAGGGTGGTGAGTTCAAGCCCTGCATTGGGCTCTGCGCTGGACATCGAACCTACTTAAAAAAGAATAGTAAAAAACGGGGGAGTGTCTGCCTTCAGCTCAGGTCATGATCTCTGGATCTTGGGATGGAGCCCTGATTCAGGTCTCTCTGCTCAGCAGGCAGTCTCCAGCTCCCCCTGCCCCTATCCCCACTCGTGCTCTCTCTCAAATATGTAAAATCTTTAAAAATAATTATGAGTAAAGATAATAAGTAAAAAATTTTTAAAAATAGAAATCATCTAGACATTTATCACTAAGAAAATAGCTGAATATATCATGGCACGTTCCCAGTATAAATGCTCTGCTGGCATTCAAAAAGCATTTGCCACTGGGAGATTTCTAAAACTCTAAAACTTGAAGTGGGAGAAGCAAGTTACAGAACAGTGTGTATGTGCAATTATGGTCCTATTTCGATTTTTAAAATTAAATATGTATTAAGGACAGTATGTACAGAAATTAGTTGAGAAAGGTCTGGAAGATCCATATGAAAACTTAATTATTGTTAACCTCAGAGGAGGCAATAGAAATGTGAAGGAAAAGGCTGTGGGAAGCAGGCTTTCTTGAAGCGGTGAGCTCACCATAGATTGGTGAAGTCTTGGGAAGAATTGGGAGGGCCACTTAAGATCTTTAAATTCATGAAAACATCTGACTCTCACCAAATATACTCTTTTTTTTTTTTTCACCAAATCTATCCTCACAAGGAGTATTTCTTTGGAAACTTCATTTTACTTCTTTGATTTTTTTTCCCCTCATTGACTATATCTAGTTATAATTTGTTATTGTAAAATAGGGCACAGATTACACTGAGAGCTGTAGAAACACTTTAGATTATTACCACCACGACCCAAGTCAAGAAATACCGTTTCCCAGCTCCTACCCCAGGATCCTCTTCACGTTCCCTGACCTAATCTCGGTTTCTCCATTTAGAGTTTTAGTATCCAAAATCAATCTCTGGACACTGCATTTAAAAAAAAAAATACATTAGGGGCGCCTGGGTCGATCAGTCAGTAAGCATCTGACTCTTGATTTTGGCTCAGGTCCTGATCTCATGGACAGTCAGATGGAGCCCCATGTCAGGCTCAGCAGGGAGTCTGCTTGAGGATTCACTCCCTCTACCCCTCCCCCACTTGTGCTTGCTCTCTAAAATCTAAAAAAATAGAAATAAATAAAAATATATATATATATGTTGAATCTTTTAAATCTTTTTAAATCTTCAGGTTTCTCCTCCATTCTTTCCTTCCCTTTTTCTGGTGAGGAACCCACAGCCTTTGACCTGTTGTTTTTCCAGTCTGGATTTTGCTGATTACTTAGTCATGCTGGAGCTCAACACGTTTCCCTGGCATTTGTATTTTGTGCAACTTTCATTGCAGTTGTTGTTCTTAAAGTATAAATATAATCACACCCAGAGGGAACCCATCCATTTGTCTTGACTTTTTAAAATAATGGTTTATTTTACAAATTTAAAGTATAAGACACAAGGCTCAGGGAATTCGAAGGATTATCATCAAACTACTTGATGTTTTATGGATTCGATAGGAGACTGTCTTTTAGGGACTAACAAATGCTTTCTCATCAGAGAAAAAAGAACCAGTGAAATTTGCTTTCCCACTTCATCTCCCTAATTACAAACAGCATTCCAAGAATACTGAAAGAAAAGAGAATTATTAGCTCTGTCTGACTGCAAGCTTGATTTTGCTCAGGGGGATGGAGATGCCCTGAGGTAACATGGAGAAGAAAGGCATGCACTGAATTCTAGGGCAGGCCATTCATTCCACCACTCCTCCTGGTGCAGAGAAAAGGCACTTTTTACTTTTAATGAAATGATTAAAAAAATGAGAGGCAATTTAAGCTTTTCAGACCCACTGTCTTTGGGATGCCATGTTGTAAAATTATTGTGAATTTTACTGTGGTCACCTGAGTCTTAAAGAGTTATGGGTTTAATAATTCTGTCCAAGCTGCAGAAGATCAAAGGGATAGGAAAGGAGAAAAGTCCCAATCATTGAGAAATGGGGTAGGAAAGGGCTCCCGCACATATTCTGGAAACCGTCCTTCTCTTGAATTTCTTCACAACTGAACTTTTCCTCACTGCCGTGTATTGTTTTTTGGTTTGCACGCAGGTGGATCCAAAACAGCTGCTGGAAGATGGAATAAGAAAGGAGCTAGTTAAACGCGTTGCTTTTGCTCTTCATAAGGGATTGATCTTCAACCCCCGAGCCAAGGTACCCGATGCCCAAGTGGGTCTGTCCTTTCTCTCAGCCCAGCTTACAGAATGGATGAGCACACTGTTTCTAACTATCATGAACAAGACTTTTCCTCCTAACAGATACCTAATACATGGTGTGCAGTGCAACTGGCCAATGTGCTTTTGATCCCATATTATAATCTGTATGATAAGAAGATCCTTTCCAAAACCAGTCCTTTCCTTCACCTATTGATCCCCAATTTTAAGAATTGAACTGGTATCTACAGTGCAGTTACTTCTTAAAGTTAAAAGAATTTCTTAACCCTAAGGCACATAGGAACTTTATAAAGCCTATACTTTTTTATGTTCCTTGATCTATAAAGAATATGCTCATTTTTTTCAAGAGGAAATAAAATGGGCCTAAAATTGTATCTGCGGTACTTTTCACCACAGTAAATTCAATTTAAACTATTTTAAGTATTTTAAGTATTTATATTCATCAAATGATGCGAGAGAAACCATCAACTTTTATATTCTTTTGAATGAGGCTTCCTTCCCAAATGAATGACACCTCTGCTTTGCTGAATATCTGACATCAGTTACCGGTAACCCATCCTGGTTGAGGTAGGAAATGAGTATTTCCAAAGCTCTCTTCAACTATCTTTGTGGTCACCCAATAGGGATCTCATTTAAAGTCTCATATTGATATTAGTGGTTGACCATCTACTCCAGTATAATAGATTTGTGTTTCCCATTTTGCACAGTCAAGTGAATTGATGCCCAAGCTGAAGGAGCTGGGAGCTACCATGGATGGATTCCATCGCTCTTTTGAGTATATACAGGACTATGTCAACATTTATGGTCTGAAGATTTGGCAGGAAGAAGTTTCTCGTATTATAAATTATAATGTGGAACAAGAGTGTAATAACTTCTTAAGAACAAAGGTATCTAATTAAATTTTGAAAATTCTTGACTACATTTGTTCTGACATTTAAAATACATGCCCCACGGGGTACCTAGGTGGTGCAGTCAGTTAAGCGCCTGACTTGCTTTTGGCTTAGGTTGTGATCTCAGAGTTGTGAGATCGAGCCCTGCGTTGGGCTCCACGCTCACCAGGGAGTCTGCTTCAAATTTCCTTTCCCTCTGACCCTCCGTTCTTGTTCTCTCTCACTCTCTAAAATAAATAAATAAATCTTGGGGCGCCTGAGTGGCTCAGTTGGTTAAGCGACTGCCTTCAGCTCAGGTCATGATCTTGGAGACCCGGGATTGAGTTCCACATTGGGCTCCCTGCTCGGTGGGAGGCCTGCTTCTCCCTCTCTCACTCCCCCTGCTTGTGTTCCCTCTCTGGCTATGTTTCTCTCTATCAAATAAATAAAATCTTTTAAAAAATAAATAAATAAATAAATAAATAAAATAAATAAATCTTAAAAAATAAAATACATGCTCCAAACCTCAGAAATGCCAAGAAGAAAGTTTATTTAAATAGTTACTAAAAGTCAGGAAGCATTAGTCACAGCTACCTTCAGGGTACCATCAGGGAAGTTTTAGTCGATAGTTGACAAGGTGTAAGTTTTTAATTAGGGAATTTACAGGATGCATTTGGAATCTTAATAGATTAAGTATCTTCCAGCCTTAACGATATTTTGGAATTTTTTTTTAAAGATTTTATTTATTTATTTGACAGAGAGAGAGATCCCAAGTAGGCAGAGAGGCAGAGAGAGAGGAGGAAGCAGACTCCCTGCCCAGCAGAGAGCCCCATGCGGGCCTCGATCCTAGGACCCTGGGATCATGACCTGAGCCGAAGACAGAGGCTTTAACCCACTGAGCCACCCAGGTGTCCGATATTTTGCAATTTTATAATTACATCGATACATGTTAACTGAAAGACAGAAAGCCAGAAATTCCTGTGTCTCTTCTCACTTCTCAGTCACTTTGCTTGTCACAAATATTTCTTTTTTTTTATAACTGTTACATGTGGCATTTCTGGGAGGTATTAATGCTGTTTTAAGTTTCCTCTTCAAAGCCAAGGAGCATTTATTGTCACTGTTTATGCAAAATTATATTTGTAAAATGACGTGGAAAAAGAATAAGTAGGTTATCTTATCAAAGAAGATCAAATAAGCACGGGTTTGAACATACGGGTCCATTTACACACTGATTTTTTTCCTAATAGATTTAGTGTGGTAGTGTAAAATATATTTTCTTTTCCTTATGACTTTCTTAACATTTTTCTCTAGCTTATGTTATTGTTCAGATAGTATATAATACATATACAAATTATGTGCTAATTATGTTATTGGTAAGGCTTTGCTGGTAAGTAGTAGGCTATTAATTAGTAAAGTTTTTTGTTGTTCTTTTGTTTTTCTGAGGTTTTTTTGGTTTTGGGGTTTTTTTAACTGGTTAAGTTTTAAGGGAATCAAAAGTTGCATATGGATTTTCAACTGTGTGGGGCTCAGTACCCTGGCTGTCATGTTGTTCAGGGGCTAACTGTACTATAATATTTATGATAATATTTATGATTTGGTTTGGTTTCTAGATTCAGGATTGGCAGAGTATGTACCAGTCTACGCATATTCCAATACCAAAGTTTACCCCCGTGGATGAGTCCGTAACATTTATTGGTCGACTCTGCAGAGAAATCTTGAGGATCACAGACCCCAAGTAAGTGTATCTGAATTCCACTGGGCCTTGAACATGGTGGACAATAGAACTCTCCAAGCATTTTCCTCCGATCACGCCCTGGTTTCTGCCACACTTGGATCCACTCTAATGGGTTTATTAGGGTCAGTTTTTTTTGAGACTGGGTGTTTTCCACAGTGTGTCTAAGGAGACCCCTGTCCAAGGAAATAGAGATTAAAATAAACCTAAGGTCTACTCAGCCAACTTTTAGTTTTGTGCTCCTCTTGCTTTCCAACTGATGTTCTACCCATACCTGGTATATGAAAACTTTTGATTACAAATTGCTCATCTGTTCCTATCACTCTGTCACTCTGGCACAGTGTCCCACTCAAGTCACTGAATCTTGCACTTGTCAGATCCTGACCTTTGAAGATGACCCACACACCTATGCACTTGTACACGGTTCTCAGCCTGTCATACACATCCCTTCCTTTACTCATTACAGCAGTCTCTGACATAGAGTTGTTATTCTTCCCATGTTAAAGAGAAGTAACTGAGGCACAGAAAAGATAAGTCACTTATCCAAGGTCTGGGTCTAAATGGTAGCCCAGAAACATACCAGACCTCTGACGCAGGGGCCTCTTTTTTTTTTTTTTTTAAGATTTTATTTATTTGACAGAGAGAAACACAGCGAGAGAGGGAACACAAGCAGGGGGAGTGAGAGAGGGAGAAGCAGGCTTCCTGCCGAGCAGAGAGCCCGATGTGGGACTCGATCCCGGGTCTCCGGGATCATGACCTGAGCCGAAGGCAGTCGCCCAACCAACTGAGCCACCCAGGCGCCCCTTTTTTTTTTTTAAACATATAATGTATTGTTTGCTTCAGGGGTATAGGTCTGTGAATCATCAATCTTACACAATTCACAGTACTCACATAGCACACACCCTCCCCAATGTCCATCACCCAGCCACCATATCCCTCCCGCGACCCTCAGAACCCTCAGTTTGTTTCCTGAGATTAAGAGTCTCTTATAGTTTGTCTCCCTTCCCAATCCCATCTTGTTTCATTTTTTTCCCTCCCTACCCCCCACAACCCCCTGCCCTGCCTCTCAAATTCCTCATATCAGAGAGAGCATATGATAATTGTCATTCTCTGATTGACTTATTTCGTTCAGTATAATCCCCTCCAGTTCCATCCATGTCATAACAAATGGCAAGATTTCATTCTTTCTGATGGCTGCGTAGTATTCCATTGTATATATATATACTACATCATCTTTATCCATTCATCTGTTGATAGACATCTAGGTTTTTTCCGTAATTTGGCTATTGTGGACATTGCTGCTATAAATATTCATGTGCATGTGCTCAGGGGCCTGACTCTTAAACACTGTACCTTTCAAGGGCAGGCTGCATAGCTTTGCATGTGGTGGATCACATATCATATATGGTCATATGGGTGAAAAATCTCATAAAATGAAACTGCCGTTAAGAATATTTCAGGTGGGGCACCTGGGTGGCTTGGGGGTTAAAGCCTCTGCCTTAAGCTCAAGTCATGATCTCGGGGTCCTGGGATCGAGGCCCACATTGGGCTTTCTGCTCAGCAGGGAGCCTGCTTCCTTCTTTCTCTGCCTGCCTCTCTGCCTACTTGTGATCTCTCTATCAAATAAATAAATAAAATCTCAAAAAAAAAGAATAGTTCAGGTGGTCACCACGGGAGAGACTTGCACTCTGCTTCTCTCTTTACATCTGGTTTTCCACCTTTTTCTCAATTGAGCTTCTGATGAGGCAGTCAGTGCTAAGCCCGACTGAGGGAAGAGTAGGCTCCTGTTTTCTGTCTAGTGTTTCACCCTACATGTACACATGCTTAGTGAGCAGAATGGTCGGTGGGATTACCCAGGGAAAGATGACTTCCCTTCTCTGTCTGTCCAGGAGTAAGCGCATTGTTAGATTTGTGTTAGTTGAATGTCTTTATAACATGGCTCTTCTGTACTGTCTTTAAATTCCAGCTTATTTGGTCTCTCAAAAGCTATGCAACTTGACACTGTATATGTAAACTTCTTCTAAAAATTAAGCACAAATGAGTTTTGTCTATGACTCATGGACCAAAAGGAGTAAATGATCCAAAATGTTTTATAATTCCTACTTTCATGATACCCAAGGGCAGGTCACTGAAGCCCTTCTAGAAGCCTTTCTAGAAGACTGTCCATCTGGTGCCATGTTAAGACTTGTAGAGAGGACTAAGTGTTAGGATTTGAGATTTCCATGTCATATTACTGACCGATTCATCATCATTGGGAGCCTCTCAAGTGACACATTCAGAATGCCAGCACTGGGTGACAGGAGCAGGACACTTCAAAGCTTGAAAGTAGAATGCAGTTCTAGAAATCCTCTTGTTCTTCCCATTTCCTTCCAAATGTACTCCTCTCCTTCCAAGCCTCATTTCAGCAAAGAGACGTCCTGGTTCTTAGAATTGGGGGCATATCTTCTGTGAAGCTTACTAGAATTTCAGAGGCTGGGTTTCCACCCCCGACCTACCCAGTCAAACCCCAGGAATGGGATCTGGGCATATATTTTTAACCTGCCCAACAGTGATTTAAGGCCCCTGTGCCAGCATTTGAGAGCCAGTGAAATGGTGGTTAAGGATGTGGTCTTGGAATTGGGCCTCACTAAGTTGTTTCATCTGTAAGATGAGAGGCACACAGCTTGAATATCAAGAGTCATGACAATAATGAAAAGGAAAAGTCATAGCACAGAACCTGACACCTAAGAAATGCTCGGTAATATTATCAGTGGTTATCATTGCTGTCAGCACACTCTTGAGTCTGAAACCAATCATTGGTTGGCGACCAGAACTGGGAAGCAAGAGGAAGTAGCTGTGTTGTCATAGTCACAAATGTCTGATAGGGCATCAGGATTCAAAGTTCCTTTCTTACCAAAATGGAAATTATACAAGACTCTTATGGCCTGGTCTCTGGGAATCTAAAGAAAGATATCCTGTGGAGAGAAAAAATGGGCTCTCACATCTTCTAGCCTGAGAACCAAATCCAACCTTGTCCTCTCTGCTCCACTCCAAACAACAGCCCGACCCAATGGACATGAATTAGTCAAACCAGTGACCTGCCACAGGGCAGGAAAAGATGATTTCACTGAATTTTGCCTTCCTGGCAATTGGGCATTCGCGTGAGATACACTGGGTGCCTAGATGCAAAGGTTATTAAACAGATCACGTAACCATCGTTCCTCATATATGATGCCCAAATCCTGTTGTGTCCCACATCTCAGGATGAACTCATTCTGAGCTTTTGGGTTCTGAGTATTTGTTTTTCTTTTAGAATGACATGTCACATTGACCAGCTGAACACTTGGTATGATATGAAAACTCACCAAGAAGTAACCAGCAGTCGCCTCTTCTCAGAAATCCAGACCACCTTGGGGACTTTTGGTCTGAACGGGTTAGACAGGCTTCTGTGCTTTATGATTGTCAAAGAGCTCCAGGTGAGCCCTGCAGCTTCTGTGCATGCTTCCTGCCGCCCTGGGACAAATGAGACCAGCGCACTTAGCTTTTCTTTCATGCTTTCCTCTAACCACACCAGACACACGTGTATGCTTCTTGTCAGGTACATAAGAAATGAACATAAACCGGAATTTCTTTGGCCAGCACAGTATTTTTATGGGTAAACTGGTATGGGAGATGTGAGGAAGCTGAGACTGTCTCCAGAACCAGCAACTCCTCCAAGCAGGAGGTGTTTCCAATAGGAACCAGAAGTTGCTGCCTCCCTGTCATCCTTTATAGCCTTTTGTGACTTAGGCCAGGCTGTGTTCCGTATAGCACTTTGGTTACCTGAAGTATTATTCACTGTATACATTATATTTATATTTATACTTACATTTATTATTACTGTTTAGTTCCTTGCGTGTGTTCTTCTTTTAGAATTTCCTCAGTATGTTTCAGAAAATTATCCTGAGAGACAGAACTGTACAGGATACCTTGAAAACCCTCATGAATGCTGTCAGCCCCCTAAAAAGCATAGTAGGTAAGTGTTCTGAAAGTGGCCTGAGACAGAGGTAACGGGAACTTTTCCATTTTTACTAAAAAGAAAATTATATTTTAACCTTTCAGCAAATTCGAGTAAAATTTATTTTTCCGCCATTGCCAAAACACAGAAGATTTGGACAGCTTATCTCGAGGCTATCATGAAGGTATGTTGAGAGAGGGTGAAATCAATACCATATTTTTTAAATTATTATTTTCTCGTAACTTTGTTACCCAAAGAAAGCCACGCTTCTTTCTTTGTCATCAAAGCAGACATACAACACTTCAGTTTATCGTTATTTCTAAATTAGTTGTTCTTTATCATCCATTCTGGAACTTTTCCTGACTGTGATTTTCATTGATTGGCCCATTGTTCTCCTTTCACTGAAGAGAACCGTTTTTGGTTTTCTTTTTGTTTTTAAATGACTTCAGGCAAGAAGTGCTTTCACACAAAGAAATGGAAATCTTCCTCCCTCAGTGGTACTCCCTCCTGACATAGCAAGTTCATTTAAAGAGCTGCTCTGTCAGCGTACAGTTCAGATCTGCTCCAAGTAGGTGCTAGAACAGGACATCTGTCTCGCTCCTCTCTTAGGTCTGCATAGATGTTAGAAAGCCAAGTTCTCTGGGACGTAAGTTATCCTGACATCATGAAGAAAACACTGTTGTCTTTAGAAATGAGTAAGAGGGGCGCCTGGGTGGCTCAGTTGGTTAAGCAACTGCCTTCGGCTCAGGTCATGATCCCGGAGACCCGGGATCGAGTCCCACATCAGGCTCCCTGCTCGGCGGGAAGCCTGCTTCTCCCTCTCTCACTCCCCCAGCTTGTGTTCCCTCTCTGGCTGTGTTTCTCTCTGTCAAATAAATAAAATCTTTAAAAAAAAAAAAAAAAAGAAAGAAAGTGAAATGAGATTAACTTGTTTGATGGAAATCTAAGTTACTTTAGAATTCGCTCATCTGCTTTCTTGCCTTCACGCCATGGTGTCAGCTCCGGGGACCCTCTGTGTCTTCTATGTGTCTTCCTCTCATCATGTGATGATCCAAGACATTCAGCACTGCTTTGCCGAACACTCGTTATGTGTGAAGCATCATCACTTGCTGTGAGACACAGAGTTAAAGGAAACACTCACTGCCTCAGAAAGCCCACTTACAGTCTAGTAGAAAAGAGTAGATTTCCTGGGGGAAAACCAATTCATGATTAAAAGTCTCACCTACCACAGGACGAATCTAGGCTTCTGTGGGAATTTGGGGAAGTTCCATTCTCGTGTGCCCAATTATATTAGTTGTTCATTGAGATAGTACTGATGGTGTCTCAGCCAGATTCATAATCTATTTCCTATAATTGCAGTGATTTTTTTTTTTTAATTTGGAAACTTAGAATAGGTAACACACAGAGCTTTTGACTCTCCTGGATGCCCTCTTGTTAGAGTCTCTTAGCCACATGATTTCCAGATATTGAGTGCTTCTCAGGCTAAGTTTCTAATTGCTGAAAAGCCATTTAGGAGGAGTGGAAAATAACCTGAGGTTAGGCAGGCCTGAGTCTCAGCTCTATGGTGGTCGAGGGAGATTTCAGGGATGCTTTGAAGAGGTTCCCCAGTGGCTCTTACAGATCTCTGTGAGTTGTAATTGTTGAGTAATAACCAAGTATTTGTCTAAGTCAGCATTCTTTACGTAAAGCCATCAGGGACAGAGTTGTCTGTTTGTCTTTGGCTAATCTGGAACAGCGATGGAAATATTCTGCACTGATGGTAGCCACTAGCCGTGTGTAATTACTGAGCATTTAAGATGTGGCTTGTGGGAGTAAGGAACTAAATTTTAACTTTTATTCATTTTTATCAGTTTACATTTAAAGAGCCTCAGGGGGCTGTGGCTGCTGCACTGGGCAGTGCAACTCCAGAGAAATGGAGAAAGACTGGCAATCCAAAGATCTCTCTAGAAAGGCAAATAGGTAGAATGAGTGCATAACTCATTCTACCAGGCTGCTTAGCCTCCAGAATCTTATTAATGGTTTGTAGTAAGTGAGCACGAAAGAGAAAATATTGGTCATGGAGACTGAATATGCTTTAATGAAGAACAAGTTAGGTTAAACTGCCCATATCTCTGCTTCCTTTCCTAGGCAGGTATTTTCGAGGGAATCCTGGACATAGAGTATCTAGAATTAAGCAAGGAGTACATGGACCAGATAAAAGGTTAGGATGGCCTGAGGGAACCCAGTATTTTCTTGGCCTTGCCCTATTCTAGTGTTTAGATAATTATATTTTTCTATTAATAAAAGATTTCTTATGAGAACACTTTTTGGATTTTATTTCCTTCATGTAAGTAAGGTAATAATCTAGTAAGAATAGTGTCAAAAGTAATACATCTGAGGTCATTTAACACTTTTAACTGTTACAGGCTCCATTTATCTAAATAAGATCTTTTCTTTGCTGTTTGTTTTTTTAAAAGACTTTACTTATTTATTTATTTATTTGACAGAGAGAAACACAGCTAGAGAGGAAACACAAGGAGGGGGAGTGAGAGAGGGAGAAGCAGGCTTCCCACCAAGCAGGGAGCTCGATGTGAGGCTCAATCCTGGGGGACTCCAGGATCATGACCTGTGCTGAAGGCAGATGCTTAACGACTGAGCCACCCAGGCGCCCCTTTTCTTTGCTCTTAGAGAAGGCTATTCTTTTTTTTCTTTGTTTGCTCTCAGCTACAGTCCTCCTTCTGATTCCTCCTCTCTGTCTTGCTAATCTTTTGGGGACATCTTTCCTAGAGTAGAAAAGAAGAAATCCACGGGCACAAAATGAATTTACTTCTGAGTTTATGATGCTAACAAATTGAACTTGTTGGAACAATCTGAACTCTGTCCCAGACCTGACCCAAAGATAGTTTCCTGTCACTGGACAGGGGTTATAGACATCTCCAGATATCATTTATGCTCATCCTTACTTGGAATTGAAGTGCTTAATTGGCCATGCTGACCTAACTCTGTGTCACAGATCTCCTCTTTTAGTGGTTTGAGAATTATACCTTGTTACAACTAGCTTCTGTTGTTATCCTGTATGTTTTATCCTGCACATTTATTTTAAAGATTTTATTTTTAAGTAATCTCTACACTCAATGTGGAGCTCAAATTTATAACGCCAAGATCAAGAGTCGCATGCTGTGCTGACTGAGCCAGCCAGGCACCCCTGTTTTGCACATTGAAAGGAATTATTCTAAGACAGTGTCGAAAGGCTTCACCAGATTCCCAGAGAGGTCCAAGGTACCAGAACAAAGTTTAGGAATCCCTTGGATGAGGGATTATCATTGTTAGGAGGGCCTTTTTGGAAGATTTTATATAGTTTATAACCCAAGTTGTGGTATGATCCGTAATCCTGGGCGATGTGGATAGGTTTATATTCACCAAATTTTAGAACAACAAAATGAAATGGTATCATTGGGACTCAAGAAAGTTCAGCTTAGGACAAATGAAGAAAGTAGGGCTTCTCATTAGCAGCTACTAAGCTTGGAGAACTTATTTCAAAAGATCATAAATAGAGCTTCAAAACAGATACCTTTAGTATGTGAACAACTGGCCATTAATGTCACTTTGTAAAATATTAGACCTCAGGTATATTTGAGGTTGGCCTACAGGAGTCTATCCCAATGTTCCTTATGCTCCATCAGGAATGATCCTATCTTAGCCATGGAGCCAGTCCAGGAAATCCTTAGATTTTCCTGTAGAACATTGTGATCCTTCCAGTAAAAAACTGTCATCTTCATGTTTGCCTCCTCACTTTCACCTGTAAGCACTGTGTGTTCTTCCTCTTGCTCCTTCCCAGGTGGGGCAGATGCAGATTCTGAGACAACAGATTGCCAATGAACTCAATTATTCTTGTCGGTTTGACTCCAAACATCTGGCAGCCGCCCTGGAGAATCTCAATAAGTAAGTGCCTGCATTCAAAACAGCCATCCAGGCGCCTGGATTGTTCATTATCAATTAGCACCCCAATTTCTTCAGTACTTATCCTGTTACACTCTTTTCAGGTAAGAAGGCTCTCTGAATTCAGAGCCTTCCTTCCCAGGGATAGTCAAATCTGTCTTTATAAGCCTCTTTCCCCACTCTTGTCCCTTGGTTTTGCGTGCGCGTGCGCTCTCTCTCTCACTCATTATTGATGGATTCATTTATTCAGTCAACATCTATTGATCACTTAGTACATAGCAGACATTGTGCTAAGGATTTGCACAGATTGAGAAAGCAATTATTACCAAAATCCACACCTGGATTTCTGTAGGATTGAGTCACTGATCATCCGGAGGGCTGTTCGAAGTGTGCTAATTCCAGGAGTGGCTGTGGGCACTGTCCCAAAGTACAGTCATATCCTCCACCTCCCCAGCAACTTGCCCTCATTCCCATCCTCTACTTTAAAATAAGTAATCTCTTCTTGCCAGTCAAGAAGTCAGCGCTTTTGAAAAAGCAGGTACTGAAAACATTTCAGTCAGTCCATAAAACTGGAACAGTGAAAGCATTCAATTGTGGTTAACTACAAAAGATAAAATAATTCTAGGACACATTTTCCACTGAACAACCAATCACAGGTATGGAAATTGAGAATTAGAAGGATCAAGCCCTCATTTTACAGATGAAGCCAACGCCTGGAAAGATCACATCATAGCCTGTGTTAACTGTTGTATGAATTGTATTCATCTCTAACATTTATCCCTGTTCTGTATTGTTCTGTTTTTCTTCACCTAGGGCTCTCCTGGCAGATATTGAAGCCCACTATCAGGACCCTTCACTTCCTTACCCCAAAGAAGAAAACACGCTCTTGTATGAGATCACAGCCTACCTGGAGGCAGCTGGCATCCACAACCCACTGAATAAGGTCAGTGACTCAACAATGGAGTGGAGTGGCAGGAGATGAATAGTCCCCCATGGAGATTTGGCCCAGATAGCAGATCACTTGCTAAAATATTGGGAAACCCTGAGTTCTAATTCCAGAACCTCCATTCTCTTAAGCCTCCTCCCTTCCTGAGTTCCAGTTTCCTACGAGTGATAGGATGATCACACCTTCCATCCGATTCAGGTCGTGGGAATGAGGTGATACAGGGTTTGCCATGGTTCCTTAAAAAGTGAGATATTCTTAAGAAAGAAAAAAAAAGTGAGATACTCTTATCTATAGGAGATCGGTTTTGGGTTTGTCTGGAGTTTTGTATTTAAACTGCAGCTAAGTGATGACATTGATTCTTGGGGCCCAAAGATACTTCCCTCGTGCCTGACAGTAGTCACAACCATAATCTGGGGCTACAGACTGTCTTCTGCAGTTCTGACTTCCAGAAACCTCTGTGAGCTGAAAGGTTTTCAACAAGTTTGTGCCAGATCTTATTTGGTGGCAAAACTTGTTCCAAACTGACATAAGGCTGTTTGTACTTCTATGAATATTCATGTTTTGATGCAGAAATATTGATGACTTTGATGATAGAATGTCACCCTAGACCTATATAAGCTTTCTAAAACCTGAAAAATAGGAAAGCTATATAATCCTCTGGGTTTTGGGCAAAAGCTCGTGAAGCTAACTGGCAGCTAACATTTAAGAGTGCTCACCCTGTGCCAAGCCATTGGCCCCAATTGTGGGTGATGTCCTGTCATCCCAGCAACCCCATGAAATGTGCCATTGACAGGTAAGAAACTCGGGGCTCAGAGGCTGATGATGTCCCCAGGGCTCCACACAGGCGAGCACTGGAGGGAGGCAGTCTAACCAGAGCCAGGGCTCCCAGCCCAGAGTGCTGCCCTGCCTCTCGGGGCATTGAAGGAGGGAGGGAGGTGGCTGGGTATGCCCGGACTGTACTGTGTGCACTGAGCTAGCAAGGAGAGCGCTCCGTGACATGTCCCATCCTTGCTTATCACCCTTTCCCTTTGGGAATGACATGAAGAGGACTTGAAGGGAAAGTGACTGCCCATCTCTGAGCAAAACTGTTCCTTTCCCCGAAGGGCTCGTTTTTATGTAGGTATTGATGTTTGCTGGGGTCAGTGGTGTTACATCAGACTGCAGGCAGCAGATCAGTGGAACCATCCTCGTTTCGGTAGCTTGAAGAGCAAACTGAAAGAAAATGGAAGCTTTCCATTTGAACATGGGTTCTGCGGTACTGTGCCTTAGAAAGAAGCCATCAATTTTTCTTACCTTTCTCTTTCCAGATATACATCACAACAAAGCGCTTACCCTACTTTCCAGTTGTCAACTTCCTATTTTTGATCGCGCAGTTGCCAAAACTTCAGTACAACAAAAACCTAGGTACTGAATGACGTTCCTCGCGAGAAGTCACCGTAACACAGTAACAGATTAATACCTCACCAAACAGCTCTTTGTATGGAGAATGCTGTGTCACAGATGGGATCTTTCCTTAGTCAGAGGCGTGTTGATAAAATGCACGTCTTTGGGCATGTGAAGTACAATGTCCCTTCGTGAGGTATAAACAGTGGATTTGGCGTTAACCAAATATAGTCCACCATTAACTTCCAAAGAGTAATTAACCAACTTGTAAAACGTGTGGGATCTTTGCTTCTCTCCTTTCTTTAATGTGCAGGTAATGTGATAGAAACTTCTTTGGTTACCATCCCATTCTCACTGGTGGCATGTGCATCCCGTGTCAGGAGCTGCGGTAGGAAAAGTCACAGTACAGTGAAGGCGAGATCAGCACAGGCATACCCAGTACTCTACGATGTCTATACAAGCAGTGATATTTGAAATTATTCAGTACAAATGAGCTTCTGAAGCCTTTCAATAGATTTGTCCTGCCCCGGCACACAGCCCTAATTTTTCTTTTTTTGCCATTGATCACTTTATTTTCACTATTTTTATAAACACTTTTCTAATAGCTTCCCAGGTCCTTCCTCTGCCTCCAAACTTTATATTGAAGCTGAGCTTTGTCAAATCTACTGTCGAGTTTAATTTACTTGAAAAGTGTCATAGGCGCTCTCCTGTGAGTGTGCTGTTTCTTAAGCAGCAATGCCAAAATGAATTTCTTCCTTGAGCTATTTCCCCTTCCTATTTTATAAGCTTTTTAAGGATAAAGACGTGGAGTGGCTGTAAGGTTTTTACTCTCTTATTCAGAAATACTTCTTGATTCCAGACACAGCTCCCATAAGAGGACGTGCCCCTGCCACAGAATGCAGAGCGTGGCGGCACATATTAATATGCTGCAGGACTGAGGGACAGACGTGAGTCTGGATTCTGGCTCCACAGCGCTCATCTGTGTGACTCTGACCAAGTTACTTAACTCTCAGGCCAATCGGATTTCTTTTTTTAATTTTTATTTATTTATTTGACAGAGAGAGACCACAAGTAGGCAGAGAGGCAGGCAGAGAGCACAGAGGAAACAGGCTCCCTGCTGAGTAGATAGCCTGACGCCGGCCTCGATCCCAGGATCCTGAGATCATGACCTGAGCTGAAGGCAGAGACTTTAACCCACTGAGTCACCCAGGCGCCCAAACAGATTTTTTAAATACCTAATACAGTACTTGGCACAGAGCAAATGCTGCCCTGATGCTAAGTCCTTTTCTGTATATTGGTCAAAATCAACATAAAGAACCATCCCAGGGTGGACTTATGAGTTCATCTCAAGAGTCATGTTGTCCCTCTGTTGTCTCTGTGTTAGAACCAAACAAGAATACGTGACCCTTTATAATGATGGATTGTCGCTGCGTAAAATAATCTTGTCTTTGTTAAAGACTGTTTGTTCACTGGTCTTATTCTTAGCTACTCATAGTAAGCTTTTCACTATTCCATCGAATTTCAGATCTTTAAACAAATAAACCCCTTCATGTCCTAGAGATGTACCTATATCTGACTGTAGTTCTTTCCATGAATTAGACTGACATGTTAATCTGGCAGGCAAAATAATGAAAAGTAGGACTAGGAAGAAATGTCAGGGTGTTTGGAGACCCAGAAAACACAGATGTAACCTTGCTGAGCGTTGCTCTTAAGACTGCTCTCAGAAATTGCCTGCCTGCCCTGGTCTGTCTTTAAGGCAGAATCTCTCTGGGCCCACATTCAGAGAGGAAGGAAGCTTTTGTCCTAACCATCACTGCTGCTCTCCAGCTGGAAAGGGTCATTTCTCCGTGTTCTGATTACCATCATTGTTTGATACACTGGGCATTGAGTAAATTCAGAGTTGCCAAGGCCCAGGTTAGGGAAATCAGGACAGCTTGTTTGGGCATTTCTGGTATAAAGGATGGCCCAGTCTTCACAACCCAGATCCAGGATCTGAAGTCCTATCTGGCCATCTAAGCCTTTCTCCAAAGTGTTGTGCATTTTACATCCCAGAAGCATTTGGCAATGTTAGTCTTATTTTACTTTTAACCGTTCTAATGAGGGTTTGTGGTATCTCAATAGTTTTCATTTGCCCTCCCCTAATGATTCATGATGTTAAGCACGTTTTCATGTGCTTTTTGGCCGTTCTTTCTATCTTTCCTTAAGTATCTGTTCAAGTCTTTTGCCGTTTTTAAATCAGGTTGGTGGCTTTTTTTTTTTTAATCACTGAGTTGTAGGAGTTATTTATATATCATGGATACAAATTCTTTGTTAGATACTGTGAGTTATTTCTCACAGACTCTGGTTTACCTGTTCATTTTCTTCCTGGTGACTTCAATGAGCAGAAATGTTCAACTGATAATATTCAATTTATCTATTTTCCTTTGTAATTGTCCTTTCTATATCCTAAGAAATCTTTGACTAACCCTGGTCATAAAGATACTCTTCTTCTATGGTTTTTTTGGTTTTTGTTTTTTCCTAGAAGCTTTGTGGTCTTAGCTTTACATTGAGCCCTGTGGTCCATTTAAAATTACTTTTTATGTACAGTGTAAGGATATCCAGTTTCAGGATATAAATATATCCTTTTCATTTATTGAAAAGATTTCTCATTCTCCATTAAATCATTGGGGTATTTGTGGAAATTCGTTTGTTCATATAAGGGTGGGATTATTCCTGGATTTTCTCCTCTATTCCATTGATCTCTTTATCCTCATGCCAATACTGCTTTGATTACTATAACTTTATAATAAGTCTTGAAATTAGGTGATGTGAGTCTTCCAACTTTGCTCTTTTTCAGTACCGTGTTTCACCTCAAAGACCCTAAGCTATAGTTTCTGTTCCCCTTGTAGCCATCCAGGCAGAAGGCCGAGGTCTCCAGATTGGGAGAGAAATCCTTAGTTCAAAAACCATCTTTGGTACTCATTTACAGCCCACATGTCCTTCTTTCCAATGTCTAGGCTCCTGCAGATTCTTTTATTGTGTAATATTCAACACTGTGTTTAAAGATACTTCTTAGATACCTTACCCAAGATTTGAACTGCTTTCATTTAAGAGCGTAGTTCAGCACATCTAACACTACTGTGCTGCCACTAACAGAAGTTGCTTACTGGTAATGTTCACCTTCTCATTTACCTTCATTTATATCTTTAAACTTTTTTACAGTGGCATGTGGTACTGTATTATCCAGAATAGACAGTGATGGTAATGATAAAAATCAGTCACCACTGGATTATGTTGAGTCAAACCACCGGAAGCCCCCACCGAACCCAGGCCTAATTCAAACGAGTCCAGAGTTGTCATTCCCTCCAGATAGTCATCTGCTGGTGGTGGCGTGGTCCCCAGATGCAGATATGCCCACTGAATGAATATCACCAGGGGCAAGCATTTGCTTGGTCTAACTCCTCATGTGTCGCTCCTTACAGGTATGGTCTGTCGGAAGCCTGCCGACCCCGTGGACTGGCCACCCCTCGTCCTGGGATTGCTCACCCTGCTAAAGCAGTTTCACTCCCGGTACACCGAACAGTTCCTGGCACTGATCGGCCAGTTTATCCGCTCCACAGTGGAGCAGTGCACAAGGTACTGAAGGAATTGATGTTACAGAGTGGGCTGGGAACCTTGCATTCCAAATTCCTCTCTCTCTCCCTAGCGCAGATGGGAATTTGCTGCTTACCCTGCTGTGCAAAGCAAGTCAGGGCACACTTTGTTGGCAGGAACCAAAGGTGTACCCATCCTTCGCCACCTTGCTGGGGGAACCCCCTCAGTGCACTCCACAGTGATTTGGCAAGAATGAGCCAAGTCATGACCGGGATTAGCAACCCCCATAGGGAGGAGAGTGCAGGCCTGTTCCTGTGCTGTCCTGGGTGCCGTGCTCAGAGCTCAGGGAGCCCAAGCCTGGGATGGTCCCATACCCTTCAGTGGGAGTCAGGGAGCACGTCCATGTCAGAGCCTGGGCACAGCCCGGGGTCGCAGTGCAGAAGGAAACAGAAATCACACATAAGTTTCTATTGGATACAGGGTTCATAAAGTTCCCCCCGCCCCGCCCCCACCAAAATGTGGATTTTCTGGGATAGAAGAAAAAGTTACTTGCATGAGATACTGGGTCCTGAGCCTCTGTTACCCTAAAGGATCAGGCCCCTAAATAAATTCCTCTAGCATGTTGCACATCCGAAGTCTGCATGATTACCACTTGGGTCACTTTGGTCAACATAACTTAAAAACTAATGGGAATGACTTTCCAAGACCTCACAAAGCAGTCCTCACCAGACATAATTTCAGAGGCCATTTAGTTAACCTTTCACCCAGTGCATGAATGCGTGCTCAGATGTGCCTGGCAGGAGTCCTCCAGCCTCTGCTGAGATCTGGCCACCCGTGAGGCACCATCGCCTCTCAAGGCAACGCTGGATGTGGGTGGCAGTGTGGTAGGCCCTGGAAAGTCACTCATTGTGACACATGGAGAATTTCATCCCGTGTCTGAATTGTCACTCGTTGTACCTTCCACTACGCTCTGAAATTAGTATAAATGCAGTCTCCTTCCCTTGCTTCACCCCACATTGTGGATGTCAGGCCGTTGCCTTAGGTCTCCTTTTTCTTTAGATAAGCTGCTTCCACCCATTCCTTATTTACTGCACTGTGCCTACTGACCATGTCCGTAACGTCTTCTGGGGGTTCCATTTGGCTGTTGACCCTCTTCTGTACATTTTCTCTGTGGTTTCCCAGGCTTGTACTGAGATTCCAAAAATAGCTAACCCTTTTGAGAGAACCACTGGGCCCCCGGGGGAGTGCAGGGCAGCTAAAATTGCAGTACTGGGTTCTTGACATCTGTTGGATACACGTGGCTCATAGTGACCTTGCATTCTTTTTAAATCCTGACATCTTTTCCCCAAGAGCCTCAGTCAGTAGAGTTCTCCCCATCTTAGTTAATGAAAACAAACACACATTGGATGTTTTTCTAGGACAGATGGTGAGACTTGCTTCCAACAGCACTTTTTAACAACTGAAAAGAAGGTAGCTCAGAAGGAAAGTCTTAGAGATGAGATTGTAGGAATCACAAAATGAGATCGGTTGCAAAGAAATGCAGTAGGCACGTAGAAACCTAATGCATCTGGGCTCTGGACCATGGAATGGGAGCCAAGGACCACAGTTCAGATCGGTGCAGGGGGATCGGGAAGAAACCTCCACACCCACCACCCTAATTGTAGCTCCCTATCTGTCAAGAATTGGTAAGCCCTTTGTCTTGGTTCTTCTTCACTGGTGATTGTAAGAGTATGGCTGTGGCACAGCATGTTTCTGGGGACCCTGAGAGAGGTCATCAGGAGGCAGGTGTCACTGCAGCTCCGGGTTTCTGATCCAACTAAGGGAAGTGTTACAAGAAACCTGGGATGCACGGAGGCTCTTTTCCTTCCCTTGTCATGAGCAGAGCAAGTATAAACAGCCCTGGCCACACACTGAAAGATCCAGAGCAGTGGCAACTTTTCCAGGTGTAATCACCTTCTTTTTAAGAGCAAAAAATCAGGGAAATCAGTAATCCAGTTTCATGAAATCCTGTGTTAATCAGAACATGGCAGTCTGTAGCTAAACTGGAAATAATTTTAAGAGCTAAAAGTTCCTTATGATGTGCGGAAAGAATGTGAGCTCCACAAGAAGAGTGTCACAGCCTTTGCTGCATTCCCAGCCCTAGAACAGTGCTTGGCAACACAGTGGTTGTATGACTGAACAAGGAGGAGGATCCCATATAGAGAGTTATTAGATGCTGTATGTATTTGACACCTTCAAACACATCGTACTGTGAAGCCACAGTCACAGATGCTGGAAATGGAAGAGACATGACCCAGGCCCTTAAGGAAACCAGCATACAAACAGCTGAAAATGTTAAGAGTCTTGGGGGGCAGATACTAAGTATGATGAAAGCCTAAGAAAAGGCCACGTGCCCAGAGGAGTCAGGGAAGACTTCCAAAGGAGGCAGGACCCAACCTGGAACTGGAAGATGCCTAGAAGTTTACTCAAAAGTACACGGGTGGAGCAAAATGGAGTGGCAAGGACCAGGGGAATGGGAAGGTGTGGCCTGTTCAGAGACCTGCTGGCTGGTGAATCCCGAAGGGCTGAGAGGGTGAGGGAGAGGAGGCTGGACAGCCCGCGGACTCCACGTTTGGGGGTCCATGTGACCCGGTCATCGCAGACTTTATCCTCTAGGTCGAGTTCTGAAGATCAAGAGAATGTTGCAGATTGGCTTCCCCTTTGACTTAGTAATCTGTCCTTGGAATTTAGAGGACACACTTGTGACTGAGGTTTAAGTCCTCGTCTGCCGATTTGGGAGTTGGGGTTTGTGCTTACAGTATTTTTTTGTTGGAAGTTCCAACAGAGACTTCAAGGGAAAACCCCAATCAGGCAGGCGTGGCTCTTGTCTTAATGACTGGCTTCTCTTTGGCCCTAGCCCTTAGGCACTATAATTCGCGAGTTTTACGCGCGAGAACGCTCGCGTCCTTAACACGGGCGGAAGCGTTGAGGAAGCAGGTGAAGGAGTGAGCGGACTTACCCTGTCTGCTGTGTGCAAAGCCACGAATTGACCCGGACTGTTCTCCGTTACAGCCAGAAGATACCCGAAATGCCTGCGGATGTTGTGGGCGCCCTTCTGTTCCTGGAGGATTATGTTCGGTACACTAAGCTGCCTAGGAGGGTAAGCACCACATGCTACTACTAAAGCCCTTTCTGTGAAAACATGGCGGTATGGTGGCCCTGGACTCACTGGGAGTGCCCAGGGGCTGCCCTGACCCGCAGCTGTGAGGGCACCTCCTTGACTGCATAGCGCCAGACGCCAGCCCGCCTCTTACAGCACTTCCCCACTCCTCTCGCTGTACCACGCCCTCATCCTGTCAGCACCGCACGCAGTTCCGGTCCTGCTTCCAGGTCCACTTCCGGTTCCGGTTCCGGTTCCAGTTCCGGAGCGTTCGGATGGGCAGTTAAGGAGGGAAGTCCTTAAGGTACAGGGCAGAGAAATAATTGTGTGGTTGGTTTTTTCCTGTCCTCGAAGACCTGGTTCCCACAGCAAGTTTCGTTATATTCATGCTGCAACTGAAATATTTGGCCAGGGTCTCCAAAGATGGCTTTGTTTTACCCTCTAAGATATTCTGGCCTTTTCCTGTGTCACTAGCGATTTTGCTTTGGTAAGTTTGCGCTCAAAGTGTAGAGTTTGATACTAAAAATAAAGGACTTTCGATAGATTCTGAAAAGCCATTCTGATTTTTAAAATTTTATAGTTTGGGATCAAAGTCCTTTCTTTTTTAGTAACAAAAGCCAAAGACCACTTTTTAAAAATTAACTAGCAACCTCATATTTAGTAGTAAAACTAGAAGCATTCCCATTGAAGTCCATGCTGTAACAGTAATATGTCCATACTGACACTCACTGCTACTTTTGTCGTTCTGGTTCAAGGCAGTAAGACAAGAAGTGACAATTTTAAAATGCATAAAGAAAGGAAGACAAATTTGTATTATTTATGAAGATGTAACTGTCTTCCTTGAATCCCCACTAGAATCATGTAGAAAACTATTAAAATAATCGTACAAAACTGATTAGCTGATTAGACAGTGTACAAGGCAAATACACTGATAACCAATTCAAAATTGGATATGAAAAATACCTCATTTGCAGAATTAACAAATAATCAGGAATTATAACCTCTATAAGAAAGGCAGTTTAGGAAAAATAATTTAGAAAAAGCTATACAGATTCGAAGTCCATCTCTGAATGAGGAGACTCAAATACTAGTTTAGAGGTTTATTGCAGATACAATCAAAATACCATATACCTTTTTTTACCTTGGAGGGGGGGTTGGAAATTTTTAAAAAATTTTCTAGAACTCAGGCCAAAAGTCGAATTTTTTTTTTTAAGATTTTATTTGACAGAGAAAAACACAGAGCAGAGGGAACACAAGCAGGGGGGAGCGGGAGAGGGAGAGGCAGGCTTCCGGATGAACTGGGAACCCAACGTGTGGCTCAATGCCAGGATTCCTGGATCATGTTCTGAGCTGAAAGCAGATGCCTAAAGTAGAATTACTTTAAGGCACCCCCCAAAAGTAGAATTTTTTTAAAAGAAGATATTAAAACATCAAATATTTTAAAATATTATAAAACTAAAAAAATCAATAGTGTGGTACTGTAGGAACAACCCAATAGATGGATCGATAAACCAGAATATGTAGTCTAAAGAAATCTGAACACATATACTTGCATCTGAGGAAAAGTAGCCTCTTAAATAAGAGAAGAAAGGAAATATTTTAGTCAACACTGCTGGCACAGTCCATTATGTGGTTAAAAATTAGCCACTTAATCTGTTTCCATCTTCCGTGTATCAAAGTACATTATAGAACCAATAAATTCAGAAATTTTATACAAATATATATCAGCTCTCAGAAACTTCTAGATAAGCAGCAAAGGAGGAAACCATGAAGAAAATTTAAGAGATGTGATCTCTAATGAATGCTGAATTGTAATGAAACAATTTTGTCAAATGTCTCTTAATTTAAAAAAAGAGGGGGAGTATTAACAAAGGACCGGTTTTCTTGATTTATAGTCTGTTTTTCTAGATGAATAAGAAAGAGAAAACCAATTAAAAAAAAAAACAGGCAAGGATAGTAACAGGCAATTTTCAGAAAAAGAAATACAATAGGAAATAAACATTTGTAAAAATATTCAACCTTAATTCAAGAGTCACAAATCAAAGTAACAGTAAAATTACCAGCAACCGAGTTTTTTACTCCAGTTGACAGAAGTTAAATGCTAGGTTCCCACTGCATGGAAGGCTTTGGAGAAATAGGACTTCTCCGTACTGTCCATGGCAATGTAAATTGTTTATTCTATAGGAGGGCAATTGGGCAAGTTGGCTTTATTTTAAAAACAAAACAAAACAAAACAAAACAACCTTGTCATATACTTACCTGGTCCCAGCAATTCAACTGCCTGGAATTTACTGCTGGATATACATGCAAAAGTTCACAAAAGATATGTCTGCAAGGATGTAAGATTTAGCGGAGGTAAAGGACACAAGATTAATGTGATCCTATTTTGCGTGTGTTTGCACACCCACACACATGTATGTATAAATTAGAGGGATTCATTATAGAATTATTATCAGGTTTAGTTTTCTCTAAGGGATTAAGATGAGAGATTATTTCTTTTTTACATTCCTCTGCCATTTGCTAAATTTCCTCTGAGTAGCAGGTGATACCTTTATAATCAGAAAAAACAAACACTGCTTTTTATAAATGCCCATTTCTAGCAGCTGGAGGTCACCTGGCTCTACCTTCCACCCATCCACCCCTCTCAGGGCTTCCCCTAAGAACAGTTAAGGAATGCATGCTTTCCAGGCCCTTCCTCCTCTTCCCCCTCTGGCCTGTCACTTGTGACATGCTGTTCTTCCCAGGGTGGGTCATCTGTCAGTTGTGAGGTGACCTGAGATGACCTCTTGGTACTTCCCAGAGGCCTGTGCATTCCTAGAAGATCCAAGTGCCCCTGAGAGCCAAGGAGGTAGGGAGCATTGTATATAGCATTCCCTCGGAGGTCAGCAGTGCCAAGAAGTTAGACCCCAGGGTGAGGAACAGCAGAAACAGAAGCCCGCAGTTTCAAGGAGCGGTCCACCTCTATGAATGCAGCACTCCCATGTGATTCCTCTTGCTCCAAAGCATGTTTTCATTTAACTTTCATGTTGAAAATTCTGAACTTGTTCTGAATTATAACACTATGAGTAATTTAACTTTTCTGTTTCATGGTTTTAGGTTGCTGAAGCTCACGTGCCTAATTTCATTTTTGATGAGTTCAGAACAGTCCTGTAAACTTTTTTTCACATCTGCTTCTTCAGTGAAAGGATTGTCCTTAAATCTTCCCATTACTAAAATGAATTTAGAGGTGAAGAAACTCAGCTGCTCATAGAACTGCCTTTTTCCCCTTAATTGTGGGACACATCAGATATCCTGAGTAAGATGTATCTCACAGCCCTAGTTGATATAAATATTGTTTAAATCATGGTCTTATATGCAATTTGTTATATGCAGTTTTGTACTGCCTCTTATAAATGTTGAATGTCATTGTTACGTATAAATCTATTTAGTTTTATGTTCTAAAGAAACTATTTGTGCAACTCTGGATTTTTGGTAAAATAGTATTGCCAGTACCCACAGTTCTTCCTTCTGCCTATGACTACAAAGTTGTGTATTCATCCTGTTAAAAAAAAAAAAAAAAAACTTTTCTGGAAGGTGAGATATGTTGGGTAGGTCCCTTGGGTATCCCCACAACAGGCTGGCAGGCTCATGGTGAGAGCTGGACCAGGAGCAAACACAGAGACCACGCAGTGGAACACATACCATGGAAATTTCTTGGTGTCTGAGGCTCACTCTGTCCTCTCTTCCAATCACAGAGACCCTGGGGGTTCTCAGCATTCCTTCTGTAGGTCCCCCAACTACAACTGCCCCTTCCTTCCCTCCCTTACTCAGCAACTTACGCCCTACCCCAGCCTATTGGAGGCCAAGCATAGTATTTTAAAGTGAACTGTTGCCCTGTACATTAGGAGTTTGGGATTGTTGCCCACAAGAAGGCTGGTGTGAAAGACCCCCGGGGTGGGATGTCCTTCGCCCTGAGGAGACCCTCCCAAGGAACAGCGAGACCATTTCCGCGGATGCAAACAGCAAGAGGTTTATTCAGTTACACAGGTACCTGGGGCGTCCTAGTCGCTCAGAGGACTGGCGCGCCTTTGGCTGGGGTGGTGGGTTTTTATGGGGTCGGGGAGGCAGAAGCATGGGTACAGAAGCGAGATGCATGGTTACAGGGTCCTGATTGGACAATTTAAATGAGGCATGAGAACCCAGCCAGTCAGTCCTTGGCCAACCTACAGCCACATCTTGCTGTTTTCATGTGTAATCAGTAACTGCATAAAATGAGATCTTTGGTTCTCTGTGAAAATGGCCCCCAAAGAAAGCCAGCTGCTAAAAAGACCAGATCTAAGGAAGTGAGACTTTAACCAGAAAAGTATGGGATAAACTAGAGGGGAATTTCACAGAACCAATCGAATGGGTTCACCATATGCTGCTAAAATGAGGGAAAATGATGTACATGACTGATGCCAGGAGGGATTTGGCTAGTGACCAGTCCTCAACAGAGATAACTGACAAGGTAAAAAAGATAACTTTTTGTCGTAGAAGCTTTTTAAATTCTTTCCGTCCTTATTATAATCTGAAGTAGTTAGGGAACATTCCAAGGTATGTGTTACTGCTCTTTCAGGGGGAGCAACTTTAGTGATATTCGGGGATGTGCTGAAATTTCACGATATCTTTCTGATGTCCATAATCTCTTCAAATATACTAAAACTCAGTGAATTCTGGTTTCTAAGCATTATGACAGATATTATGAGTGCTTATTTGTTCACTCACTGTTTCTGGAAGTAATCCTAGCCTGCCTAAGTCATGTCATACAGTGGAACTTACAAAACCCTGATTGTGTTCCTGTGTGAATGTGGTGTTTCCAAAGAACCCAGAGGAGAACCTTAAAGTTGCCTCGTAGGATACATGAGAAAAATAAAGTCCAGAGATTTTAAGGCAACTTCCCCAGTATCAGTTCCTTCACAGAACAGGCTTCCCTCTGCATTTTCCATCCGGCTTTAGTTTCCCTTCCCATGATCACGATGCTGCCTCAAGGCCACGACAGAGACAAAAAGACATTACAGTTCATTCTTCACTTTATTTGCATCTCTCACAGTGACTCCTCCCAGCTACTGAATTCAAAAGAAGAACTTCAGTTCCTCAGGTTAAGCACTAATTTAACAATCATTTCTTTTAAATGTCTATTTTACCCTTCATTTTAAATCGCAAAGTATGTATTTACATGTTTATATACAAATAACTTCAAAAACAAATTTACCCCAATCTTGGTCCAAGAGTTTCCACTTTAGAAGTGGGATAGTTCTGTGCTCTATGTACATCCTCTTCCAAAAGTCTCTTAGGACTTGGTGAGTTCCAAATATTTGTTCACAAATGGTTCCCCTGTAAGTTTAATGGACCAGGTGCTTAATTTCTGAGTAAATCAGAGGAAATATTACAGAACATGCTTTATACAATACAGCACCACTACTGAAAATGGCTCGGGGTTTTGTAATCCAAGGTTCCGATTTAAAGCAGAAATATGTGGCATACATCACCACAGCAAAGAAGTGTCCAATTAAAATGAGAGGGTTAGGAGACAGGCTGTAATAGAAAAAAAAAAAAATGCATGCATTATTAAGAGGCAGCAATTAAAATTTACTCATAGAAAGATTCTAATTACATATCTTCTATAAAGCTAAACGCATATTCTACATTTTAGAGGATTCTGGAAGCTTGTGTTGCCTGCGCTCTGATAGCAAGGACAAATAAATGTTCTTACAAGAAACTCCTTAGAACATACCCCTGTCTGTCAGAGAAGCCAGGAACTCAGTCTGCTTGACATGAACTGTTATGTGTGGACCTGTTTTCTTTCACTATTCTTGACATCTCCATCTAAAGTACCTGAATGGCCTGACCTGTGAGTGTTAGGTCTTTCAAAAGTAACAGTATTGACTTCAAATTATAGATGACTGAGAACAAACTTAAAGTCTACTGTGCAGACTTTTCAAGAATAATTCTATATCTGTCTGCACTGTCAAAACCATCAGTTTCACAAGTCCCCGCACCTTAATCAAAGTAACTTTTAAATACAAATTCCTCTGTTATCCATGGCTCCCACCAATCAGATCATGTGGTTAAACCCACCAGCAAAAAACAAGCTTCTATTTTAATTAGGGCTTTAGCGCCATCTACCATCAGCTTCTGTTCAACACTGTTTTCCCAGAAGTAAAACACATAGCTACATGTTGCTTTTCTCATGTCTCTGAGCTACTTTCTGATTGGGGTTCTAATGGATAGTGACATGACAAAATGGAGAAGGAACACTTGCAGTGATCCATAAACTGAGCAGTCCAAAGAAAATCTGAAACATGGGGTTCCTCCGTGTCATCAAAACAACTTACACAGAAAGCAGCCCAACAGGACCAGCAACACATTCTCCACCAAGTTTGAAATAAAGAAAACAGGCTTTTCTCAGTTGATGTAGGGAATCTAAAATAAAATTTGGAAGTTAAAGTTGTTTAAAGAGTTGTTTGAAATTTATTTCCTTGACCATGTTGTAAATTCACTAAGTTGAGGCAAATATTCTGTGAATTCTTTTTGTCAGAAAACTCAATTCTAGAAACCAAATTCCCAGTCTCTTAAGATAACCAACCTGTATCTCTGAGCAATAACCTATCAAGTAAAAGGACAGCTGTGAATAAACTGTTTATTAACAATGCCTTAGATCTGTATAATTTTTTATACTTTTCAAAGTAACTCATTAAACCCTCACAACATAGTATTATCAACCAACAATTTTCTTATTTGGAACAAATGTTCCTTTAAGGTATGCCTAGATTTTTTCTTTAGAACAGATTTTAAAAAGATGTATTAGGTAAACTTACTCCATTAAAACTTTCTTCCTCTAATCTTTCATAACTTTTTTAAAGTTGTTGACAGATTCAAATTCATAATGTAATAAAAATCAAAAGCTTAAGAAAGCTTAAAAAGAAGCACTCTGAAAAACTCAGACTTGGTTCTTTCCTTTTTGCTTGCCCATGCAGCCATTTCAGCCTCCATGCCAATGGCAAGAGAGGTTTGCTGGCAAACCACAATCAGTGGGTTCTCTTTTTTTTCCTATTAGCAAGAATAATGCATAAAGAGGCTACAGAAGGTATTTGTACTGTATTATCTTTTGTACTCAAGTCACCAAAGCATAGATTGCGGGGACCCTGGCCAGTTCAGAGAAGTAGCTTTGTTGTAAATATCTGAAGTAATAGGACTGGAATTGCATTTATTCCTGAAAACATAAACATCCAGTTTCATTAACCTACCACTAACTAACCCGTACACTGCTGGCCTTGGGAGGTGGCACAGTCACCTCTACCTCCATTTCTAATACTGGTTCTGCTAAGTCATGTTTTCCTTAATATACAGACTGACCATCACCACGTTACAACATGGAAACAAGAACAAAAGCATGGGACTATTTCAAGTGAGTAAAAGGTAGATGCATTCTGCTGCTTGTGCATTATAATAGAAGACAAAATCTAAACTTGTTATGAAGCTCATATTCATTTTATAAAATGCTACTTTGAACAGAAATTGAAACTAGTGTTCAGGAAGGAAAAGATTACCAATTATATTACATTTTAGCTCATGGCCAGAAAGATCCTCCGTCACAACTTTATGCATTTATGGATATGCATGACCTGATCTGGACCAGAAGAATTACTAAAGACACATTATTAAGTAGTGCTGGGAAGGTTGTCTTAAGCCTTCCACACAAAGTGATGGATACCTGATGATTAGAGGCGAAAAATCTTGCTCAAGGATGGAGTTACAAAGGGCCACCACTTGGGAGTCAGCAGACTCGGGAAACATGGCTATTTCTGGCCTAATCACTAACTTTATAATTAAGTTCCCTTCCTGTGCTAAAAATCTGCAGTTCAGTAATTGTCATATAAATATCTATACTTACCATCTGTGGCAGAAAATAATTCATAAAGAGCCTGAGCAAGTATATTCACAACAAAGGAGTGAGATGTTTTTCTCGCCCAATAGAATGACTTTTTGGCCTAAGAAAAAAAGATCATTTATTACATGGTAAGGGTGGGGGGAAGCAAATTAGTGTTTATAATCCCCTGAAAATGATGTTTATCCTGAGGATCATCTATAAGTAGGTATGCCTTATATTTATCATTTACATATACACACAACATCTCCAGAGGAATGGGATTTCCAAAACTCTAAAGCAAAATATACAATCTCTATGAGCAAAGTGGTCCGGGCACTCCAACATGACATGATATTCAAACATAGAAATTTAGAAATTCTGTGAGATTCATGGGTTGCACAGGCTCATGGGTTCTTTATGCCTGAACAAGACTGCCTAAGAACCAGAACTTAGGATCAGGTTCATAGGTATAGATCTCCCCAATAAGGCCCCATTCCACTTAGGCCCAGAAAGAAATCTATTGAGACATTTTTGTAAAAGTATAATTTAGTATCTTACCTGGAAAACAGCTACATCGTCATAGAGATCAGGGATACCCCTTAGCAATTTTCTCCAAAGTTTTAGATCTTTAAAAACAACAGTCATTCCTCCTCCAGTAAGAGGATGCCTCATATTATATGCATCTCCCAAAAGAAGAACACCTATAATGAGAGAGAATTTAGATTATGATACCATCCTGGATACATCCCATAAGACAAAAAAAAAAAATTCTCTGTTAATAAACATTGTGAATGTGAACCAGAAAAAGAGAATGTGAAAATACAAGGGAACAAATCATGACTAAAATCTGTTGAGACAAAAATTCGATTAAGATTTATCAGGTACCTAATAGGTACTAGATACTGGGGATACAGTGAGAACAGGAACACGGTCGCTGCCCTCATCAAAGTCACATGGGAATCGAAGATTAAGTCAAACAATGCCAAAATATTAAGACCTTTCATGAAAAAAAAAATGGCATAAAAAGCAAGTCTCCTACAAGGGAAAAAATGAAGAGGTCTGACATTTCACAACCATATTTGCCGCCAGCGCACTAGAGGGAAATGTCTGCACGGTTCTAAGGGAATCTAAGGATGATACCCAGCCACACTGTAGTTTGAATTAAAAAGCAATTATAAGCAGATATTCCAAACCTATCTGAAGTTAATTTAGAGGAATAAGCCTTGACTGAATCTTATCTGAAAATGAGCTCCTTGATTCAAAACTGCAAAAGCAGGAATGCATCTCTCTAGGTGCACCTCCCGAGCCACCTAAGATTCCCCTGGCTCTGGTCAGCCGGGTTAATGACCTAACACTCACAGTGACATTTCAACAAAGCATTTAATTTAATCCAAGGGAGAAATAAACAACTGTAATAATGTTAATGGGACAAAATTATGGATAGTTCTTTTCTGCACTGTCACAATAGGCTACATTTATAACTATAAAATACATACAATAAACATTAACTTATAAAAAGGAGAACTTGTATCAATTCAAGTTTATGTATGACTCTAATATCGCCCCTAAAAAACCCACGAACTACAAACAGCTTTTATTCCTCCTTCTCCACGGAACATTTCTAATTCTACCAGTTATTGCTAGCATGTTGTTTATATCAATGTGGCATTAACTTCATTCTGCTTTCCATTAGTTTTATATGATTAGTTTATGGTGTCTGTTTTTCCATAGCAAAAATTCAATCTGTTCATGTTCAGGAAAACACAGTATGTCAACAGCTCCCATTCTGACCTCCCTTTGGAGCTCTACGCTCACATTCTCAATGGTGTTCCACACATCTCCACCCAAATGCCTTACCGGCACTTCATACCCAGTATGTCTGAAAGTGAACTCATCACCTCTTCCCACACTTCCTTAAACTTACATTTTTTTTCCTATGTTTCCAATATCAGCAAATAGCTGGCAAAAATAACTAAACCTGAAACCTGGACTCCATCAAGAGGCCTCACTGTCCCTTACTTCAATAGCCAATGGGTCACCCAGTTCCATGCATTCTACATCCTAGAATATGTGATTCCATCCCCTACCTTCCACTGCTATAGCCACAACCACAGCTCAAACCCTTTATCATGACTCACACAGCCTTACTACAAGCTTTAGCCTGACCCGTTCTCCAAACCATGCTCCACAACATATCAGAGTAGTATCTCTATAATAAAAATCTGATCATGCCACTATCTTATTTAAAACTTTTCAATGAACTATTAGAAACTAATAAATGAGTTCAGCAAGATTTCAAGATACAAGATAAATATGCAAAAATCAGTTGTGTTTATATACGCTAGCAATGAAGAAACTTAAAATGAAATTAAGAAAACAAGTCTATAATAGCATGAAAAGGAATAAAATACTTGGAAATAAGTTTAGCAAAAGAAATGTAAAACACTCTGAAACCACAAAATATTGTTGAGAGAAAAACACTCTTACTAAATTTACAGTCAAATTAATTTTGACAAGAGTGCCAAAACACCTCAATGGGGAAAGAACTGTCTTTTCAGCAAATGGTACTGGGACAACTGGATATCCATATACAAATGAAGTTGAACCCCTTCCTCACACCATACACAAAATGTAACTCAAAATGGATCAAATACCTAAATGTAGGAGGTAAAACTATAAAACTCTTAGAAGGAAATACAGGAGTAAATCTTTGTGACCTTGGATTGGGCAAAAAAATTTTAGATACGGCATCAAAAGCACAATGACAAAAGAAAAAAAAAGATAAACTGGACTTCATGAAAATTAAAAACTTCAATGGACACTATCACCATGGAATGAGAGAAGTTTCTGCAGATCATTTATCTGATAAGGGATTTATATCTAGAATATATAAAGAACTCTTAGAACTCAACAGTAAATTTTTTTTATTTGACCAATTAAAAAATGTACAATCTGAATGGACACTTCTCCAAAGAAGAAATACAAATGTCCAATACACACATGAAAGGATTTTCAGCATCATTATCCATCAGAGAAATACAAATCAAAAACACAATGGGGTACCACTTCACACCTACAAAAATGGGTATGGCCAAAAAGACAGATAATAACAAATGCTGGTGAGATGCGGAGAAGTTGGAGCCCTCATACACTGTTAATGAGAATATAAGATGGGGCAGCCCCTTTGGAAAACAGTTTGACAGTTCCTCAAAGAGTTAAAGAGCATTACCATACCTAAGAAAAGTGAAAATTTAGTCCACGCAACAACTCATAAGCAGATTTTCACAGCAGCATTGTTCATAACAACCAAAAGTGGAAACAAACCAAATGTCTATCAACTGAAGAATGGATAGTTAAAATGTATATATCCACACACGGAATACTATTTGGCCACAAAAACAAATGAAGGACATGCTACCCTGTGGATGAACCTCAAAGAAGCCAGTGACTGACTGCATTTATAGGAAATGTCCAGAATAGGCAAATCTATAGAGACAAAAAGCAGATTGGTGGATGTCTGGATCTGGGAGTGGGAGAAAGTGAGCAGTGACCGCTGACGGGTATACCATTTCTTTCTGGGTGATAAAAGGTTCTAAAACTGACTGTGGTGATCATTGCACATATTATCCATGAATACACGAAAAACTCATGAGCTGTATAAACGTCAATGGATGAACTATATGATTTGTGAAATTACATCTCAATAAAGCTATTTAAACCTGAAACCTGGAATCCATCAAGAGGCCTCACTGAGGCATTGAAAACAAACTTTTCAGTGACTTTCCACTGTCTATAGGATTAAAACTAAACTCTACATAAATACCTTACCTGTCCACCACTCTGACACCTATCGTGTCCTCCCACCATAAGCAGCTGCTGGACTTCACTGCAAGTGCCATCATTTCTCAGCCCTCGTGGCCTTTGCAAATAAAGATACAGCTCCATCTACTTAGAAGTCCCTCTTTCACTATCCAACTAATGAACTCCCACCTAATGAATTTCCCATGAAATCCTTCATGCCCTAACTCCAGGTTTATTTCCTGAGACACGTCTTCCCCAATCACCCTTCACAGTTCACAAGCTCTCCCCGCCCCCACCCTGCGCACCCCTTCACAGTGAACCTTGTGGTACCATGAGTGGGCTTTGACTACAGCATTTATCAACAGTGTTCTGAAATTACCAGTTTATACCTCTCACTAGAAAATTGCCTTCTCTAGATTTAGGATTATACTTAACTGCTGTAGCCCCAATAACTAGTATAACGTGTACACTCATGAAATAATCAAGACATCATAAAAATAATTTTGGTGTAAGTAATGTGTTCAAACACAGTAACCAATTCTTGTCCCCCATATGATTCCCAGTAGCATAAATTCCATCCCATCTTACATTTGGAATATTAAAATTAAGTATTTAGAATACCCTTTATAAGAGCGCTCCAATAAAGTAATACCTCGTTTATTTACTGGTGAAGAAGGAAGAAAGCTTGCTGGCATAGATCTCAAACGGGAATTCTGAGTGGCTTCCAGGAATGGTTCTTTGAGGTGATCTGCAATAAATCCCATCCCACCAAATAAGTGGTTTATAAAATTTCAATTTCTAATTATCACATGTTCTTATCAAGTCTAAACAAAACCTTCTATTATATGTTACATATAATATGTGCTATATATGTTACATATACCTTGTGATAAATCAAGAACTAACAATTTTATTAATACAACCGTTCATTAAGAACCTAGTTACTGGGGGGCGCCTGGGTGGCTCAGAGGGTTGAGCCTCTGCCTTCGGCTCAGGTCATGATCTCAGGGTCCTGGGATCGAGTCCCACATTGGGCTCTCTGCTCAGCGGAGCCTTCTTCCCTCTCTTTCTCTGCCTACCCCTCTGCCTATTTGTGATCTCTCTGTCAAATAAATAAATAAAATCTTAAAAAAAAAAAAAAAAAGAACCTAGTTACTCATGCTAAGGAATGACTAAGGATTCTAAGAGAAATTTAATATAAATAGATACACATACAGCTGAATGAACAAAAAAAGCTACGAAGAAGAGTGAAGCAAATTCAGAGGAGATGAGACAGGGAGAAAAACCACCCACCTTTCCTCCAAATGTTAACTACCAAGTATCATATTTAACACTTAATTTACTGTCACTGCCATATTCTGGGAATAACAGATGAAATATACTAGCAACCCACAAACAGCAGGAGGGTATGCATGGCAGAAAAAGGGCAAGCTATTTAGAACTCTATTTTTCTGACCTTTAGTTTCTTCATCTATAACATGAAATGCTTGAAAAAGCTCACATCTGAGACACTCCCCAGTTTAAAGTTTTGTGCTACTTGTATAGAAAACGAACCATCTTTTCATACTGTTCCCATTGTATTCTGCAAATACAGAAGAATGCCTAAGATGAAACTGTTCCATTCCTACAAGGAGGATCTCTTTTCTTTTCTTTTTTTTTTAAGATTTTATTTATTTATTTGACAGAGAGATAGATCACAGGTAGGCAGAGAGGCAGGCAGAGAGGGAGGAGGAAGCAGGCTCCTGCCGAGCAGAGAGCCCGATGTGGGCCTTGATCCCAAGATCCTGAGATCATGACCTGAGCCGAAGGCAGAGGCTTTAACGCACTGAGCCACCCAGGCGCCCAAGGAGAATTTCAATAACCTAACGACTATCAATATAAAACTATAAATGGCTTCCCACCATAATCTCAGGGCAATCTGGACTGAAAAAGGCAATCTATGATAAAGGAAAAAAATGCTATAAATATCACATTATTGACTACCTTTCTTAAATGTGAATAATTCATTTTTCCTCTGAAAGCTTCAAAAATGGTTTAACTAAGTGCAAACATACTGAGATGTTAAAAATGTCATTATTAAAAATCTAAGGGGCGCCTGGGTGGTGCAGTCGGTTGAGCATCCAACTCCTGGCTTTGGCTCAGAGTGTCATCTTAGGGTCGTGAGATAGAGCCCTATGTCAGGCTCCATACTCAGCAGAGTCTGCTTAAGACTCCCTCTTCCTTCTCCCTCTGCCCCTCCCCACTTTGCTCACACACTGTCTCTCAATCTCTAATGAAATATTTTTTTAAAAAAAATCTAAGCCCACGTATTAATCTGTTAATATTGTGTTATTAAAGAGTACTTTCACTTAGATTAAAAAATAACTTGAAAAATAAACAGTTTTTAAACAAAATATACTCCTACCAGACAGTTTCCTATTTCTATATCATAATTGGCAAGCAGGGTTTCCCTCCAATTTTATCAATATTCTTAATAGTTTAATTAGCATCTGAAATTTTTACGTTTACTTACATCTTCCCATTCTCAAAAAAAAAAAAAATGCTAGAAAGAAGTTTTATACAAATATGTCTGAAATTTTACAAAAGCCTTTCTGTACTCAACTCCAAACTAAAAAAGATCTTGAAGATCACTTCAGCTTTTAGGTTCTGATGAGATCTATGAGCCAGACATGCCTTGGCCTCAAACTTGGCTCCACCACTTACTAATAGTTTCTCCTTGGAAGAACTTACTGACTCCTAGTTCCTCATCAATAAAATGGGAATAATGATAATGCCCAATCTCAGAGGATGACGGTGAAGATAAATGAAACTGAGTTTGTAAAGCACCTTATAGTAGATATTCAATAAATGGTAACTACCATTTCTACCAAAACCAAGCACTAAAGTAAGGAAGTAGGAGAGAGTTCAAGAATTCAGAGACCGTACATTGCTACCCAGACTACCTAAAAAATTTTCTCCAATACTAATAATTTTCCTGAAAACGATGATTTAATTAATATGGAAAAAATATATTTAAAGTATTTTCTTTTAATTTGGAGATTTTTGTACGTGCTGGTTAAACAGCTCAGCTCCAATATATCTGACTGGGTGCATTTTTTACCGGCCAACCTTACCTCTGGCCTAGTTTAGAACCAGCTTTTGTGAGAACTGGAAATGGGTAGCCTTTTGTGATATTTACTTTCAGACTACAGATTACAATGTGAATGAAACCCTATTTCCTACCAGGTAATTGTGGGTAAATTTTCTCAGCCATGTATTCTCTTAAATTCCTGGGCATTTCTCCTCGAATGTCAACAAGTACTCGAGTTTCATCAGATGAAATCTGGTAGATGAGAATTGGGCTTGGATTGGCCAAAATAAGTTCAGCATGATTTGCTTTAAACTGTGGTGCACTCTAGAAAAAAAAGGAAAACAAAACAAAATAACTTTTAAATTTTTCAAATTTCCAGTTGCTTTTATTTTTCTACAATTACATTCCCATAGTACCTTCATAAGAAAGCCAACAAAATGAGATGAAACAGAAACTTTATTGGAGATCAGGTTTTTCCTGAATTTGGAAAAAAGTCCATCTGCAACAACAGTCAATGGAGCATGGAGTTCCTACAACAAAGATAAACAATGTTCAGCTAAATGGTCAGAAATACACAGTAAAGGGAGCACTCTCTTAAAATATACACTCTTATCAAATATTTACATATTTTGTTGGACAATGTTATAGAGGATAATGAAAATAATGCTAAAAAAGAAGCTGTTACTGGGCTTAAGTTAATGAATGACCAATCTCTAAAGACACTTCTCCAGAGGACTGCCTGCCTTCGAAGTGCTACCATCCAAACCATCTAGGATTAAAGCTAAACTTTGATGAACAACAGGGGAAACAACTACAAAGCAAGTGCGGATCACAGAATACCCAATCTCATCACAAAGTCCAAGGACAATTCCACTGTTTATTCTAGAATTTGCTAACTTCATATAGTGCTTTCAATCAGAAGCTAGCACTTAGAAGAATTTTTGTACAGACGGATGTAGGTCCCCATATTATCTTGCAATCCCCCCAACTAAAGTATAATTTCTAGGTGGTGACCCTAGGGATAGCCCAGAAACACCAACAGATTAGCCTTTCACTTTCTCTTCTCTTACTAAACCCACATGAGTAGGTACTGGCTACTATCTTACTCTGCTATTTCTGCAGAGATCTTCTCACTTTTCCCTTTCAGATTAAAACAATTGTTCCTTTATCCTAATCATTTCTTTTATGTCGAATCTTTCCTTTTTTCACTGTCCAGGTCCCCTGTGCTTCTCGGCACATGTATATTTCAGTCTAATACTGCTGCTCTAGTGGCGCGTGCCAACAGAGCTGTTTTTACAGAGTTCTGTGATGCTCTAAAGAGCAATGTGTCGCGTCTGAAACCACCCTGCTCAGAGGGCTTAGCGAGAACTCGGTCTATTAGGTGAGTGAACTGGTGGGCCTACTTCTCAAAGGAGTGGGAGAAAAAGGAGGACATGTTTATGTCTTGGGAAGAGCTAACATTTGCTCTCTCTCACCTTGATGTCCCCGGTTTCTTTATCCCTGTACTGAACTCCTATCACAGCATCATCTTCTTCTAGCAACTGCAGCACTATGCCTTCAATAAACTTTGTACTAAAGGATAAGCAGAAAGAAATTACACAGTAGCACACTTGAACGATTTAAATAACGAATGACAAATTCCTTATTCCTTATCTCCAATGTGCACACATGTACATAGGAAAGAAAGGTCTGAATGACAAAACGCAAAAATATCATTCATGGACTTTAGAAGTAAGTGTGGTTTTTATTTTCTAATTTCTTGACATTGAATACATACCTACTGATGTAGTGATTTTTAAAAGTAAAACATGAGATCTTTACCTCAATTCATTAAAAAAAATACATGCAGATGGGAAATTATTGAATTGAGAGTTTATCCACCAAATTATTCACAGTAGTTACTTCTAGTCAGAAGAATCATGGATAAGTTTTACAATCTTTATATTTGTGTGCATTTTCCCATGATCCCACAATGAACATATTCTACTTCCACAGATAATCAAACTCTCAGTCCTAAAGGTAAGTTCGCTCACTTCACTTGCTTTCTCACGACTCCCACCCTTGCTAATGAGGTGAGGGTTCTGGTGTAAAACTTCCTCAATTATAGTGCCTAAGGGCTAGGGGCAAACAGAAGTTAATAATTAAGAGAAGAGCCAATCTTATCAGACTAAGGTTTTCCATTGAAGTCTCTGTGTTTTCAGATTTTTAACAGAAAATACCATAAGCACAAATCCCAACTCCCAAATAGTCAGACGAGGACTTAAACCTCAGTTATAATTCTATCCACTAAATTCCAACAACATTAAAAAACCACCCAGTGTTAGGTCAAAGGAAAAATCTCAATAGTTCTGTCATTCAAATGGAAATTCCCTACAAGATAATTGTCAACAAAGGCACAGAAGATTTAACATTCTTGTAACTTATAGTTTACTTTAGAGTACCTATGCTCCATCCCATACCCAAACACTTATGACAAATTATGAAATACTATTTGTGCAAGGGCCAAGTTTAAATGTGTTTCTTTAACAGTATATATCTGAGTAGTCTTACTTGGGCTCTGCCATAGCTGCTTTCCGGAGACCCATGATGAATCTTCCATGATGGAAGGCTCTTCCACTCTGCACCTGACTGTTTTCTGACAGAGGGTAAGGAATTTGAACCTCTGATTTGCTTTCCTGATCATGAATTATGTAGCCATCTACCACCTGGGCATCAATATCTTCCACTGCATCTGCAAAATAATTCAGGGCAAAAAAAATCAATTTTGTTAACATACCCCAGAGTTCTATGAGGCACCAAGGATAAGGAGGCATCAAAAATGAGTTTCTGTCTTCATAATGCAATAAAACTATTTTGACAACTGGACATTAATATAACTAACATAACTATTTCATAAATCTTAATTTTAGCAAATCTGTAATACCACAGAAGATTAATTATTTTATATAAAATGTACTCACTAAATTCCATAGGAAAAATATTAAGACCCTAGTAATAATGGGTGAAAAGTTTATGGGTATTCACATGAAGCAGTACAGAAATATTGAACATAGAGAAATGTTCAAAACCTGATTTAAAAAAAAAATCAATGAAATAAATTAAAACAGTAAGATACCAAATCTATCAAAATTGCTGCTGAGAATATAATAAAACTAATAAATTTACTAGTCATTCTATAAACTAAAAACATTTTAGAAAGTAGAGCACTAATTATCAAGAACAAGAAGTCAGTATCCTTTGATGTAATAACCTTAAGTCTTACAAATTCATCTATTGTTCATCCTAAAGATATAATTTTTAATTTTTAATAATTTTTAAAGTTATATGCAAGAGTAAGTTCACTATACTGTTATCGCTAATTAAGAATAACTGAAAACAACTTAAATATTCACCTGATCTAAGAAAAACAGAGTACATTATGAAATATCAATTAAAAGTGTACCATACTGACGGAAAATCATAATGGTTAGTATATTAAGATGAAGTACATTAGAATAACGAAAGAAATAGATGAAAATCTTCAGAAACAATTCTATCACACAGCTAGACTAAGATCAAAATAAATTATTTTTCTGATACTCTTTTTAATTGCATTTCAAGTCCAGGAAGACACAAGCTGGATGAATATTGTCACACATCTGACCCAGAATCAAAACTAGTTTTTCAGTATGGTTCTTAAATTATTACAGTTAAAATTCAGTACACAGATATCCTAAAACCTGCCGGTTAGCAGTGGGTTCCATTTGGATCTCAGCAAATTGCCAATCGTTCTGATCTAACTATTTGAAACCTATCTGGTATTTCTCTACTGTTTTTCCCAGCCACTGAGACAGTTTTGTTTTTCTTAACCCATAACTGTATTACAGAAGTACTTGAAATGTACTTGAAATATTTTTTTCACTTATTCAAGAGATAGAGTGAAAGAGAGAGAGAGCACAAGAGGGTAACAGAGGGAGAAGCAGACTTCCCACTGAACAGGAAGCCTAACATGGGACTCTATCCTGGGACTCAAGGATCATGGCCTGAGCTGAAGGCAGTTACCCAACTGACTGAGCCACCCAGGACCCCTGGTACTTGAAATGTTTAAACTAGCCAGTTTTAGAACACACCAGAAAATGTAAAAAGTATAGTAGCACTGCAAAACTTTTCCTTGGGTAAACTATCTTAAGATAAGGTAAATAAGGTCTAATTTTATATTTCTTAATATCTCTCTGTCTCTATCTCAACTTTATTGATAAAATCAAATATAGCAGACTTTGAACACTTTTACTTTTTTTTTAAAGATTTTATTTATTTATTTGACAGAAAGAAACACAGCCAGAGAGGGAACACAAGCAGGGGGAGCGAGAGAGGAAGAAGCAGGCCTCCCACTGAGCAGGGAGCCCAATGCGGGGCTCGATCAATGGGCCTCCGGGATCATGATATGAGCCGAAGGCAGTCGCCCAACCAACTGAGCCACCCAGGCACCCCTACTTTTACTTTCTTAAGTACCAGGGGTCCTTAAGACTATACCCTACAAATGAAATTCATGCTTCATAAATACTAGATGTTAATAACTTTGAAGCCAGTGACATAACTTAGAGTTACCACCATCTACTAATCATAAAGCTCCACACTTAAGATACTAGACCACTAGTCAACATATCAGATAAAATGACATGGAAAACATCCTTCCACATTAAAAAAGGCAAATTAAAAAACAAAACTAACAAGGAAAAAACAAGAGACAATTCACTGCCCATGCTAAAAATGGAAAGCAACTTCAAAGTCAAACCAGCAAGTTTTAAAGGCAAGTTTTAAAGGCAACAGCATAAGGGCATCAGAACCACAAGCCTGAATGACTGGAGTTTTAAGGGCCACCCCCAAATAGGAGGTAGGGGCTCCTGTGGCCAGGGACAATGAAACTTGGCACCATTCATAAATTTCTTGTCAATAAAATAGAAACCACAAAAACTCAATTCAATGCCCTGAGATAGGGCATGGAAGTAAGCCATTCACAGAGGCTATAGGTGAAGTCATCTATAAAAAATCCAAACATACCTATGTGTCATGACCTGGTGTAAAGTTTGAACCTCAACTGAGTATACAGTGCATAATAAAATAGGTATCATTTATAAAAGCCCAAATATAAACCAGAGTCAAGGAATAAATATAACAAAAGACACAGAAGATTTATGAAACTTTATTTAAATGCATTAAAGACCTAACTGAATGGAAAGTATACCGCACTCATGGACAGGAAGTCCAAGTCAATTATTCCAAAACTGAGGTATAGATTTAGTGCTATTTCAGTCATAATCTTGACAGAGTTGGTTTTGTTTTAAATCTAATTCTAAATTATATATAGAAAGTAAAACACCAAGAAAAGCCAAAATAACCCCAAAGAAAACAAGATGGGAAGGAGGTTCCCTACTAGATATTAAGACTTAATATATGAAATACAGCATTTATAATGTATTAATTTTAAGAATTCTAGATATCAAGCTTAAGCCATAGGGCAATGGATGTTAAAAACCCATACTCAGGGAGCACCTTGGTGGCTCAGTCGGTTGAGTGTCCAACTCTTGATTTCGGCTCAGGAATGATCTCAGGGTCCTGAGATCAAACCCGGCATTAGGTTCTGTGCTCAGTATGGAGTCTACTTGGAATTTTCTCCCTCCCTTTCCCTTTGTCCCTCCCCTCTGCTTGTGCGATAGATAGATAGATAGATAGATAAAATCTTTTTTAAAAAATTAAAAATAAAAACTCATACTTAGGAAGGATAAGTCCATATTATATTTAAAATCCATACTCCAGGGACACCTGGATTGCTCAGTCGGTTAAGCATCTGCCTTCAGCTCAGATCATGCTCCCAGGCTCCTTGCTCAGCAGCCTACTTCTCCCTCTGCCTGTTCTGCCTGCTGATCCTCCTGCTTGTGCTCCCTTTCTCTCTCTGACAAATAAATAAATAAAATCTTTAAAAAAAAAATCCATACTCCAAAAAGTAACTGTTCCAGGTGTTCCTATTATCCACATCTCATCATACCTCAGGGGAAATTAATAGCATAATAAATGTTAATAAGGACTCTTTCTTTTTTTTTTTTAAAGGTTTTATTTATTTATTGACAGAAAGATCACAAGAAGGCAGAGAGGCAGAGAGAGGGGAGGAAGCAGGGTCCCCACTGAGCAGAGAGCCCAACGTGGGCCTTGATCCCAGGACCCTGAGATCATGACCTGAGCCGAAGGCAGAGGCTTTAACCCACTGAGCCACCCAGGCGCCCAAGGACTCTTACTTTCTATATTAAAGATATTCATGGTATGTGGACTGGCTAAAATATTTTAGAGGTGCTCCTTACTCTTGCATAAACTACATGTAAAAATCCACTAACGCTGCTTACCACAACCTCAGTGATGTCCCCTGAAGTTAGATCTCTAAGGGATTCTATGTAGTCATTAGTCAGAGAACATTTCTGGTTGCCAGATGTTCAACTATAAAAGTAACAAAGTCCTGTCTCAGGATATTGCCACATCCTCAAGTGAACCTCTCATGTAAGGTGGAGATAAAGCAACCTAAAAGGACAGAGATGGAATGTCCTTTCTTCATAAAGCACTTTCTCCACTTGGGTCCTAGACCCTGCAGGCTTTTGCTTTTCCTCTGCCCTTCCTCAGTCCCATCTTTTTGACTCCCATTCACTTCACCAATCTCTATACATCAGAGCACCCCAGGGTTCAGTCCTGGACCTCTCCTGGTAATGTCTTCAAAACTTATTATCATGACTCCTCTCTTTCTCCCACATCTAATGCCTGATTCATCAGCAAGTCCCACCGACTCTTCCTTCAAAAGGTGTTTCCAGAATATGACCACTTCTCACCTCTCTACTACTATGACCGTGTTCCAAGCCATGAACTCTTCAGATTCTGCAACAGACTCCAAACAGGTCTCCCTGCTTCTGTCTGGGCCCTTTATGATCTGCTCCTTTTTTCCTACAGAATAACATGAATACTTCTAAGTTATATATATATAAAGATTTTATTTATTTATTTGGCAGAAAGAGAGATCACCAATAGGCAGAGAGGCAGGCAGAGAAAGAGGGAAACAGGGAGCCCGATGTGGGAATCAATCCCAGAACCCTGAGATCATGACCTGAGCCAAAGGCAGAGGCTTAATCCTCTGAGCCTCCAAGGCACCCACTAAATAATATTTTTAATCACACTTTCATGATGAGAGACTGAATAACTCCTCTTAAAATTATCCAATGGCTTCCCTTTGAATATGAGCTAAATCCACATAGCAGGCTACAAAATACTACAGACTCAGCCCCCATGATCTGACCATTATTTACCTCTTCTCCCCTTAACTCACACACCTCCAGTCAACACTATTCTCCCTCCTCACTCTTCAAAGAATTTGTGTCTATATGACTCTGAGATCATGACCTGAGCCAAAATCAAGACTCATACCAATCAATTAACCAACTGAGCCACCCAAGCGCTCCCAAAATACACCTTCTTTATCCTTACATCTACATCTCATTACTGCCCTATTTCTGTTTTCTGTTACAGAAAAACTCAAGAATGCTTTTCTAGTCTCAAATTTTTTTAACTCCCACTCACTCCAATCTAGGTTTTATCCCCACAACTTGGCTGAAACATCTTGTTGATGTCACAAGCAACCTCCAAACTGCCAAATCCCATTTTTCTATATTCATCTTACCTAAGCCTTCATTAAGAAAGCATGACATAACTGTCCTTCCCTTTCTGGACACATGGCCATTCCCACCTGCTAGAAATATTCTCTCATGAATAAAGCGGCACCAAACCCTCTGGCTTTCTTCTGCCATTCTGCCAGGTCCCTCTCAGACGCTTCTTTAGGCTTCTCTTCTTCTGCCTGATCCTTAAAAATTAGTTTCCCAGGACTTGGTTTGTTCTGTCTTCTCTTTTCTCCCTACATGCTCTGAATCACTATTGTGGCTTTTAAATACTACAAATATGCTGCCACCTCTGAAATTTCTAACTCCTACCAGCCCAAAGCACTCCTCTGCACTCGAGACTCATAAATTCAACATAACTTCTCCACTTGGATATCTCAACATGTCCCACAAATTACCCCCAATGCCTGTTCATCTCTAGGTCTTCTTATCAGCAAATGATACCATCATCTATCAGCTGTTCAAACCAAAACCTATGAATCACTTTTAATACCTCCTTCTCCCTCATATCTCACACCAATCCTAGAGCAAGTCATGTCATTTCTGTCTTAATTTTAACATCAATCTGTCCACTTCTCTTTTATCCTCTGCTATAATGCTAGCCCAAACCACCACCATCTGTCATTTGGACTTTGCAATGAGTTCCCAGTAGACTCTTTGCATTGACTCTTACTACCCCACTGCCACAATCTTACAGTCTATCCACCACATTTTATCCACATATTCTTTTAAAACAGCATTCTACAAACTGCAGGGTGTGACTCAACGGTAAATTATGAAATGAATTTCAACTCACAAATCGTGTACTTGGGTGGAATCATGACAAGGATTTAAAAAGTAAAATGAAACACACTTCAGTCAATATATGTATGTATGTGCTGGGTCAGGATGTAAAATATGTTTGTTATTGTGAGTAGAAGTCAAGTAGGATTGAAGCCTCTTTATACAGGAAGAAACTGGGTCACGCCACACTCCTGCTCCACCAACTACAGAGCCCTTCATAATGTGGCTGCTACCTCTCTCTCCAACCTTAATCTCAAGCCATTCTCCCTTCCCCATCACCCATTACTTCCTAGCTACACTGCTCTCCTTTTCAGTTCCTTGAATAAAACAGCAAATACTTACATAGTGCCAACTATATACCAGGCACTGTTCTGAATGCTTTGTGTATATGACTTCATTTCATCCTCATAATAATCTATGCGGCAAGGACTCACATAAAATGCCCATTTTACAGATGAAGAAACTGGTACGTAACAGGCTGAATAACTTAGCCAAGGTAATACAGCTTTTGAAGTGTGTCTGAGCTGGTGCTCAACCCCAGGCAATCTAGTTCCAGAATCAGTGCTCATAATTCCTACACCATCCTGCCTACCACATGAGCCAACCATGCTCTTCCTCAATTCAGAGCACAAGCACATTTTGTCCTCTGATCCCTAAGAGGGGCCAGTGAATCTGTCTTGCTCACCAGTTCCTCCTTAGTACCAAGTCCAACACCTCACAGAGTAGACAGTGGGTAAGTATTCCCGAAATGAATAGTTTGTGTTTAAAAATCATTGGTTTAACAAATACCTAATAAAAGATTCTATAAGAGGCACATAATATGTACTTTACCAGTGATAGTTCCCATCACCTTCCACTTAATTTCATGCCTTCATTCTAGTTCTCCAACCTTTAATTTTGATCATTTCTGTTTTTTAGCCACTTTATTATATCTCCTTATACACTAAGGCTTATTTTGTTCCTTGCTCTCATTTTCATGCAGATTTGTTGGTAAATAGTAACTTTTAGAAATGTAAATAAATTGTAATCTCTTTTTACCAGTTATAGGATAGTCTAAAGTGAAGAGCATTTGCTTGTATCACATAACTCCCAAAAATTAATATGAACCTACCTTCAAGACCAAGGTCTTTAAGGACATGATAACCGCCAGGCTGCAGAAATTCTCCAACTATCCTGTCGGGCTCTTTTAAATCTCTCTCAATTACTGTCACCTTTCTTCCATCTCTGGAAAGCATGGCTGCCAAAGCAGAGCCAACTACACCAGAACCCACAATGATAACTTCTGGATCATTTTGAAAAGATACTGAAGAGGCAGCTGCTCCTAGTAAGGTTGTTTCTGAAATATTGATTCCTTTTTTTTGCTGTTAAAAAAAAAAAGTGTTAATTATATATCCACATTAGCTATCCTTAAATTATGCTACTACTATAGACAGACTCTAGGCTTTCCCATCTCGGGCAAAAGCTACATCTCAAATATTATCAAACCAAGTGCACTACAGTGTTTTTAAATCCAGATCATACATAAAAGCCAAGTATATAAAAATATTTAGTTAAATAAAAATGTATAATAATATCCCAATAAAATTAAATATATATTCTATTTTCCACATATATTTAGAAAATGTTATTATGCAGTCATATTTAGAAATCCACAGCAAGCTAAATATAAATTATGTGTACAAGGGGCTCCAAAGACTTATTACAGGGAAAATTCTATCATCAATTACTCAATTCAAGTACATTCTAAGTATCTACCAGATGAAGATGACACACAGCTTCTATTTCGACTTCATGTGGCAAACTGTTCAGCACCTTTACATGTTTCCACTATTTACTTTTACTTTCTCTTGGATTTTCATCTGAAAAAAATCTATCTTACCTAAAGATCCCCTTTATATAACAAAAAGACTGTCAACTCCTGGCTATTAATCTATTAATTGAGAATTACTTAACTCAAGAAAAGCACAAAATAATTTATCCTGTCCCTTGGGATCTGACCCGTTCATATTTAAGCCCTTAACATACAAGAACATATTTAATATGCCCGATCTCGACACTCTAAGAGAGCCTGTTGGTCCATTTAGGAATAAACATCAAACCTATCATTAGTTGGGTTGATGATAAAAACTTCATTCATAAATGATGAAAAAGTCCTGTTTTGAGAGATTTATGCCCATTGAGAATAACAATGCCTGTTGGATTTTTTTAATCATGAATAATTCAAGGTTAAAATAAGTATTTTTTTTCTTGATATGTAGACTGACAAATATAAATACATTTTAAATACAGAATCGCAAGGACCAATCTTCTTTGAGTTCTCTGGCCATACTGCTTCAAATGCCATTTTGAAGGGATTTTAATAAAAGACCTGAGGCAAAAAGGAAGGAAATAAAACCTAAAATCTTTTAGAACTTTAATTCTCTGTGATCTTAATATGCATCCAGTCTTCCTTCAACTCTATAAGCACTGGGGCCTTATCCATTCCATTTTTTTTATAATTTCTCTTAGAGAAATTACCTTTTTGTCCTTTACCAAGAGAAGACAAGAGTCTCCTCTTCGCCTAAGTATTCCTTATAGGCATACTCCTATATTCCTATATTCTTATATTCCTTTATTCCTATATTCTGGCCATGGCCAGAATAATTGACTATATTTAAATTACTGTTCTGAAAGCAAGATAAGCCCTCTTTGCACCTTAGCCACTTTTTTTTTGGTTTTTCTTCCTAACTTTTCCCTGTTACACACACACACACACACACACACACACACACACACAATCCTGAAAGGGGGACTTGAGTTAGTTAAGTCATCCAAAGAATGGTCAGTAAAGGCATTAATGGGAACTTAGTAATCAATGAAGAGTCTACCTACTCCCTGATGCCCAGGAATAAGCAGAAAGCCTGAAGCATTCACAAAATGGAACCAATCATTGATTGCTGGCAATCCAATTCTCCCTTCCCCAAAATGTCTCAACATCACATGATGTAATCGCATTCCAGGCACCTACACTAGTGCTCAGCGTCCTTGGCAAAACTTACCTCAGATAACACCAAAGATTTCAAACTGAGATTAAGGATCCCTCTCCCTCCTTTCCTACTGCTCCAGGCCATACTCACCATTATTGCTGCTCAAAACACTAGTCAAAAGGTTCCTAACATGTTATGGCTAGATGTACACTACCTTTAGACTAATAATAGCTATTATTTGTTAGTCAATTACGGACCACATTAAATCATTTTTAATTCCTTAACTAACAGCAAGACGGGTGCCATCGCCATCTAATAGAAGAGGTAACTGACTCTTAACAGAAATGAAGCCAGAAGTGCCAAGGCAAAAATTCTAATTCAAGTCCCCCCTCTATAAACCTTGTTAATCTGTACTGTGGATACAGTAAAATAATGTAGCCCTAGGACCCCCAAGGAGTAAACTACTTTTTTAGGCCACTCGTTCCAACTCACCATCACCCCTCACTTGGCTTCCTACTGCAGTCTCTCACCTGAGAGCCCTGCTCCCATTCTCATGCCCCTGCAAACCACTCTCTTCACACCAACTGGAAATGCTTTTTTAAAAGTTAAAATCAGGGATGCCTGGGTGGCTCAGTTGGTTAAGCGACTGCCTTCGGCTCAGGTCATGATCCCGGAGACCCGGGATCGAGTCCCATATCGGGCTTCCTGCTCAGCGGGAAGCCTGCTTCTCCCTCTCTCACTACCCATGCTTGTGTTCCCTCTCTCGCTGTGTTTCTCTCTATCAAATAAATAAAATCTTTAAAAAAAAATGCTAAAAGTTAAAATCAAGTACTGTTACTCCCTTGCTTAAAATCCTCCAGTGCTCGTGGGACAAAGTCCAATCACCCATGGGCAACAGGACCTAAATGTTCTGGCTTTGAAGCCAGACCTCTTCTCCCCATCTACCATGCTGTCTTTGCAGAAGGCCTACCTTTGCATGTGACTGAAGACTAGCCTCAGAATTAGAAGCGTGACTGAACTGTGGACCTGACTCAGTTATCCATATGATTCAGGGCATTACTGCACTGATTTACTCAAGACCCCACTGACATGGGAAGAGGAGGACTTTAAAATGCTTAACTAATTTTTACTCCACCAGCCTTTTGAACCGTTCTTTCTGTCCCTTTCCGCAGCCAGCCGTCATTTATAAGCATTGGACTTACCTGCAGCTGCTCTTTCTCCTCAGGTGCAAATACAAGGATTTCAGTAAAACACTTTTACCCAATAGCAGAAAGTGATTCTGTCCTCCTTCAAAATGAAATTCTAGCATTTCATTCTCCCTTTCATAATGGAATCAATTTCATATAGCACTGGCTCAGCCCACACTAAATGCAACAAATCTTTTCGGTCCCTCCTAACAGTGGCAAGGATGTAGCCAAGAAACAGTCAAAAGCTTACAAACAAAACAAAACAACCCACAACAATTAAATGAGAATTTATCCTAACCAGGTTATCGAAATTGCTGCCTTTGGGCCTGCAGAGAAGAAAATTTACATTTGAGTGACCCCAATCCTAATTTTAAAAAGAACATGCTCACTCATTTGCCCACTTAAAATTCCACCTACCCTCCTAGACCCAAGTTGCTCTTTATTTTCTGATCCCGAGGGCGACTTGGCAAAGAAGAAGCCAATGAACGGCAAGGCCGACAGAATATTCGAGAAGAGCGTGAACTGGGCGCCGCTCTGCTGGCGCCCCAGGAGGGCCCCGCTCCGGTAGCGACAGCGGTAGGAGAGCACCAGGCCCAGGGACAGGAACACCAGCACGCACAGCAAGAGCTCCTTGTTGGCGAAAGAGACGAAGTCTCCGCATTTCTTGTAAAAATACGTGAAAGTGGCAATGCCCAAGAAAGTCCACATGGTTAAAAGGTTCCTCCGGTGCCCTGGGGTCAAGGCTGAATCCTCTTTTTCTTTCTAGGGTTTTGGTTACTCGAGGTTCTCCCCAAAATGTGCCACCAAGAGGAGCACGAGGAATGGGCCAAACTCCAGCAAACACCGTCACAGGATTACAATTCAAATCAGAGGAATCTACAAAATCCTATCGAGTTGGTACAGAAGTATGGAAGGAGGGGAAAGTTGTCCAGACTTAGAAAGCAGTATTAAAAAAATCGCCTGCTCCAATAGCTGCCGACCAGACTCTCCTCTTCCCAGCAACCCATTTATCTCTTCTGGACCGGCTTCCGCAGGGTTGCTGCCGGTGGCGTCTCTAAGGGTGATGTGGGCTCGCCGTGCAGAACTGTCCTCGCTCACCTGCAGCAGGTGCCCTTTCAGAAGTGTATGAGGAGATGAAAGAAACGTCTGGGCGCGGCCTGGCCAAGAAGGCGAGCGCGGAGAGGAGATTGCCCCTTCCCAGCGAGGACGACCTCGGACTCTAGACTGCGGCCCCCGCGCAGAGAGGCGCGGTTGCTCCGCAGAAGCTCCGAGTCACCAGCCCTCGAACCTTCCAGTCCGCGCCTCCGTTTCCCCGCGAGTGAATGGCGGTCCCCAGGGGAGCTTCCTCAGCGGGCGGCGTCTGCTGACAGCCTCCTCGCCAGCATCCTTCGCGGGCTGCCGCTGCCCTCTCCGACCCCGCGCTTCCGCAGTAACCAGAGCAACCACCACGCGCCCTTTGCTCGCCGCTCACCCAGAGCGCTAAGCCCGTCGAGGGGCTCCGCCCAGGCCAGGACCAGGAGGCGGGGCTCCAGGGCGCGATCCCGCCCCGCCCTGCGTGCCCCGCGCTCCCGCCCCGCCCACCGCCGCCGCTGGCCAATCAGGGCGCGCACCGCGCGGTAGGCCGAGATGGCGCTATGCTGGGTTTGGCCAATCGCAGGTGCTGCGGCCTGCGTGGCGTCGCCGGGTGACGCGCTAGGGCGATGTTGCGTGGTGTGGGGTGGGGGCGTGGGGTGTGGGCCTGCTGCTGGGTGGGCGGATGGGAAGGCGCTAGGTGGCCGCGAGGAGTGAGGGGGGCGGAGAGGGTCCTGCCCTGCGTCCCGCGGGCCCATTACCCGCCGCAGCCCCGGCCGCTGGGGTCCTCCCCTGGAAGAGGTGGAGCAGCTCGTTCCGAGGAAAAAACGGCTGCTGGGAGTAACGCCACCTAATGTCGGAACCGGGCCAGTCGTCCCGTGAACATTACTGAACTCTTACTAGGAGCCTCGGGGGTCCTAGAGAGACTCAGACACAGGTTTTGTGTCCCAAGCCTAGTGTGAGGAGGGCAGTGGAAACCGGTGCGTGGAAAACGTGACACGTTCAAGCCGAACGTCTGTCTGGAAGAACGAGTTAGGCCGACCTGTGCCAGAAGGAAGGAAGGAGAGGTTATGCTGCGTGTCCCCTTCATCCAGACTTGTCGGGCGCCAGCACTTGTCACAGTGCTCAGCCTGAAGATACACTGATGTTCGTGGCCCTCTTCGCTCAGGATCAAGCAGAAGCGAGGGGAGGGTGTCCGCGGGCAAAGAAGCCGACTGTAGAGGTGTATCTAAAGTTCCCTGAGTGCTCGAACCAGAAACCGTGAAACAGGAGGCAGCCCTTCCCTGCCTCTCCGCCTCCGCCCGAGGTTAACTGAATTGTGTCCAGGACAGGCTATGTTTAAGGGGAAACAAAAACGGGTACAAGAGCTGCAAGGTGAGAGGTGGCCCCTGTTATAAAATGATGAAACCTCCCTCGAATTCATTGAGGCCAGAGACCAGTGGCTTAGCTCACCCTGTTGCTTAACCCTGCACGGCCTGCTTTAAACCCCGCAGTTTATGTACCAATCCTTTCTGCTGCGGGAACTACAGCTGGACGGTCACCTGTTCCTTGAGTTGGTTCATAATTTATTGACCCAATTTCTGACTCTACATTTAGGGCCGAGTCTTATCCCACTAATGTCTGTGTTCCTTGAGGAAAGGATCTCTGATAAATGAGTCACCTGTAGCACCTAGGACACTCCCTTTAAAAATGTATTTAGTGACTGGACGAATGATGAACTATAATGGCATAGTAAGACGACCAAGTGACTAGAAAGCGGAGACCTTGGCTCTGGCTGTCACTAACTAGCTTTGTGACCTTGGACATGTCAAAAGTCAGTCAGCCTCTAGGGGGGGAGAGCAGTATCTTCATGAAATCAAATTCTTAACAATCCTGTACCACTTTGCTGAGTTTAAGAACAGTATCAGGGTACCTGGGTGCTTAGTGAGTTAAGTGTCTGCCTTGGGCTTAGGTCATGATCTCAAGGGATGGAGCCTCCTGTTAGGCTCCCTCTTTTCCCCTCCCGGGCTCATGCTCTCTCAAACCAAAAAGGATGTGTTTTTTTTAAAAAAAGAAAAAAAAAAAGGATGGACAGTAGGAGAAGAAAAGTAAATGGGAAGTAGGGTAATTCAGGGAGAGAAACGAAACACGAGAGACTTTGGACACAGAAACAAACTGAGGAACTTGGAGGGAAGGGGTGGGAGGATGGGAGAGCCTGGTGGTGGGTACTTAGGGCACCTATTGCATGGAGCACTGGGTGTGGGGCATGGGCAATGAATCCTGGAACACTGAAAAAATAAAATAAATTTAAAGTAAAAAAAAAAAAAAAAGATGGCATCTGTCATTTTTGACCCCGAATATATGTCTTATCTCCTAATAAAAATAATTATGTGTCAAAATACTTCCACAGACATCACTTAACCCTCAAATAACAAAAATGAAACAAAGAGGTGAAGTGGCTTGGCCAGATCACAGCTGATACCTGATGAAACCAAGTTAAGCTCCTGGTCTCCAAATCTTGTGTTCAATATTCATTCTTAATTATTAATCACTGCTTTAATATTCTTCCATTATAAAATCAAGACTTTAATTCTTTCCCTGACAACAATCTTCACTGGTATCAACAAATGTGGCTGTTTGAAATGCACGTCAAATTTCAAAAGACTCAAGAAATTAAATTTAATGTGTGGGAAATAGTTTTCCTAAAGATAAATTCTTCAATAACCAGTTAGTTCCCATATTGCTAAAATGATGGAAGGCTTGAGCAGCTGACTCTTACAGATGAGACTACAGTATCACTAGGATGTTACTTGATTACCCTGTACTTGAAATTAGCATAAAAGAATTTTTTTCTTAAGTAGGTAACCAACAATTATGTTTGAATCTTGGTATGGCTCCACTTATTCAAAAACAAAAATCTTGTCGCTCACGCCTGAAGCAAAGGCAACGAAATATGACACAAAATCAGCCACTTCCTGGCAGAAAGTAATAAACTATAGGGTGAGTCCCTGAAAAATACTTTGTAATCAGGCCCAGGCAGTGTTACGAGACCTTGGTGACCAGGGTAACCCCAAAGAAACAGGAAACATGGTGGACCTGTCTGGTGGGAGGAGTCATGATGGAGACACAGCTGTCCCCAGAGAAGCCGTGGGAGGCAACGAGGAAGTGGGAGGAGTACTGTGTCTTCTCTTCCCCAGGGGCCCAATCTCCCACTAGTGTCTTCTCAACTGTTGGCTGGACACCAGCTGAAAAGAAAGTTTGGGAAGCATAGCCTGCAGGAGTTGGCCCACCTGTGATTCAGAGCAAAGCATGAGGTATTTCAGGAGCAGATTTGAGCACAGGTAGACCTAGGATTGGCTCACTTTCTAATACTTATGTCTCTTGATTCTTTTTCTCATTTTGTTGTGTTGATGAGCACCTAAGGCACAATACTGAAGAGTGCTGGCAATATCAGGTTTCCCCGCTTATTCCTGATTTTAGAAGGATTATTTCTAACATTTCAATCTTGAGTAGGATGCTTATAATTGCTTGTAATTTCTCCATTAAATTTTTTAAAATCAAATATTTTAAAGCATGTATATACATACATATTTAGTCTATTCATATAGTGAATTTAGGTTAGTGAAATCTTACACTAACAGATTTGATAACAGCGAATAAGCCTTCCATTGCTTGGCAAAACTTTACTTCATCATGGTGTATCATTTTTAATAAAGTGCCATGTTAGATTTGTTTCTTTCAAAAGATTATTTGAGAGAGAAAGAGCAGAGGAAGCAAGAGAGAATACCAATGGAGGGAGGGGCAGAGGGAGAAGCAGGCTCCCTGAGCAGGGAGCCCAATGGGATGTGGGAGGGTTGATCCCAAGAACCTGGGATCATGACCTGAGCTGAAGGCAGACGCTTAACTGACTGAGCCACCCAGGCATCCTTTAGATTTGTTTTGAAAAAATACTTTGTAATCGTGACAAAAGCTAATACAGTCAGCATTCTAAATGCTTTTTTCGGTACATCAGCTCATTTTGTCCTCACAATCACACTATGAAGAAGGTAGTGCTTTTAACCCCATTCTACAGATAAAGAAACTGATGTGCAGACAAGTGATCACATAACTGGTAAGTAGGCAGAGCCTGAATCTAAGCCCAGAAAATCTGGGTCAAGGATGCTTTGGGTGGCGTTGTCAGTTAGGCCTCTGACTCTTGCTTTCTGCTTGGTTCCCGATCTCATGGTTGTGAGACAGAGCCCTGCATCCGGCTCTGTGCTCAACATGGAGTCAGCTTGGGATTCTTTCACCCTCTGCCCCTCCTGCTAGTGCTCTCTCTCCCTGAAATCAATCAATCAATCAATCAAGAAAGGGAAGGTGGTGCCTGGATGGCTCAATGGGTTAAAGGCTCTGCTTTCTGCTCAGGTCATGATCCCAGGGTCCTGGGATCGGAGGCTGCATCTGGTTCTCCGCTCAGTGGGGAGCCTGCTTCCTCCTCTCTCTCTGCCTGCCTCTCTGCCTACTTGTGATCTGTCAAATATATAAACAAAATCTTTAAAAAAAAAAAAAAGAAAAGAAAAGGGAAGGGAGGGAAGGGAGAGAAGGGAAGGAAAGAAACAAAGGAGGGAGTAAGGGAGGAAAGACAAAGAGAGACAGGCAGGGAGGGAGGGAGGAAAGAAATTCTAGTTCAGGAATTGGGTTATTTGACTAGAATGCATTTTTTTCCTCCCCATACAAAGATCTAGTTACCTTAAAACAAACAAAGAGCACATTTGATCTTCCCGTGACGCCTCTACTCTCCCTGTTAGCCTAATCTGGCATGTCTTGACTGGACTTTGCCTTTCAAAGTGCCATTCTCAATTCAAGGAAAAGCTTTGCCTTCCTTTCTTCAATTATCCATTCTTTCAGATCCAGATTAATCATTATCTCTTTCTGTAATTCCACCTCTTGGCCACAGCAGTCACGGATTTATAATTGTCAACCTTCCTTTCTTCATTTTATACTTTTGGTACAAACTGAGCAATTCCTTTTTCATTAATATTTTTGTTTGTAACACATTATATCAAAACCCTCAGGGGTACCTGGGTGGCTCAGGTCATGAACCCGGAGTCCTGGGATCGAGTCCCTTATCGAGCTTCCTGCTCAGCGGAACGCCCCCGCTTGTATTCCTGCTCTCGCTGTCTCTGTCAATAAATAAACAAAATCTTAAAAAAAAAAATAAAAAATTCGAGTTTCTTATTCATCATTCCACCAGTCCATAAACTTTTTCTTCTCTATCCAGTACCACTCCAAAAACTTTTTAATGCCAGTCATTTAATTGTTCTGTATCCCCTCAGTGCCTATGTAATCTTTTGCAAATTCTAATTGGAATTTGGAACTGTGTTTTCATTTTCTTTGTCTTCTTGAACACTGCTCATAAAGCCAATGAGTACAGAGATCAGTGCAAGTCAAGGTAATAAATGTGCAGCAAGTATCTACTCTGTGTCAGGCACTGTGCCTGGTATTGAAAGTAAAGCACTGAACAGAGCAGACACAGTACCTGTCACTTACGGATTCAGAGTTTCGTGGAGAAGACGGCAGCATACATGTACTTAAGGATGTGATTTGTGTCCAAAAAAGAGCAAGTACATGTTGCACTGGAAGGTGAGAAGATCTAGACGAGCCTCGGAGTCAAGGAAGGCCTCCCAGAGGAAGTTATGTTTAAGCTGAGGTTGGAAGAATTAGTAACCTCCGGTAATGGCAATGACAACTTACATCTCTTTTCCCCGCTCCCCACAGTGTGGTTGTTTTCCCTTAAAAAAACCTCAGTCCCTGCAGGTTACAATGTAAGTTTTTCCCTGAATTGTTGATGGCAGTAGAACAGGAAAGATGAGGATTCTAGTCCTCTGAGCAGTGCCACTTGGTATCTTCATAAGCCTCCAATGTGCTATTTCCACAACATCAATTTTACAAACAAAAAGATACTCATCCACTTCCCAAACCTGAATTTACCTTCGTTTCCTAAATTTGGGGTGCACTTCATTCTCTGAATCAGGTGACAGGAGGTATTGAACCAACTAGCCAGCCCTTTCCCAACCATTTTTCCTCTTAGTACTTCCTTCCAGGCTTTGGGCATCATGATCGCTTCCCTGGATGTTAGACCAGCTTCTAGCGCCATCTACTGAAATTGTTCCTGGAAAGTCTAAGTAGCTTTTAAAATGACGCGACCCAAAGTGACTCCAAGAGAGGGAAACGGGTTAAAATAAGGGCGGGGTGGGGGGGAATAAGCTCCCTTCAAAGAGGCTTCCATCATTTAGATGTACTGACTCCGAATTACATGTTTACCTCCCCCAACCCCTCCAAAACATGTTTTCACTGGGGTAATTTAAAATTATTTCACTGGGGTAATTGAAACTGATAAACAGTTCTGGAAAGAGATTAACAGGCCTTTAAAAACTTTTATGTAAAAAGAAAAAAAAAACAAAACACCTTTATGTCCTCTGACTCAATAATCTTTCTGCTAGGAATTCATTCTAAGGAAATAATTAGAGATGTACACTAAAAGTTGTGTACCAACAAAAAACAATTGATCGATCACAATCACAATATCAAAACAGAACAAATACCACCAAAAAAGCCTTTTTGACAACTTCCTTTTAATAGCAAACAACTAGAAACAATATCAACATCTATCATCAGAACAACTGAGTTGTTATGGTACATCATTCAGTATATTATGAAGCCATTAAAAACCTCATAATCATTTAGAACAAGTAAACTGGCAATGAAAAAGATCAAGACACAATATAAAGACATAAACACACCATATGATCCAATTTTTAAAAATATTTATTCAGATATACGCTTAGAAAAAGGGCTATTGGGAAAGATCCCAGAACTTTAGTGGTGAGTGATCTCTGGGAAAAATGATCACAGGCCATTTTTATTTTGGTCTTCATACTTTTACATATTTCCTACTTTATACTTTTCTGTATATTTTATAATTAGCAATAAGTATTACTTCAATGTTTCAAAAATAAGCTATTATTTTAAGGGGGAAAATCTTTCACCTGTGTTGGTCAGCCTAATCAACTAGAATTTTCTTTAGTCTGTTAATCCATATGATGCAACATGGCTCATAATTAATCATGATCCTTTTTCAACCAAAGTGTCCACTTCATCCCTCACTGTGTCAAGTCCTAGAACACTTACTCATTTTACCAGTCACGCAATGTTAGATCAGAAACCTCGCTGTCTTATTAACACTCTCAAGCCACCTCTGCTTACAAGGGGCTCCATGCCCTTGAAGTCATGACTCCCAAGCACCATCTTTCCCTTTGGACCTTTATAACCAAGTGTTTGGCCCATCCTTAGCCTTGACTTCATTCCTACTTTGCTGTGAGGGGAAGCTGGGAGAGGGAAGAAAAGGGAACAAAATAAAGGGTAGAAAGAGACTAAGTTTGAATTAGAATATGGATGGACAAGGCAAAAAAGGTTAGGGCCAAAGAGCTACAACAGAACAAAAGCGAAATAAAAGAGATGGGGAATTAAAGGAAAGGTGCTTTTTTCAACAGTAAAGGCAGTAGTTGCCTAAACATCTGTCATAAAATAATAATAATGTGCTATATGATTAGTCACACTCAGCTTGTTACCTCCTCCTAATCATGCCCCTTCATGTTCATGGGGGAACAGTTGCAACAGGATTGCACCATTCTAATGGCCCCAGGGGACACCCACATTTCTGGGGCTACATTCAGAGATGATCCAAAGACCCATGGTTGTCAAGAGGCATTTTATAATGGTCTATCAGCTAACACTGAGTGACTACTAGGTATTAGCAATGCTAAGCACATTACATGCATTATCTCACTGATCCTCACAACAAACCTATGAGCTATATGTTATCAATATCTTTATTTTAGGAATCTAGAAATAATCAATCCAAGACATGATTAAACATTTCTGTGCACAGAATCTATCCTTGGCAAAATTATGAGCAGATGAGGGCAGACAGGGAAGGAAAAGAGTATGTACACCTATGGTACATCAGACACCTGACCTCATTCACAGCTAACCAAATCTTACAGGGTAAATGCAAAGTGATGGAACATGAATTTGAAACAGACTTTGAACCTATCATGGGCATTCTGAATCAAAAGCCCAGGGTCTTACTTCCAGAGGATTCCAAACAATTGGCACATTGAAGGGTCCTCTAGGGTCAGTGTGAGAATAGACCCAGCCTCCTCGGGAAGCCACTTTCACTTCCATGCTAGCCCAATCTCTGCGGACTAGATGATAATGGTGTTAACGGGATCCGGGGGGGGGGGGGGGGAACGCCGAGACCAGACAGCTTATTCCAGTAAACTTCACCATTGGCAAATGCCCTTCACCCAAAACCAATAAACACTTCACACACCAGGCTCTGTGTGAAGCATCAGAATTACAAAAATGAGATCTGTTCTCTAAACTCAAGGAGCTGACAGTGTAATGGGAAGGCATGTCCTGGAAAAGCGTACTCTTGGGCATGAGCGTAATCAGACAAGCTCAGTCACGGCTCACCACCACTATGTGCGAAGCACTGTGTCACACTTCACCCACCTTGTGTTTTCACAGAGCAAACCTAACCCATTTTAATATATAGTTATTTCTAGCTCCTTGGAATTATCAAATTATTAGATTTGAAGATGGAGAGTTCAACTCTAGAGTTGTCAAGAGGAAGGTAGTCATTCGCAAAACTTCCCATTTTCCTACTAGTCTATCCTTATATTTGTCGCTCCCGAGGTCATTTAAACATCTGCTGAACACGTATTAGGCATCAGGTAAATTTCTGTTGAATGAATGACCATATTGCCTGAAAGGAATTACCTAAATTCAAATACAGAATCAAGAAGCAATGACAGTTTTGTCACTACCATGAGTTCAGAAAGTAAGACTGGCCAAGATCAACACACTGCACTAATGACGGCTGACAACAGTCACCTCCTACCATTGACGGTGACATCAGTGAGGAAATCTGTACAGCACTAAGAAGGCTCATTTGGTAGCTCTACCTTGGATGACCCAGAATGAGAGGGCAAACCTTCCCCTCGGGTTCTATGATGAGAGACTTACTGTTTGCTGCCTACTGGAACACTGTTCAGCAGCTAGGGAGTGAATTCCCCTTACAGTGTGAGTATATTGGGGCGCCTCGGTGGCACATTGGTTAAGCGGCTGCCTTCAGTTCAGGTCATGATGCCAGGGGCCTGTGATCGAGTCCCACATCAGGCTCCCCGCTCAGCGGGAGTCTGCTTCTCCCTCTACCCCTGCCCCAGCTCATACTCCCTCTCCCTTTCTCTCACTCTCCAATAAATAAGGCCAAAATTCAGCTGCAAGGTAGCAACTGTTGGGGTGGTGTACCATTAATGACATCATGTGTGGCAAGTACAAAAGAATGCTTTGTCCATTTGTTGTGCTGGCAAGAAAAATAAAGAATACAGAATATTTATTACTTGGGGAGCTAAATAAAAAAACTCTAATTGCCAATTAATGAAGTTGAGGCAAAAGCATTAAACAGGATTAGATTTATTATTAAATTCTCGTAAGTGACATCTCTCTCTTCTGTTTTCCTAGTTTTCAATCTAAAGAGACAATAATTCTTACTAAATCATTTTACTCATGGAGCTCATCCTAACCCATCTAAAATGGGATCATCTGTGACTCTATAGACATGGGGGTTTGTGAAACAGGTTTCTATGTAATTGTGGGCAGTCATAATACAGAGTAGGTGGGGGCACCTGGGTGGCTCAATTGGTTAAGCGTATGCCTTGGGCTCAGGTCATGATCCCAGAGACCCCCGATCGAGCCCCACATTGGGCTCCCTGCTCGGTGGAAAGCCTGCTTCTCCCTCCCTCACTCTCCCTGCTTGTGTTCCCTCTCTGGCTGTGTTTCTGTCAAATAAGTAAATAAAATCTTTAAAAAAAAAAAAACCAGAGTAGGTGATGCTGACAAGCCATAAACTGTACCTGCTGTTATCTCCACAGACGGCGAACTAGCTGAAACTGAATTTGCGAATTTGTTCTTTCCTGACGTAAACTGAATCCTTTGTTTCAAGAACGACAAAAAAATTCAATAAGCTGAATCATATAAAAGGGTTTTCATCAAAAGTCTGCAAACCTGAAACACCATATATAGCCTTGTGCTTTTACAAAACCATCTTCCTCAGGGTTCCTGAGGTTGGTCATAAATAATTCACACATAGGATAGGTGGGGTTGCGTTGCTTCTTCTGCAAATGTGGGGAGGGCGGTTTTCAGGTTATTTCCATCAATAATAACTGATTACCATGTATTTAGACCTTGTTATATTTTAAGTACTGTGCTAGCTGCTTTGCAAACATTTATTTAATCCTGAAAAACCCCGTGAGGCAGCCACAGTCTCTGCTTTACACATGAGGAGGCAGGTTCAGAGTGGCTCCGGCCACACATAATTTGACTGATGATGGGGCACAGCCCCCAACAGCCCCTGCCTTGCAACTGAATGTCAGCCTCGACAGAAAATGCCCAAATTTAATTATCAAACATATCAAACTGTTAGTTGTCTGTGCTAAAAAATGCTGTAAACCTTGTCCCCAGATATTACAGACGAAGACCATTTGGACAATCCTACCGAACATATGAAGGTCAAAAGACACTTAGGTGAGGGTCACATAAAAGCCAATGCTACCCAATTATGTTCTTCCCTCTTCTAAAAGCAGAAAATCACCCCAAATGCTTCATAAGCCTTTTGTTAACTTTCGTTTTATTTTTCAATCTTGTAACAATATGAAATAGCTTAACTGCCTAACCAGTATCAGGCATAGTACACTCATGAAGGAAGAAATATTCCCCACCTAATTCAGTTACCTACCAGCTACAGCCCTTTGCAGCAGCTCTAATTAGCCCTTTCTGGCTCTATATTCCTAATTTGTATCTCTACATGGTCTTTCTAAAATATATTTTGAGTCCGAAAACGAGACCAGAAATCCTGAGCAGTTCAGGAGTCTTGACTTTCTACACATCTACTCCTTGCACTGGCAGGAAGAAACAGTCATAGGAAATAACTTAATACTTTACAAAGCATCATTCTCATTGGACAGACACAGGATCCACACACCCTGTAAGTCAGTCGGGAGGCAAAAGAAAATTGTCAAGACTGGAACTAAGGAGTCTCCATCTCCAATGGCAAACTGTCCCGGCACACTGGCTTAGACTCAGGAGGTTAAAAAGAAAAAGAACCCAGGATCTGGTCTGACCAGGAGTTGCATAATAAGAAAACAGGGGAAAAGACTACTGGTCAAAAATTTTTAAACAGAATTCAAGAATTCTACCTCTTAATCTGGCTTTGGCCAAGACAATGGGATCATATCACTCGATTACCAAGATGGCTGAACATAAGACATACAAGTATTCGAATGGCCAATCTCTAGGCTGAGTGCCTCTATCCCATTTCTACTCTATGTTACAGTTCTTCTTGGAAAGCCGACTCCTCACAGCACATTTCCTACAGTCTTATAGGAAATCTTTATGAATCTGTCAAGAATAATAATCTTGAAAGAAAGAACTTTATATGACATCCAGTCATATGTGGCTACTGAGTACCTGGCAAGTGGTTAAAGCAACTAAGGAACCCAACTTTAAATTTCATTTCATGTCAACATGATTTATTTAAATAGCCACATGTGGTTCATGGCTATTGTAGTAGACAAAATAGTTCTAAATACTGCGGAAGTTAATTTTCAGCAAATAAAAACGCATTTAAAAAACCGGGTCCTTTCTTTCTAAGGATCCACCAAAGCAGCCAGGAAATCACATAATTTGTTCAAAAAGAATCTTTCTCTGGATAAATCCCTGAGGCCAGTAATGAATTATTGCCACCCAATCAGGCAAGAGGAAACAGGGACATTCAATGGCTAGCTCAGCCTCAAGCTCTCAGGTGTCCTTATTCCAAGGATTTCTGTTTGCCTTTGAAGCTATTCCAATCTTACCTTAATCAAAAAACATTTCTTCTCCATCGTTGGCAGCATCTCTCACTGGGCAGATGTAATGAGCTGGGGATCAGAGCCTTCCCCAGGGAGGTTGACTTTTTCCAGATATTACGGCAAACACACCAAAGCAACACCTTCACGGTAATGACCCAGTAAGAAAAGGGAAAAAATAAACAGGCTTTGGGACTCAAGAGGAAGATGGATTTGGGACTGAGAAAGAAGAGATGAGGGCCATTTCTCCTGCACAGTTTTTCCAAGTCCACCCATGAGGAAAATCTTCAAGTTCAGCAGACTCAAAAGACTTTTCCATGTGAATTTTCCGATGCTGATTGAGATAGGCACTTCTGCTGAAGCATTTCTCACAGTCAGTGCATTTGTAAGGTTTTTCTCCCATATGAGTCCGCCGATGCCTGATAAGATTAAAGCTCTGACTAAAGCACTCACCGCAGTCAGGACACTTATAAGGTCTCTCTCCTGTGTGTGTCCTTTGGTGAATCACCAGGGTGGAACTCTGACTAAAAGTTTTCCAACACTCTGAACACCGGTAAGGTTTTTCTCCCGTATGTGTTCTCTGATGTCTAATGAGATGAGAGCTGAGACCAAAACGCTTTCCACATTCACAGCATTTGTATGGTTTCTCCCCTGGCTGGAGTCTGCATTCTTCTATCACTCTATAGTTCTGACTCAAGCTTTCCTCACATTCGGATCTTTCATAGGGCTTTTCTTCTCTATGGGTTCTCCGATGTGTAATTAGGTTTGAACTTCGACTAAAACTCTTCCCGCATTCTGTACACTGATAGGGTTTTTCTCCCGTATGAATTCTCTGATGCTTTATTAGGGTTGAATTACAACCAAAGCTTTTTCCACACTCGATACATTTGTAGGGCTTCTCACCTGTGTGTGTTCGCTGGTGGCGAATCAGGCTGGAACTCTGACTAAAACTCTTTCCACAGTCAGGGCACTTATAAGGTTTTTCTCCTGTGTGAATCCTCTGGTGCTCTATTAGAACATAACTGTGGCTGAAGCATTTCCCACAAATAGGACATTCATATGGCTTCTCACCAGTATGGGATCTGTGGTGCTGAATCAGGTGGGAGCTGCTACTAAAGCTCTTCCCACACTCAGGACATTTATAGGGTTTCTCTCCTGTGTGAGTCCTCTCATGGATAATGAGATGGGAGGTATTGCTGAAGCTTTTCCCACATTCACCACACTGGTAAGGCTTCTCTCCTGTGTGTGTTCTTAGATGCTGAATCAGGTGAGAGCTGTTACTGAAGCATTTCCCACACTCAGAGCATTTATAAGGTTTTTCTCCTGAGTGGGTTCTCTGGTGAATACGCAAATGAGAACTGTTATTGAAGCTCTTCCAACATTCAGAACATTTGTAGGGCTTATCTCTGAAGGTCGAATTCTCCTGGACAGAGCCACTGCAGCGTTCTCCTGGATCCCAACTCCAATGATGGGGTTTTTCATCTTTTCCTGTAGAATTTCCCTGATTCTCTGGCTTGCCACCATTCTCATAGGAATCATTACACCAGATCACATCTCCTTGGGACCACATCAATGGAATCTCTTTTGTATCCTCATGCTTACAGTTGTGCAGACCATCTCTTTTAGACCATTTTGAGGTTCTCTCTTTCTCTGCCTTGGAGTTACTGTGTTGAGCAGTTTCCAAATTATTCTTACTTTCATCTCCTGTAAAAATAGACAAATATTCTAAACACATTCCCTAAGCTCCACGAGGGGAAGGAAATTCTGAATTGCAGTGGGAGGGAATAACAAAGGAAAACCTCATAAATTCTTTTATATTAAAAAAATGTTTAGGGGCGCTTGGGTGGCTCATTTGGTTAAATGACTGCCTTCGGCTCAGGTCATGATCCTGGAGACCCAGGATCGAGTCCCACATCGGGCTCCCTGCTCGGCGGGAAGCCTGCTTCTCCCTCTCTCACTCCCTCTGCTTGTATTCCCTCTCTGGCTGTGTTTCTCTCTGTCAAATAAATAAAATCTTTAAAAAAAAGAAAATGTTTAACACTGGTTCTATTTTTTCTACTCTAAGTGTTCATGAGAAGCAGGTGAATTTTTTGTGCTTGGTAACAAAACTAACAAAGTATCTGAACAACTGTCAGCAGTTACCAATGGGGTGGGGCTTACTGATCTAAAAACTTCATTAAACTTTATTCTAGAAGACCTAAAAGAAAAAAAGGGGACCTGAGTAGGGGAGAAACTGAATAAGAGACATTCTAAGGGGAAAATGTGTAATACTTTAGTTAAAATCTGAGAAAATATAGAAATAACAATGATACTTACTATTTATTAAGAATAATAGCTTGGCTATATGGTTATCTCGTTAATCTTAAAAAAGATGAGACAGATATTCATTTTTCTTAAAGATGAGAACACTGAGGTTGTAAAAGTTAACATAGGTTGTAAACAACCGAGCAGGACTCAAAGTTTGTCCCATTCAAATGCCCTGTTCCTTCTACACAATCTATAGCACTCCATGGCACATTTTACATTGAATTTCCAATGGATTCAGATCTTCTTGATCTCTCACCTGTAAAAGGGCTTTTCAAACTCTCTGTCTCCTTGAAGCCACTAGAATCTGAGACCAACAGTTTTTGCTCTGGCTCCATCAGCAGTCACAGCCAGGGTAGGAATCAGAAATCCTGTGGAAGGGAACAGGTTACGCTTGCAGTCATCCACTAAAGTGTATTCTTTTTCTTTCCTTCCAAACATTGCAATATAACAACTCTAGGCACAGGATGTTCTGTGCACCAGACTGAAAAAAAAACAACAACCCAATTTTAAAAGCCTTTCTGAGAGAAAGAAAAACAAAATCTATCTCAGATGCAGGTGTTTCAAATTAAGGTTAACCCAATTTACTTTGTCTAAGGAAATACCAATAAAAAATTAAATCTTCACATTAAAGTCTTAGGATCAAGCTTCAAAAATAGAAGGAATACTAATACTCATTATCCACTCAGAGCTTAGAAGCACTTCTAATTGAAAACATGAAGGTTGTCTTCAGAAAAGGTTAACAATAACAAGGCTTCAAAAAATGGATATTCAGGCTTAAGAAGCAGCTAAAGAGGAAAGCACCCTGTTCACAAAGAATAAGATAGCCCTTGACAGAAAGATGAAATATCTTAAGTTTAATTTCAAAATGAAGTTAGAATTTATATCAGAAAAAAAGAAAGAAAAAAATAGGACAAAGCAGGGCTAGAATAATTATAGCCAATAATCCCTAAAGATAAAAAGGAAGCTAATGAGTGTACTCTTCCTTGCCTCTGACTTTCTCAATCTATCATAATCACAATATCCCTTTCAGCCTAAACTTTATCTTCTGGAGTCAAGTAGGATTCTTGACCTACTTTAAGGAACTGATCTATCACTGGAAGACAGATAATATACAGATATTTTACAATTTGTAGGATTCTTGACCTACTTTAAGGAACTGATCTATCACTGGAAGACAGATAATTTACAATCCATTTCAGAATATAAAGAAGAGCATTATTGGGGGGGGGGGAAGAGCCTAAAATAAAAACGTACAAAGGCACACATGGAAAACAAAAAATATTGTTTTTGAGAATATAAAAAAGGTATAATTTTCACCTTATCACTGTCTATTATGTGCCAGGAGGCAAGCTAAATACACATAATACTTCTCATTTAATTTTCACAATAACCGTTGGAGGTCTATAAACAATTACCAGCATGTTATTATAGATGAACAAAAACAAAATTAAGAAACTTTCCCAAGGTCACACAACCAGAAAGCAATAGAGCAGAATTCAGTCCTAAACCTGTTCGGATACTGAATTTCACACTCTTATCCATTATGGTAAACCAGAGCAGGTGGCAGAGCTGGGTATAAACCCATATTGCAAATGAATCTCAAAGAGCATCTTTATTTTGGAAAACATTAACTAGTTTAAAAAAAAAGTTTACATCTATAGACCTGATACCAAACGGAGCTAGCGTTCCCTAAGCACCCTCAGCAATCAGGGATTTGCTACAGGAAAAGGTGACACTAATCTAAATCACAAATAGCCCTAGCATTTGAGTACGGGCGGCGGGGGAGAAGCTTATATCCCTAAAAGGGGGTTATAAAGGAAAATTGTTCCTATGGAGTAATATGTTTTGCTGTCTGGGTTATCTATTTCCATCAAGGTCTTTACAAACGAAGTAAAAAAGTCCTGGGCACAGAGACCCGTGCAGCACTTTCCCTGCTAAGGAACTGTTAACTTTGGTAGTAGGGGGGCCCCCCCGAGGAACACTGGCTCAGCAAACCGGTAGCAAACCCAGGCCATACATGGTATTACAAGGCTGTCCCTGAGATGTTACTCCACAGAGATGAGCTGTTTTCAATGTCCTTGAGCAGAGGTGCGTAGGATGGAGACGTGCTTCGGTTTACAAAGTCTTCCAAAGGAAATGCACTGCCTGAACCTTAGCTTTAAGAACCGTTGGGCGGGGGGGGGGGGGGGGGGG